>JAECWM010000030.1:0-267021 GCA_018150695.1 Drosophila oshimai | reverse complement strand
AAAATAAAGGTTTTAATGAAAAATCAACTATTGGTAAAGCAATCATTAATCGCTTTGAATCTTATGAAAAATTTGAAGCTGCTTTAACAAAAACTGCCATGGATATTTTTGGAAGTGGTTGAGCATGATTAGTAATTGACAATAATGGTACATTAAGACTATACAAAACTTTTAATCAAGATAATCCATGATTCTTGAACATGTATCCATTGATTGCTATTGATGTATGAGAACATGCACATTATCTGCAGTATAAAAATGAACAAGAGAAATACTTACAAGCATTATTAAAAGTTATCAATTGAGAACAAGTAGATAATAATTATCAAGAGGTATTTAAATGAAAAAAAATAAAAAATAAGTAAAAATCTAAAAATTCGGCAATTAAAATAACTCTACCACAACGATTTTTTTTTTTTTTTTTTTTTTTACGTTTTATTTATTTATTGAATCTTCTCTAGATGAGACTTACAATAAGTGTTCAAATCTTAACCTATACTATATTATAAATGTTAATTGGTTAGTGGCCCTAAGTTGGGCAGGAGTGGACGGTCGTTGCGCTGTAACCGAGAGTGGTTACTGAGCCGCCTGAGCTGCCTGGCTAGTTGGTTTGGGTGTAGTGACAGTCGAGCTTCGTACTTCGAAACTTTACTATCAATTTCTTCTTTAACGGGTTTAATATCCAGGTCCCTATGGATATTTGCGTTGCGAATATACCAGGGGGCCCCAGTTATTGTTCGCAGTATCTTCGATTGTACTCGTTGGATGATTTCTATGTTGCTACTGCTTGCGTTTCCCCAGAGTTCGGACCCGTACATCCAGGTTGGCTTTAAACAAGAGTTGTAAATAAGTACTTTGAGTTCCAGTGGCAGGGGTGAGCGGGAATTGATGAGCCAGTGGAAACTGTTGGCCTTGAGTTTTAGGGAAATCTTCTTCGCTTCAATGTGCTTTCTCCAGGTAAGCCGCCTGTCTAAGTGGATGCCCAGGTATGTGACTTCGTCGACTCGGGGGATTTCTTTGTTGTTTAGGGACAGTGGTGGGCAGGTTGCCCGATTAAGTGTGAACGTAATATGTTTGCATTTTTGTTCGTTGACTTGTATGCGCCAATCTGCTAGCCATTTTTCTACGGCCCCCAGGTGGTTTTTTAAATACGCTGTTGCTGTTTTGGACATTTTGAACGACTGGTTATAGCTGTGTCATCAGCAAAGGTGGATAGGGTTGTCTGGCTGCTTGTGGGAATGTCGGCCGTGTATAGGACATACAAGATCGGTCCGAGCACGCTTCCTTGGGGTACTCCAGCTTCGATTTTGTGGTTGGCGGAGAAGAAATTTTTGCATCTGACAGTAAACACTCTGTCTTTAAGGTAAGATTCAAGTAATTTGTGGGTGTTTTGTGGTAGGACAGTCTTGATTTTATGAACCAGACCGTCAATCCAAACGCGATCGAAGGCTTGAGAAACGTCTAGGAATAGAGCACTGCAGTATTCCCTGCATTCAAACGCTGTGCGTATTTCAGCTGTTATGCGATTTACCTGTTCGGTAGTTCCGTGCTTTTCCCTGAAGCCGAACTGATGCAGGGGGATCGCTCTGTTGTTTTGGAGGTGTGTTCTGAGGTGGCACAAAAGCAGCTTTTCGAATAGCTTTGATAGGCAGGGAAGGAGGCTAATGGGCCTGTACGACGAAGGTTGGGATTTGTCTTTGCCTGGTTTTGGTATCATTGTAATAACAGACTTTTTCCATTGTGTGGGAAAATAGCCCCATTTAAGAATTGAGTTGAATATGGTGGTTATGCTTTTAACTGCGCATAGAGGCAATTCAATAATCATTTTAGGCGAAATTAAATCATGGCCAGGGGCTTTTTTTGGATTCATCTGTTCTGCGATGGCTTTTATGATTGTGCTTGTTTCAAGGGTTATTGTGGAGGAAGGCTCCGCTGGTGAGGTGCTTGGTAAAGTGAATTGGTTTGTCGGCGGATGAGGTTGGAAGACATTTTTTAAGTAAGAGGCGAATATGTTGGCTTTTTCCTCGTCACTACGGGCCCACCCACCTGTTGGTGATCGAATTGGAAAATCGGGTTCTATTGGTGGTTGAATGTTTGGGTGCGCTCTCCAGAGTGGAAATTTGTTGCTGTCTGATTCTTTTCAGTTAATAAAGCTTTAGACAACTTTCGACAAGCTTCATTAAACCTTTGTTTAGTGGCTGGGGAGCGGTGTGCCTGCCAGTCTCGGCGAAGTCGCCGCTTTTCTTGAAGAAGTAACTGAATCTGTGTATTTGTACGTGTAGTTTTTGGGGGGGATGTGGCTGAAAGTTCGGGTGTAGAGTGTTTGGCAGCAGAGGACATAACATCCGTTATATGCTTAAGCGAGTCTTCAATATCAGCTTCACAGGAGATTTTAGGTTCGATTTCAAAGTGTGAGCTTATATATTTTTTATACTTTAACCAGTTTGTTTTATTGGATGTCAGAAATTGTGGTCGTTCTACAAACTGTGGATGTTCAGATAGACAGAGTAAAACAGGCGAGTGGTCAGATGTCAGTTCCGCCAGGGTTTCAACATGTATCAGCCTGGACGGCACTCTCCTAGTTACAGCAAAATCGATAATGTCTGGTTTTTTGTTCGGATCGGCTGGCCAGTATGTGGGAGTGCCTGGTGAAACAAAATCTAGCTTATTACCTGGTTTGATAATAGCGTTGTATAATTGGCGTCCTTTGGGGTTAATAAGACGAGAGCCCCAGTAGTGGTGTTTCGCATTATAGTCACCGGCAGCTATAAAACAGTTGCCCAATGAGTTATAAAAGCCTAGAAATTCATTTTCTGAAATATTAAATCGTGGGGGACAGTACACAGCCGATAGGGTGACTGGACCGCTGGTTAAGTTGATTCGTAGGGATGTGGCCTGCATGTGGTTGTAAGCAAACGCCTCCAGAGGATGATGCCTAATGCGCTGTTTGATAAGGATTCCGGTGCCTCCGTGAGCTTTGCCGTCTGGGTGGTTGGTTGCATAGAAGATGAAGCCAGTGAGATGGAAATTGTTTTTATTGGTTAGGTGCGTTTCTGAGAGGAGCATGATATCGATGTCCTGGGTGTTTAAGAACTGTAGAAGTTCAAGTCTGTGCTGCGAAGCACCGTTAGCGTTCCAAAAGCATATTCTTAAGGGATCCATTTAAATTGACTTTTGTTTGATTAGAAGTTCCATAAGGATGTTCTGGTTTCGCACTAGTTTCTGGAGGGTACCTTGCATTGAGAGCATGATGTTCGTGAGTGTAGCTAAAGTAGCTTCGATGCTGTTTTGTATTTGTGGAGTGTAAGTCTGGTTTTGTTGGTTATTAGGTTGAGTTGGTCTTTGAGCGTTTTGCTCTGGAAGCGGAGTATATTTTGGTTTTGGTATGGGCGGGAGGGGCGGTAATGCTTCGGGCTGAGCGGTTCTTGTAGGCGACATTCCAGGGTATCGAAGTGCAGCCGCGAAAGTAACTCCAGGAGTGGTTTGCGAAGGAATGTAAAAATTTGGCTGAGCAACCTGTTGGGCGGGGGTTGGTTGTTGGCGCCTCTGGTTGAGCCGACTCTTGATCTCTTTATAGACGGGGCAGCCCCTGTAATTAGCAGTGTGGTTTCCACCACAGTTGCTACATTTTCTCAGTGCTGGGTCTTCTTTGTTACCCGTGCAAGCTTCTATACAGTGCAGGTCGCCACAGGCAACACAGACTGATCGCAAAGTGCAATAACTTTTTGTGTGCCCAAACTCTTGGCAGTTTGTACACTGTACAGGGCCGTTTCGTTTGTGCGGCTCCTCTACGGTTATTCTTCGATGAAGTAGGTATTGCAGTTTGTATATGGGGTGCACTGCGTTTTTCTTCAGAGTAGTCGCGTCTGGTTTGAGTTCAATCTTGAAGAGTGGCTGAGGAGTTTTCGCCCTATTGGTTATGTTCATAACGTTTTTAACGTCAAAACCATTTTCTTTAAGTCCTTCAGCTATATCAGCTACCGGGACGGTTGACTCGATACCCTTTATTACAACTTGAAGTCCTTTGCTACTTTTAAGTTGGTAGGTGTAATAATTAACACGCTCCCTGTCCAGGAAGTTGGTAACTGAGCGGTAGTTGGCTTCATTGGTAATCTGGAGCTTGGTTTCAGATATATTACCTCTTTTTAAAATAGTAACATAAAAGTTGTTTTGCCCAATTTTTTGCTTAAGTTTATTAATTAGATCTGAACAATTTTGATCTCTAGTGTACATAGGTGGTGGCTTTACAATTTTAATGGCTTGGGGTGGTTGGCCCTCATCTTTTTCGAGCTCGCCAAGTATGGCAAATTTGGTTTCAGAAGTTGCCTTAGTGGTGTAGTTTGAAGTTTTCGTAAGTTTAGGCAAATTTGCTTCTCTAGCTTTTTGCGGACTAAGTTTTCTTTTAATTTGTACATACCGATCGATCCCAGTATGTACGAGCGTCGATTGTGAGAGCTCTGCAGCAGAAGCGAGTGTTGCTCGCGATGCCAAAATCGGCCACACGTTGGTCGATGTTGAAGTTGTTGTTGTTGTAGTCGATACGACAGTTGTTATTGAGGGCACCGTATTAGTGAGTGCACAAGCTGATGTAGTCGGTGCGTCTATAGGTGGAAGGGGGGAAGGGCATTGCGAGCTCCATGAATGCGTTGGAGCAGCGCAGCTTAAGTTGGCAAAAACTGCTGGCGAAAGAGACCGAGCTCCCTCAGTAGCGGGCGGCGACATTGCACTTGTTGTTGCGTTACTTACTGTCTCCGAAGAGACAATTGATAGGTATGCATTATTTTTCGAAGACGAAGACAGTTGAAGCGAAGACAGTCGACGCGCGTCTTGCTGTTGTTGTTGTTGTACACGACTTTGACTCACTGGCTTGCTGTTGGCACTTTTCAATAACGTACCCGCAGGCATTGTTATTTAGTTTAATTTATTTAAATCTTTGTATTTGTTATTAGATTTGTTAGGGAAGAGAGCCCTTGTTGTTTGGCATTGCTGCCAGCGTCTTTTCGCTATTTATTGGTATATTTTTGTTTTTAAATAAGTTAGTTTTCCCGTTCACTCGGCGGAGCGATCGGAAACACGTCTACCTCGGGTGAATTCTTGCTTGAAGTGACCACAACGATGACAAGCAAAAGCATTTTCTGGCTTTTGTGCTAAAAGAACAGATGCATATGTATCTTTCATAACTTACTCCTAACTCATACAAAATTAAAGTATTTATTTTAGTTTTAATACTATATTTAAAAATTATCAAAGGTTAATATTAAAAAATGTGTCTAGTTATATATAAAAAACCTTTAATTTTAAATAAACTTAACAGGAGTTTAAAAACTAAGTATTTAATTAGCTATTATTTTTTAATACTAATTTTATTATAATCATTTTTTTTAAAAATGTATATTATTACTAATTTATTTTATTTATATCGTTAAATTATACTAGTTTATTATTTTTTTATAAAAAAAGAATTGACTTTTGAAAAAAAAATTATAGTCTAATATTGCAATTTAAGTAATAATTCATTTATAATTAATTATGCTTTATTAACAAACCAATTAAGGGAGAAAATAATATGAGTAACAAAAATAATGATATTAAAGTTGAAATAATACAATTAAGAAATCAAATTAAACAATGAAATTATGAATATCATGTCTTAGATGCAGTGACGAAGTTTATGATAGTGCCTATCATAGATTAATAAAATTAGAAGATCAATATCCCCAATTTAATAGTAACGATTCACCAACTAAAACTGTTGGTAATAAACCCCATAATTCCTTAACAAAAATCTTCCACCAACAACCAATGCTAAGTCTGGGTAATGTCTTTAATTATGAAGATTTACTTAAATTTGATCAGCAAATTAAAAAACATTATCAGAAAATAATATTGAATATGTTTGTGAACTAAAAATTGATGGTCTATCAATTTCAATAATTTATGAAAAGGAAAAAATAAAAACAGCTGCTACCAGATAATATTTTGACAATTAAAACAATACCAAAAACAATACCTATTACTTCTAAATTAGAAGTAAGAGGAGAAATATATTTAAGTAAAGATGAATTTAATCGCATTAATGAAAAACAACAGCAACAAAACTTACCACTCTTCGCTAATCCTCGCAACGCTGCAGCTGGTACTATCCGCCAACTTGATATTAATATTGTTAATTCAAGAAAATTAGATGGGTTTCTTAACTATTATATTAATGCTACTAACGATAATATTAAAACTCATGAACAAGCATTATTTACTTTACAAAAATATGGTTTCAAAATTAATGAACAATGACAATTATTTAAAAACATTGAAGAAGTATGAACTTATATTTAAAAATATGAAAAATTAAGAAATAAATTACCATATGAAATTGATGGTATTGTTATTAAAATTAATGATCTAACGAGTTATGATATGTTAGGACGAACTAATAAAGCACCAAAATGAGCAATCGCTTACAAATTTCCTGCTGTTACTAGTGTTACTAAACTTCTGGATATCTTTCCAACTGTTGGTAGAACAGGAAAAATAACCTATAATGCTAGACTACAACCAGTGATAATTGCTGGTACTACAGTTACTTTTGCCACACTTCATAACGGTGACTATATCATTAATCGTGATTTACGTATTAATGATATAGTAAGTGTTAAAAAAGCAGGTGATATTATTCCAGAAGTAATTGCCCCGATTATTACTAATCGTCAAACAAGTAATATTATTTTTAAAAAAGCTAGTCATTGTCCAGTTTGTAAAACAAAATTAGAAGAAGTACCTCCTGAAGTTGATCAATTTTGCATTAATAGTGATTGTGCATCACGAATTCTAAAATAGTTAATGCATTTCTGTTCGCGAAATGCTGTGGATATTATTGGTTTAAACGAAAAAATATTATTACGTTTTTTAGATTTAAAATTGTTAACAATAAAGAAAAATTGAAGAAATTGCAGATGTTTTAATTAAAGAAAATAAAAAAGTAGCAATTTTACATGGTGGATTACCAGCACGAGAACGTGCTCAAACTTTTAAGCGTATTAAAAATTTTGAGTATCAATATGTTGTTTGTTCAGATATTGCAGCGCGTGGCATTGATATTGAAGGTGTATCTCATGTTATCTCTTTACAACTACCGACAAATAATCTAGAATATTATTTTCATCGAGCAGGAAGAACAGGACGAGGTAAATATTCAGGTATTTCTTATGTTTTCTATGATAAAGGTGATAATTCTGCTATCTATAAATTAAAATATTTAAATGTTCCAATAGAATATTATAAAATTAAAGATAATAAATTACTACTAGAAATTACTAATGATAACATCATTCATCGTAAACGAAAAATTGAAAGAAAAAAAGAAGAACAATATATTATTAATAGCTTTAAAAAAAAAAAAAATGTAACTCCTGGTTATAAGAAAAAATTTAATAAAGATTTAGAAGCAATAAAAAAGAAACAAGAAAACAACATATTAAAGCATCAATTAAAAAAATTAAAAAAACACAAGCAATTGCAAGAAGAAAAAAATGTTTGAAGAAAACTAATAATGAAAGAGGAAGCAAGATGGAAAATGACAAATTAGTTATTGGATCTCATGTTTCAATGAAAGCACCAAAATATTTATTAGGCGCTCTTGAAGAAGCCTTGAGTTATAATGCCAATACGTTTATGTTTTTATACAGGTGCTCCACAAAATACAATTCGTAAGCCCACGAAAGAATTATTTATTAAAAAATTTAAAGAAAAACTAATTGAAAAAAATATAGATATTAATAATCATATTGTTCATGCTCCTTACATTATTAATCTAGCTAATACTATTAATAAAAGTACTTACCAATTAGCAGTAGATTTCTTACGACAAGAAATAATTCGCTGTCAAGATATTGGTATTAAAACGTTGGTTTTACATCCAGGTAGTGCTGTTGGTGATCGTCATGCTAACTTAGGAATGGGTTATCTTGGTTTTCAAACTTTAATTAACATTATTTATCATCCATTATTGTTTACTAAAATACAAATTTTAGAAACCCCATGAATTAATGGACATCCACCTTATTTACATGAAATTAAAATGATAAGAACAAAAAAATATAATAAAGAAATTTTTGAATCATTAGGAACTAATAAATAATGAAAAAAATTGCCATTTTTGGTGGAACTTTTGATCCATTTCATAATCAACATTTAAATATTGCGAATACAGCCTATCATAAACTTTCCCTTGATGAAGTTTGAATTTTACCAACTAAACAAAATCCGTTAAAAGATAGTGTTAGTGCTACTGATCAACAAAGAGTCGATATGATTAATTTAGTTATTAAAGATTATTCTTGAATAAAATTAAATGATTATGAACTAACAAGTAAACAACCTAGCTATACTATTAATACTGTTCATGTTGCAACATCGCTGGCTTGGCATCTCTGTTGCCCAACCGGTTGAAAGCTCTCTCTCAACATAGATCATAGACCCTTAGACTTCACGCCATGTTGAAATCTATTCTCTTGTAACCTATGTATATCATACCGAAGAATAAAGTGAACGAAGCAACAAGTGTTTTTTCAACCCCGAAAACCAACATCGTTTTCTTGATTTTCTACTGGAGACTTGGAGGAATTAGCTTGGCACGGACCCGCCCCAACATTTGATCCTTAGAACCGGATTTACCTACTCATCGTTTTTTCCACCAGCTAAGTAATTCCAAGGTTTTCCAGTTCGACATATATATATTTTTTTCACAACCACACTCCGCCGATTTGGCCTCCATTTTGTGTGAAAAAATATATACATATATATATATCCATACGTCGACTTTTTTCCAATCATAAGTTGTCCGAGCATAAGTATAATATGCACAACACTATTGGCACATTCCGTGCAAGCTCAGCAAAATAAATCGGTTTATATAAAAATATATTTTGCATTGGCCACACCTCTGTGTAAAAGTATATATGTATGTGTGCACAGATATATTTTACTCTCCGATCGGCATATAACCTATTGGCACTTTCCGTGCCAAATTAATAAAAAAAAAAAAAAAAATATTTATCCAAACCAGCTTATGAACATACCAAATATCACATCAATACAAATTTGTAAAAACCACATACATCACATTCACACATTTTACATTTTCCCATCGGCGCTGATAATTAAGGCAGGTTCTCACCTTGTAGGCCCGAAAAATGGCACTTTTGAAAAAAATTTTTTTTGAGAAAACGGTTAAAGGTACAATATTGAAAGTTCGTAACGGATAAGAAAACACATTTATTTAAGCAACACAATGTTTTAAATTGAATAAATAAAAAAAGTGGGGGAGGGGCGTCCATCAAAGTCGACATTTTTTTAAAAGGTGTCCCGCTACCGGAAGTGATGCCGTCAAAACGCGTGATCCGAAACACAAAATCGAAACACATTTTTAATCTGAATTGTATAATCTATTAAATGAACTAGAATCATAAAAAAATAAAAAAATTACAAAAGTTATGAAGCTTTGAAAAAAATTTCGATTTTTGCATGTTTTTTTTCACTTGTTCTTAAAAAAAAAGAATTTTTTTTCAATATTTTTGGCTGATTCTAGTTCATTTGTTAGAAAAGACCCTTACAAACATTTAAAAAAAATTGGTGACGATTGGTTCATCTCAGCGCCTTCAATCACTTCCGTAAGGTCCGAAAACATGGTTCTGAGATAAACGCGTTTGTTTCCCAGCCGACGTAGGGCGCGTAGTGTAAACTGGCAACTTTGAACTCCTGTAACTTACAAAGTACTTGGAATTCGAACATAAAATTTGTAGGACATACTCTTTAAGAGTTATACATCCAATTTATAAGATAAAAAAAAAAAAAAATTTTTTCCAACCACAAGGTGAGAACCTGCCTTAATAAAAATCATCCAACGCAATTTTTATTTTTTCTATGTGAACACTTGGCTATGCAGAAAGAGACAGGGGGCTTATGCATACATATGTCAAATATAACATCCACATACACACATATTTAATTCCACATCCGAACATTCATACACATCTTTAATTTCACAAACATTCACCGTGCATAAATTCTGTAAAAGCTTATGCACATTTATATACATATGGACATAGGTGTACATATTTGATTGCACATTCATCGAAAAATTAAAACATCAAAACAATAACAAACCCGGCTTACGCATTTCGCTGCGCCGACGGCCAATTATCCAATTGGAACACGCACTTGTCGGACGAGCGAGGCTGCGGGCAACACAACAACAAACGATCGCGGCACCACTAAACGATCGCGGCATCCCGAAAAACAAAACCCAATAAATATAAAGTGTTATTGTTTTGTTATTAAGTTTCATCCATATCTACATACATATGTGTTGGTTGGTGTGAAATTACCCAGGGCTGCATATCGCATTCAGAATAAGTAAGCCCAATTAAGGTGCGTTCACACTGCACCGCATTTGCCAACTGCAACAACCTGAAACTCGATAAACCTTTTTCACCTTAAAAAATAACAACAATTTTAATTATTTCGAGGATTTCCATCCAAAATTAATTTGGACCATCAAACACCGGTCTGATTCCACGCGTTCCCATTTCTGCTGTTTTGTTTTTGTTAAACATAACAACAAATTTAATTATTTACATCGTTTTTATTCAAAAATAAATTAAAACAACTAACAGCGTTCCGTTTCCACGCGTTCCGCATCCAGTTTCCTGGTTATTATATGATTTAATATGCTCAACTACACACATATTTTGTTCCAAATATATATTCTCCAAGCATTTATCCATTTTACATCCCAGCACAATAATATATCGCACCCACTTAAATATCGGTATTAGTATATTGGCCGTGGTTAAGCATTTTCAATTTATTTCTTTTTGCACACCTTCCAAATCGATAAGCCGTTGTTTCCGAATATATTTCGGCACGCGTCACTCCGCATCGGCAGCACGACTTCCCAGTTGATGCCTTATTTCCACTTAGTCTTCTGCACGCATTATCCAGCGTCAGCATCCACGACCATCGGCTCGTCCCATCCGTTTATTGTTTGTACTCCCACGCGAGTTTATTTTGCCAATTGGTGAAGGTGAGGAACGAAAAGTTCAGTTGACCGTCCCAACAGCTGGCACCTCACACCGAGTCAGAGCCAAAAGCGAGTCGTCACTGCCCACCCAAAAGGCAGAACCCAGTAAAACTTTAAGTCCCTCTATTAATATCAGTCGTCCATCTAGAACAAAAAGCGAGAAGTCTTTAACTCCTTTAAAATCCGTGAGGACTTCTGCGTCACGCCACAGTCCACAGCCTAAACCTCCTCTTAAGTCCACCAGCACGTCTGTGACACAGACAGCAAAGCCAGTTCTAACTCTGCCAAACACGAGATCAACTGCAAAAATGGCTCAGGCTGACGCTGACACAGCTTTGACAAAATTCGTGACTTTGACCGATAGAGTAAGTCAATTCGAAGCCAGAGTCAACACCCCAGCAGATCATCTTCCGTCCGTTCACACAAATCGGGTCCGACTTGAGCAAATACAGTCTCTCTGGGACAAGGTGGAGAGAGAGTTCGAGACGTGCTCTGCTGTCCTCTCTGTATTAAAGTGTAATGACACGATTACCGTCATGCAATCTAAGTATGATTACTGTTACTCGGTCTTTGAACGGTGCGCTGCAAACTTAAACGAATCGATTGAGAGCGCTAGCGTTCAACAGATTATTCAGCCTTCCACACCGGCGCCTCTTCCTAGTGGGTGCCGCGTTCCCCCAATAGACTGCGAGATTTTCAGTGGCGACTATGTTCATTGGCCATCTATGTCCAAAATCCTAGGCTTTCGGGCGTCGAAAAGCTGTTCCACCTCAACTCGAAAACGAGTGGTGAAGCAAAGTCCATCGTTGCGCTATCTCCTTTAACCAACGAAGGGTTTGAATCAGCATGGAGGAACCTGCAAAACCGTTTTGAAAATAAGCGACTGCTCGTCAACAGCCAGCTTAAGATTCTGTTCAATCTTCCCTCTGTCTCCCAAGAATGTGGGAAAGCCTTAAAGCACCTGGAGAGCACAGTCCAAGGGTGTTTGACAGCCTTGGAAATCGCTAAGGTGGACACCACCAAATGGGATTGTCTGCTTGTCTTTCTATGCTCCTTGAGGTTGCCGAAATTGACGCTGTCTCTGTGGGAGCAGTCTCTCCTTCAACCATCCGAAATTCCAGGGTGGAATGATTTCAAAAGCTTTTTACAAGGTCGTCATCGAACCCTTGAAGCAATTGAAGAGTTCAAACCTACTGTGGCGGCTCAATCCAGAGGCCCACGAACTGAAAGCGGCCCGCGGATTATCCACAACTTTGAAAATAGGGTCACAGTAAATCCACAATCGTGTAAACTTTGTTCAAGGAAAAACCATCCCATCCTTCTGTGTCCCCAGTTCCAAAATATGTCCGTCGCGGATCGGGAACAGTATATAAAACAGCAGAAACTCTGTTTGAACTGTTTTGCAAGAACCCACATGTTGAGAGACTGCACAAGTACTCTCAACTGCTACACTTGCAAAGGTCGCCACAACACTCTCTTGCATCGTGGCGGCCCCCCACAACTCCAGTCAGCACCCATACCTGACCTCCAACCCCCATTACAGTCAGTATCCATACCTGACCAACAGCAAAGTATACAGTCCACTCCATCGAATGTCCAATCGTACCTCGCCGTGAACACGCAAGGGGTCCTCCTGAGCACGGCGCTCATAGAGATCTGCCACTCGGGCATAAGGTACTCTGCACGCGCTTTAGTTGACTCAGGATCAGAAGCAACCTTTATATCGGAACGGTTATTCGACCTAATAAAGCTCCCCTATGAATCCATCCAAGCTCAAGTTGCGGGAGTAAACCAAACTGTTGCTGCCCAGCCTCGTAAGCGCTGTCAGTTCAACATAGGCTCCCAACATAGGCCGCATATACAAATCGAAGCCTCCGCATATGTGTTACCACATTTAGCCGGAAATCTCCCATCCTATACGATACCCGAACGTTCGTTAAGGAACCTTCCCAACCTCCAACTAGCAGATCCGAATTTCTACCAGAGTTCGCAGATTGACGTGCTTATAGGCGCCGATCTACTTCCATCGATTATTCTAGGCGGCTTCCAGTCAAATGTTTGCGGAACACTCCTTGGCCAAGAGACCATATTCGGGTGGATTCTTTGCGGCCCAATCGCGAAGGAGCCCACTAACAGAACAGCTGCCTTCTCGGCACGATTGTCTGTCACTGAGTCTAAACTAGACAGCATCCGCACCAAATTTTGGGAGGTGGAGGATGTTCCAGTGAAGCTGGTTGAGGAATCCAGCTCGGTGTGTGAGAACAACTTCCAGCAGACCACTAAAAGGAATGAGAAAGGGAGATATGTGGTTTCCTTGCCCTTTAAAGATCCTAGCAGTATAAACCTGGGACATTCAAGGCCTATCGCTCTGGCGCAAATCCTTAAAAATGAGGCACGGCTAAACAAGAACGTCCCCTTAAAAGAGCAGTATAACTCAGTCAACGTCCCCTTAAAAGAGCAGTATAACTCAGTCATTCGGGAGTATTTAGATTTAGGTCATATGCATCCAGTCTCTCCAAATTACGACTCCAACAATTTTTATTTGGCACACCACGCGGTTTTCAAACCAGACAGCACCACAAAAAAGGTTCGCGTCGTGTTTAACGCCTTCAATCCATCTTCAAACGGGGACAGTCTTAATGATGTCCTTCATACAGGTCCGGTACTGCAATCTGATTTGACCACTCAGATCCTCAAATGGCGCTTCTTTAAGTACGTCTTCAACGCCGACATCACCAAGATGTACCGGCCAATTCTCGTCCATTCCAATCATACACGCTTCCAAAGAATTCTGTTCCGCGATAAAGAAGGGAAGCTCTGCGACTATGAGCTAAACACTGTGACTTTTGGCGTTAATTGTGCTCCCTTTCTGGCCATTCGCGTGCTTCAACAGCTAGCCCAGGATGTACTTGACCAATATCCTTTAGCAAGCGACATAATTGCCAGATTCATGTATGTCGACGACGTTCTAGCTGGCCACCACACGCAGCAGTCCGCTGTTCTAGCCATCAAAGAGCTTCGTCTGGCCCTCGAGCGTGCATGTTTTCCACTGCGCAAGTGGATCTCAAACGAGAAGGGACTCTTGCAAGGGATTCAAAAAGACCACTTGATCAGTTCCGACTTCCTTGAGTTGGAAGAGGCCAGTATGGCAAAAACATGGCATGATTTTCTTAAAGGGTATCCAGCCCTGAAGGAGATTCGCATTCCAAGATGGGTGCGATTTCATCCAGCAACGAAACTGGAGTACCACGGGTTTTGCGATGCATCGCAGAGCGCCTATGGTGCTGCCATTTATGATTGTGTCGAAACGACCGACGGCTGCTTTATCCACTTGCCTTCATCCAAAACCCGAGTTGCTCCATTAAAGTCCATTTCCATACCTCGCTTGGAACCTTGTGTTCTCTCCGAAATGCCTCCCAGAATTATCCACTGGCAGACGTTCTTACTAGTCCTAAGTTCATGTCATCCTCTGCTGTCTGCCCTCATACATGTCACAGTCATCCACATCATCCATAACGCATTACGTTTTGTTTTATCTACTCCCACAAACAGATTGTTTACGATGGCGCCAACCACGAACCAAAACGCGTACAGGTGCCGAGTGTGCAGGGGCGTGCACGCCTTAAGAAAATGCCAACGGTTTCTCCGTTTTCCGGCACTTAAGCGACTCCGCGCGGTTCTGCTCAATCGGTATTGCTCAAATTGCCTTGCCCACGAGCATTCGGGCCAAACCTGCCGCACTAAGGACAAGTGCCGCGTCTGCAGTGGCAATCATCACACCCTCTTGCACATGCAAGAGCCCCAGTCGCCGCGCACATCACGACCAAGACAGCAGCGGCAGAGGACGTCGGCGGCGATGTTGCCACGCTCACCGTCCAGTGACTCTGATCCAGGCCCATCGTGCTCTGCTATCCTGCAGCGCACGAGTGTGAGCATCCTGCCGACTGCGTCGGTTTTGGTCGGTTCCGATGTAAAACGGTTTGACGCCCGAGCTTTGGTGGATCCTTGCTGTCCCGTGAGTCGCATCCACGCATCCTTGGCAAAGGCGCTCAACCTTTCCGTCACCCGCGTTGGCGATGAACGGGTTTGCACCACCGAGATCCGCTCGAAGACGACAAGTATGGGCCGACAACTGCTGATGCTGGTTGATGACCAGATGCAGACCCGATCGCCGGCCAAGGCCCTTGATCCCAAGGTCCGAGATGGCTTCCAAAATATCACGCTGGCGGATGACAGGTGGTTCCATCCCTCGTTGGTGTCGGTCGTTTTGGGAGCCGACATCTACGCCGAATTAATGCTGCCGGGCATCCGCCCGAGTCAGAATGGGTTGCCCATGGCACAGGATTCGACCCTAGGGTGGCTCCTCTCGGGCACTTGCTCCCTCTTCTGAGGTCCAGATTTTCCATTTTTGGGGGGGAGAATGTTCATGTTGCAACATCGCTGGCTTGGCATCTCTGTTGCCCAACTTTTTTTTTTTTTTTTTTTTTTTTTTTTTTTTTTTTTTTTTTTTTTTTTTTTTTTTTTTTTTTTTTTATTTTATATTTTAAAATTAATTAAAAAAAAAATTTTTTTTTTTTTTTTCCAAACCAAAAATTTTTTTTTTTTTTTTTTTTTTGGGATTTGGGGTTTTATTTTGGCACGGACCCCCCCCAAAAAAAACCATTAAATTTTTTATTAAAAACTATCCAAATCAAAATTCTTTTTTATTATCGGTTCTGATAATTTACATACTCTAAATAAATGACAAGGAATTGAACAGTTAATTAATTTGGTTAAAATTATTGTTGTTAATCGTCCTCATTATCGTAAAACAATAGAACTAATGTCAAAATACAAATGTCAAAATTTAGTAGTCCGACCAAGTAGTGATATTAGTTCTGCCAAAATTAGGAATGGTGAAATAATTAATCAACTTGATATTAAAATTAATGATTACATTAATAATAATTTAATATATAGTTATGAACGTTTAAAAACAAATTTAGATAAAAATAGAATTGAGCATTGTATTAATGTTGGTAAAATGGCCGCTAAATTAGCAATCCATTATAATCAAGATGTTAATAAAGCACTAATTGCAGGAACTTACCATGACCTTTGTAAACAATGAAGTAAAAATAAAATGACTAAGTACTTAACAAAATAACAGTAAAAAGATATTTTACAAGAACCATTTCCGGTTTGACATGGTTATGTAGCAGCATTTTATTTATATAACATATAGTGAGAAATCTTGTAATATAATAAACTTGTAATTTTAAATTAATTTATTATATTATAGTGCAATATTTATATGTGAAGAGTTTAAAAAGAAAAGGAGGATAGAAAAGAATGCCTAAATACGAGTTTAATATGATCGATTTACCATATAATTATGATGCTTTAGAACCTTATATTTCACAAGAAACAATGAAACATCATTATGAAGAACTTCATAAGAAATATTTAACTTCTTTAAAATTAGTGTTGGATAAACATCCGAAAGTTTTTTCTGATTACAATCTTGAAATTAAAGGGGAACTAAATCGTTTATTAAGTAATTATTGTAAATTGGAAGATATATGTGAGGATAAAGAAACTTGTAATGTAAAAAAATTACAAAGTAGCATTCGACAATTTGGTGGGGGAGTAATTAATCATAATCTTTTCTTTTCACTATTGGGGAAAAATAAAGGTTTTAATGAAAAATCAACTATTGGTAAAGCAATCATTAATCGCTTTGAATCTTATGAAAAATTTGAAGCTGCTTTAACAAAAACTGCCATGGATATTTTTGGAAGTGGTTGAGCATGATTAGTAATTGACAATAACGGTACATTAAGACTATACAAAACTTTTAATCAAGATAATCCATGATTCTTGAACATGTATCCATTGATTGCTATTGATGTATGAGAACATGCACATTATCTACAATATAAAAATGAACAAGAGAAATACTTACAAGCATTATTAAAAGTTATCAATTGAGAACAAGTAGATAATAATTATCAAGAGTATTTAAATGAAAAAAATAAAAAAATAAGTAAAAATCTAAAAATTCGGCAATTAAAATAACTCTACCACAACGATGACAAGCAAAAGCATTTTCTGGCTTTTGTGCTAAACGAACAGATGCATATGTATCTTTCATAACTTACTCCTAACTCATACAAAATTAAAGTAATTATTTTAGTTTTAATACTATATTTAAAAATTATCAAAGGTTAATATTAAAAAATGTGTCTAGTTATATATAAAAAACCTTTAATTTTAAAATAAACTTAACAGGAGTTTAAAAACTAAGTATTTAATTAGCTATTATTTTTTAATACTAATTTTATTATAATCATTTTTTTTTAAAATGTATATTATTACTAATTTATTTTATTTATATCGTTAAATTATACTAGTTTATTATTTTTTTATAAAAAAAGAATTGACTTTTGAAAAAAAAATTATAGTCTAATATTGCAATTTAAGTAATAATTCATTTATAATTAATTATGCTTTATTAACAAACCAATTAAGGGAGAAAATAATATGAGTAACAAAAATAATGATATTAAAGTTGAAATAATACAATTAAGAAATCAAATTAAACAATGAAATTATGAATATCATGTCTTAGATGCACCTACTGTTAGTGACGAAGTTTATGATAGTGCCTATCATAGATTAATAAAATTAGAAGATCAATATCCCCAATTTAATAGTAACGATTCACCAACTAAAACTGTTGGTAATAAACCCCATAATTCCTTAACAAAAATCTTCCACCAACAACCAATGCTAAGTCTGGGTAATGTCTTTAATTATGAAGATTTACTTAAATTTGATCAGCAAATTAAAAAAACATTATCAGAAAATAATATTGAATATGTTTGTGAACTAAAAATTGATGGTCTATCAATTTCAATAATTTATGAAAAGGAAAAAATAAAAACAGCTGCTACCAGAGGTGATGGCATTGCTGGTGAAGACATTACCAATAATATTTTGACAATTAAAACAATACCAAAAACAATACCTATTACTTCTAAATTAGAAGTAAGAGGAGAAATATATTTAAGTAAAGATGAATTTAATCGCATTAATGAAAAACAACAGCAACAAAACTTACCACTCTTCGCTAATCCTCGCAACGCTGCAGCTGGTACTATCCGCCAACTTGATATTAATATTGTTAATTCAAGAAAATTAGATGGTTTTCTTTACTATTATATTAATGCTACTAACGATAATATTAAAACTCATGAACAAGCATTATTTACTTTACAAAAATATGGTTTCAAAATTAATGAACAATGACAATTATGTAAAAACATTGAAGAAGTATGAACTTATATTCAAAAATATGAAAAATTAAGAAATAAATTACCATATGAAATTGATGGTATTGTTATTAAAATTAATGATCTAACGAGTTATGATATGTTAGGACGAACTAATAAAGCACCAAAATGAGCAATCGCTTACAAATTTCCTGCTGTTACTAGTGTTACTAAACTTCTGGATATCTTTCCAACTGTTGGTAGAACAGGAAAAATAACCTATAATGCTAGACTACAACCAGTGATAATTGCTGGTACTACAGTTACTTTTGCCACACTTCATAACGGTGACTATATCATTAATCGTGATTTACGTATTAATGATATAGTAAGTGTTAAAAAAGCAGGTGATATTATTCCAGAAGTAATTGCCCCGATTATTACTAATCGTCAAACAAGTAATATTATTTTTAAAAAAGCTAGTCATTGTCCAGTTTGTAAAACAAAATTAGAACAAGTACCTCCTGAAGTTGATCAATTTTGCATTAATAGTGATTGTCCATCACGAATTCTAAAATAGTTAATGCATTTCTGTTCGCGAAATGCTATGGATATTATTGGTTTAAACGAAAAAATATTATTACGTTTTTTAGATTTAAAATGAATTAAAACTATTAGTGACATTTACAATTTGGTTAATTTACGAAAAGAAATACTATCTCTACCACGTTTTGGCGAAAAATCTTTAACTAATCTTGCTAATTCAATTATTTTATCAAAACAAAATTCCTTAGAACGACTTTTATTTGGTTTGGGAATTCGCTATGTTGGCCAAAAAACAGCAATCATCCATGCAAAAAAATACTTAACTTTAAATAACTTAATGCAAGCAACATTTGATGATTTAGCTACTACTAATGAAATTGGTTCAACAATTACTACTAGTGTTATTGATTACTTTCTTAATCCTACTAACCAACAATTAATTACTAATTTACAAAACTTTAAACATAACTTTAATTATTTAGAAAAAAACCAATCACAAGTATTAAATGGTAACACTTTTGTCTTAACAGGAACTTTAACTAATAATCGTAATGAATTCATTGAATTATTAAATAACTATGGTGCAAAAATTACTAATACTATTAGCAATAATACTAGTTATTTAATTGTTGGTGAAAATCCAGGAAATAAATTAGCACAAGCACGCAAACTTAATGTTAAAATTATCAATGAAGAGCAATTACAAAATTTATTGAAAGAGGTAGCAAAAAATGGATAAAATTGAAAAGAAAATGACAACAAAAATGCTACATGAATTTGCTGAAGAACTTATGTTTAATTTAAGCGAAGAACAATGTGAAAATCTTTTGCTAGAATTTAAAGCTATTGAAAAACAAATGGAAATCGTAACAAATATTAATACAAATGATATTGAACCTTTAAACTATCCTTTTCCTATGATTAATAATTTATTAAGATCTGATAATGTTGGAAATCATTTAACGTGTAAAAGCATTTTAAATATTGCCCCAGAAGTTGAAAGTGATTATATTAGTATTAATCAGGTGATTAATCATGAAAATTAATTACCACCAACTTTCTATTCGTCAACTTCATGAATTATTAAAAACAAAAATACTTACTCCAGATCAACTAACTAAATTAGTATATAAAAGATTAGAACAATTTAAAAAGTTAAATGCTGTTGTCACTTCATTAGAACAAAATGCCATTAAGCAAACAAAATTAATTACTGATCAAAAAATTAATAATAATTTATTAGCAGCAATTCCATTTGTAATGAAAGATAATATTGCTACTATTAATTTTTTAACAACAGGTTCATCAAAAATTTTTGCTAATTTTACTTCTTATTATGAAAGTACTGTTAATATGCTATTAACAAATAATAAAGCAATTAATATAGCCAAAACTGCTCTTGATGAATTAGGAATGGGTGGTGATGGTTTATATGCTACTACTGGTCATGTGTTAAATCCATGGAATTTAAAACATAATACTGGTGGTAGTTCTAGTGGTAGTGCAGCTTTAGTTGCTACTGGAATTGTACCATTTGCTTTGGGAACAGATACTGGTGATTCAGTTCGTAAACCTGCTGCCTATTGTGGTATTGTTGGTTTAAAACCAACATATGGTTTAATTTCACGAAATGGTGTTTTTCCTTATGCTCCAAGTCTAGATACCGTTGGTATCTTTACTAACCATATTGAAGACATTGCTATTGTTTTAGATAGTATCGCTTTATTTGATGAGCAAGACTTTACTAGTATTCAAAGTAAAGAAAAAGACTATGCTAAAAACTTAAATGAAAATATAAAGGGTAAAAATATTGCTATTTTAAATAATAATGATTATCAATGAGATGATGTAGTTAAATCTAGTTTTGATGAAACAATAAAATATTTAACTGATAATGGAGCAAAAGTTCAGAAAATTGATTTTAATAAAGAACTATTACAATCATTATTACCAGTCTACATGATTATTTCTTTTGCCGAAGCAACAAGTTGTCATGCAAATTTAACTGGTATTAATTTTGGTGTTCGCAAAAATGGTAAAAATTATCAAGAAGTGATGACTAATTCACGAACAGCCGGTTTCGGTGATATGGTAAAACGAAGATATATTATTGGTGCGTATGCTTTATCTGAAAGTCATCAAGAAGAATTATTTAATAAAGCTAAAAAAGTAAGACGACTAATTGTTGAACATTTAAATACTATCTTTAAAAAAAATGATGCTTTTATTTATTTTTTTTATGCCAAACATTAACCCAGCACCAAAAATTAAAGATGTATTAGAACAAAAAAAGTTATTAAAAGCGCAAAAGTATGTTTAGAAGATTCTACTACAATTTAATTCTGAACTAAAAATAGGCGAATATCAAAACTTTGATGATAACTGGTTAGAAGTTTTTTTCCCCGGTTGTCAGAACTTTGAGATAAAAACGGTCATTAGAGGATACACGCTTAATTACTGGTAAAAGATGTAATTGTACATGATTTAGTGCAATGGTTTCGTTTGAAGCGTAGTAATGTGGTACAATGTTTTAGAACACTGGTCGGACAAGAAATTTTTGCTAAAGCTTTTCCAAGGCAGTTAATATCATCTCCAAGGAACAAATTATAAAGCAAAAAAAAAAAGCCAAAATCGTTTTTGGAAAATTCAAAGTGTACACCATTAATATCCCATCATCAAGTGCATCCATGGAATTTAAAACATAATACTGGTGGTAGTTCTAGTGGTAGTGCAGCTTTAGTTGCTACTGGAATTGTACCATTTGCTTTGGGAACAGATACTGGTGATTCAGTTCGTAAACCTGCTGCCTATTGTGGTATTGTTGGTTTAAAACCAACATATGGTTTAATTTCACGAAATGGTGTTTTCCTTATACAGCTCTACAAGTCTAGATACCAGTTGGTATCTTTACTCACCATGATTGAAGACATTGCTATTGTTTTAGGTAGTATCGCTTTATTTGATTAATTGAGCAAGACTTTACTAGTATTCAAAGTAAAGAAAAGACTATGCTAAAAACTTAAATGAAAATATAAAGGGTAAAAATATTGCTATTTTATATAATAATGATTATCAATGAGATGATGTAGTTAAATCTAGTTTTGATGAAACAATAAAATATTTAACTGATAATGGAGCAAAAGTTCAGAAAATTGATTTTAATAAAGAACTATTACAATCATTATTACCAGTCTACATGATTATTTCTTTTGCCGAAGCAACAAGTTGTCATGCAAATTTAACTGGTATTAATTTTGGTGTTCGCAAAAATGGTAAAAATTATCAAGAAGTGATGACTAATTCACGAACAGCCGGTTTCGGTGATATGGTAAAAACAGAAAAAACAACAACAAAAAATATGATGCTTTTATTATTATGCCAAACATTAACCCAGCACCAAAAATTAAAGATGTATTAGAACAAAAAAAAGTTATTAAAAGAGAGCATGGTTATTTAGAAGATCTACTACTACTTTCTAACTTAAATGGTGGACCAAGTATTACTATTCCATTAACTACTGTTAATGGTTTACCTGTTGGTTTTAATATTAATGGGGCACCTTTCAATGACCAAATTATATTGAATATTGCTTAATTTCTGAGTAAAAAAATTAATTTTAATAATAAACTGCTAGGTGATGATCATGAATAACAAATATGATGTTGTAATGGGTATTGAAATCCACTGCGAATTAAAAACTAAAACTAAATGCTTCTCCAACGCTGCTAATACTTTCGGTCAAAAACCAAATAGCCAAGTTAATGCCATTGACTGTGGATATCCAGGAACATTACCAACGGTAAATCAAGCTGTTGTTATAACGGCAATTCAAACATGTTCTGCCCTAAAAATGAATATTGATTCATTATTACGTTTTGATCGAAAAAGTTATTTTTATCCTGATCTGCCGAAAGGTTATGAAATCACTCAATTTTTTCATCCAATTGGTATAAATGGTAAATTACCAATAATTGTCAATAATAAAGAATTTATTGTCAGTTTTGAACGTTTACACATTGAAGAAGATACAGCAAAGCAAATCCATACTAATAAAAAAAACTTTATTAGACTATAATCGAGCAGGAATTCCCTTATTAGAAATTGTTACTACACCAATTTTTAATACAAGTGAACAAGTAGTGTCGTATGTTAATACTCTGCGTCAATTATTAATTCATTTACAAGTTAGTGATGCTAAAATGAATGAAGGTTCATTACGATGTGATATCAATATATCGTTAAAACCACATGGTAGCGATACTTTAGGCACTAAAGTAGTGAAGGATTAAAAGACTTAAATTCTACAATAAAATTACTTGAGAGGAAATGATAAAACATTATTCTTCGATTTGGGTTCAAACTAAAAATTGAGAGAAAAACATTAACAAACTATAAAAACAAGATTTATCCACATATTTTATTATTATAAAAAGTTGCATTTATATTTGAAAAAAAAAAATAAATAAATTTATAAAATGTTCCGGTTATTTTTTAATTATGAGGAATAAATATTCTAAATTTCCCCCTGAATTCCCCAAACAAAAATTGAAATTAAAAACTTAAGATGTATTTATCAAGTGGGGTCAAAAAAGGGTCATTATTAACTTTTAATTTAGAAATTTGTTTTTTGAGAAAACGGTTAAAGATACAGCGCTGAAATTTTCGTCTAAATATGCCCATATATTTATTCAAATAATGCAATTTTTGAAATTGAAAAATCCAAAAAAGGGGGGAGGGGCCCATTGGTGGCGGTATGCATTTTGCTCTCGTGCACGATTGGCTCAAAACCCGTGATCTGAAACACAAAAACCAAACACATTCTTAATTAGTATCGTATTATCTATCAAATGACCCACAATCATGGAAAAAAAAACAAAATTCGAAAAGTTATGAGGTTTTGAAAAAAAAATGTCAATTTTCGCATTTTTTTCTTCACTGATTATTATTTTAAATAAACAATTTTCAATATTTTTGGCTGATCGAGGTTCATTTATTAGAGGAAACCCTAAGGAACATTTTAAAAAAAATTTGATGACGATCGGTTCATTGTAGCGTCTTCAATCCTGCACGTAAGGTCCAAAAACATGGTTCTGAGAAAAACGCGTTCAAAGTTTTGGCTTTGGCTCGGCCGGTGCTCGACAGTGCTCTGTGTAACGGGCTATAACTTTCGAAATTTTTCAGATTTTGATTTGAAACTTCTACAGCACATTTTTGGAACATATATCTACACGATAAGACAAAAAAAAAATCGATTTTTTTGACCCCACAAGGTGAACACCTGCCTTAAATTCTACACATAATATTACTTTAGCAATAAATGATAAAATTAATCGTCAAACTAATATTTTAGACAAAAAACAAAAATTAATCTTGAAACTAGAAGATTTGATGAAAAAACTAATAAAACAGTTAGCATTCGTAGTAAAGAAAATAAAATTGATTATAAATATTTTCCTGAGCCAAATATTTTTCCAATTCAACTAGATGAAAAGTGAATTAAAATGATTGCTAAAAATCTTCCTGAATTACCTAAACAAATAATGGAAAGATTGGAGAAACAATATAATTTATCAACAAAAGATATTAATTTATTACTTGATAAATTAGAAATACTAACTATTTTTGAGCAAACAGTTGCTATTAATCATCTATCTTTACCTACCTTTAATTACTTAGTAGGTCCTATACAAGCTTATTGTAATACTAATAACATTACCATTAAAAACAGCAAACTTACTCCTAATAATCTAGCACAGTTAGTTAGTCTAGTTTACGAACAGAAAATTAATGACAAACAAAGTAGACAATTATTAAATGCCATTATGATTAATAGTGAAAAAAGTCCTATTGACCTTATTAGAACACTAGGTATTAGTTTAGTAAGTGATAGTAATGATTTAGAAAAAATCTTAATTACAATTTTAAAAGCAAATGAAAATATGATTACTATTTATCAAATCAATCCAGAAAAGGCAATGAAATTTTTTAGGGGTCAGTTAATTAAAGTAACTAAAGGACAAGCAAACCCACAAATTTCTAAAGAAATATTAAAAAAATTGATTGGAAACTCTAATTAGTTGCAATCAATTTTTTAACTATGAATTTATTTTAAGAAAAAACAAGTTCATCTCCTAAACAAACTGTTGCTGTAGATCCAATTGTTGTAGCAACTGAAAATAAGGTACTCATTTGACAAATTCTAAACATTAAATGTTCATTATTTATACAAGTTTGAAATACTATACTTATATTAGCATTAGTATGTGCTCAACAGATTCATTAAATATTGTTCAACACTTACCTTTAGAAAAATCATATTCTACTGATGTTGCAACAGGAGTCATATTTACACTACCTCCACCATTAATAATAGGTACATTTCACATATTTTCCTCACCTTTTGTAATATCATTTTTATATACTAATGTTTTATTTAAATCTACATTCTCAATTAAATTTTATTTCCTTACTAGATCATCATTTGGATTACTATGACTATTAAATTCTATATTTGCATTAGTTGAAGTTACTTTACTATATTTATTTCTAAAATCATCTCATGAAGTGATACCAGTTGCCTCTGTAATATCCACTACTCTAAACCCATAAAAATAGTCAACATTAGGTAATAAATGACCATTTATTTCATCATTCATAATATTATGAGTATCTTTATAGTTAATTTTCATTATGAAAATCCCCTTAATAATATTACGGGGAGCTTTACATCTAATCTTATACCCTTAAAAATAAAAATGAATGAAGATTTTAAAAAATATAAAATAATATTATAAAAAAACTTATTTTCTAAGTTTAATTAAAATTACGTGTTGGTCTTAAAAATTGTAATGACATTGTTAAATTATTAACTAATGTTTTATTTGTCAATTCTGATTTATTTAATTGAATAGTTATTGTTTGATTATTATTTCTTTGATTCAAATTTAATTCATTATTTTTTTTTGTAATTCTTGTATCTTTTCACGCAATTCATTATTTTTTTGTTGTAATGTCTGGATTTGATCATATAATTCATATTGTTTAATTTCTAAATTAGTAATTTCCTTTTCTACAGATGCTATTTTAAAATTTGCTTTTCTTGGTATTTCTAAAAGAACTTTAAAATTAGTAAGCTTATTATTTTTATAATCAGCTTTTAATTCTTTTTCTAATTTATCTTTAATGTTATTAATTTTATGTTTTAATTTTGTCTTTTGATTTTCTATTAAAATATTTTGCTGTTCTAACTTCTGCAGTTGTTTTTGTAAAATTTTATATCTCTATCAAAAATTTCTTTATTTAAAAGTTTTATTTTATTATTTATAGTTAGTAAATTATTTTTCTGCTATTAGCAATTTAATATTAAAATAACATCTTAATTTCAATATTTTTTCTAAAATTTTTTTTAAATGCCTTTTAGAAAGATTTTCTTTCTCAATTTTTTTATTAATAAATATTGTTAACACTTTAATTTTTTTTACATATTTTTCACTTATCACTGTATGAAAATCATCTTTTTTCATTTTTAAGATGATAAAATCTTCAATTATTTTTGATAACAAAATATCTTTAAAATTCATTAATTGAAAACCATATGAATAATTACTAATTTCATCATTTAAATCTAAAGCTAGAGCGATTATTCAATTTTCGATAACTTTAAATTCATCAATTTCTTCTTTTAAAATTGATATTTTTTTATTCAAAGATTTGATTTTATAATGTGTTCATTTATTACTAAGCATATAAATATAATTATTGATCATCATTTTTACCACCTTCACAAAAAATATTGAAATACATAGTTATTTAACAAATGTGTTATAGTAAAACATAAGCAATTGTATAAATTTATTTATAATTTTGGGATATTTTGTTTAAACTCAATTTCTTCTGATTGATAATTATTAAACTCACAAACTATACTATTTTCTGACATATCTAAAATCATATCTATAACTTCTGGTGTGTTAGGAGTTACCGGTCTTTCTAACATTGGAGTATTTATTTTATTTTTCATTTTTTTGCTAACAAAACAGGGGGGGGGGGGTATAATAACTAACAAAACAGGGTTGGGGGGTGTGTGAAATTCCTTACACCAAACCTTAATTTTAAATTAAAAATAAAATTTATTTTTTTATTAAAAAAAAAATAAAATTTAAAAAAAAAACAAAACCATTTTAATTTATTTCCTTACCCTACCCAACTAAAAAATAACTTAGTCGGGGAGGGGGGGGTGTTTTTGTTTTTGGGGGGGGGCCACCCCACCCCCCCCTTTTTTGGTTTTTTTCAACCATAATATATTTTTAAAAAATCCTCAAGAACAAAATTTTTTTCCCCTTCCTCTTCACATTACTTCAAGGAAACACGATAAACTTTAGTACTTCATAATATTCAATATAATGTTTCTCATTTCAAAATAAATTTTAATACACTGGGCATTGCCATATAATTTATACTAATTTCTTTCATACTCTTCTCTTCCTTTCATATTTTCTTTTTTAATTCATTATAATTTTGCTTAATATCTAGTTCGATTAATTTTCTATCATATAATTTTCTAAAATATAATCTCCATAAACTTCATTAATCCATACTTAATTCATTATCGTTAACTAGTTTTTAATTCATGTTGTTTACGTTTCGTTTTCTTATCGTTTGACTTTTGGTTTTACATTATTCGATTTGCTTTTGGTTTTACATTTTAAATTATATTCGTTTAAACTCTCACACTATTGCAACAACAAAATTCACAACCAGCTGAAAAAGAAGTTTATATGTATGTGTATGTAAATAGATGTAATATAATAGAGTAGTTAAAGTAATAGAGTAATATATAAAAATGTGCAATCTAATAGTAGGTCAAAAATTTAGGTAATAGAAATATTTTAATTATTTTACTTATGTTTGTCTTTATGTTTTCTATTTTTAGATTGGTTTGTTCTTTTTCTTTTCAACAAGTAAACTAGACTTTCAACTCCAAAACTCAAAGAAAATCAGAAGTAACGTTAAAATACGTGCATACAAAAGCTTATGCACCTGTTATCTTGTTTTTGTTTTGTTTTGCTTTTGCTTTGTAGATCTGATTTAAACTACCTCGTAACAAGAAGGTATATTAGGCTATGCGAGCCGAATACGAAAGAGGTGCTAGGGTTTTTACTTTATGTGTGTTTGCAGTTACTTTATTTAAACCCTTTTCTTTTATTTGGTTTCTCACTCACCCAAAGATGTTCGATGAAGGCCTTCTCGACGATCCGGTTACGGTGACACACTCTTTTTGTTCTTTATTTTTTTCTCAGTATTATTTTATCTTTGTAATTTGAGTTTGGTTGAGTTAGAATTTACTAGTTTTGTGTTATTTATTATTTTTTTGTTTTCTGTTTAATTTTAACTTTTCTTCTTTTTATGCCCTTTATATTTTTCACACTTTTATAAACATTGTTTTTCGCCAGTCGTGTTTTTGTTGTTGACTAGTGTTTCGTGTTTAATTTTACGGTGCAAATTATGTAGTAGGTACTATATATGATAGCATAACATATTAAAGTTATTGGTGGCAGGAACTTTGGTTTTAATTCACACGTTTTCCGGGAGGTTATGTCGCTGTTTTTCCTAGGTCTGGCAAACTTGACCCTGCCGAAAGCTAAGTTTTTCCTCGCCTCGTGGTTGCCGCAAAAATTTTCCATCCAGGTTGATTTGTTTGGTTTCTGGTTACTGCTGGAGTTTGATTTTGGGCAGCCAAAAATAATTTTCCGGCCTGCGGATGTCACCCTGCCTGAAGTTAATTTTATTTAATTAACTACAGTCTTTTTCGCCGTCTCACTATAAACTCTCACCTGCCTCTGCCACTAACAGGGTACTGATGATGGGCTTTGTGGTTTTTTTAAACAAATAAACCCTTGGATGCCCAAGTAATCACTGCAAATTGACAATCTTCTAATTTTCTGCAATTTTTAAGTATTTGATTTTCACTAAATATTTACCGTGTCTCCCAGGAAAGCGTGTAAGAAACCCAGCAAGCTCGAAATTATTTATTTTTAATTAAATATTTTCCCGATGCTTGCGGATTACAAAAAGATGATTTGCTCCTGCACGTGTTGAATTTTTCCTTGCCTTTTAATTTTCGCGAGTGGTTAAAAATATACGTTTGGTTGTCAGCGAGGCTCAAACAGAAAAGAACAAAGCTTGAAGCTTTGGATCCGGTAAAACTTCCAGAAACTGATAAGAGATGCATTCGATACGCCGAACTGCATCGCGATAAGATCGAACAGCTGATCTAACCGAGCTTTTATGTTTGGCGCGATCTGAATATCGTAACTATTTTAAAATCTACCCGCCCTTTTCAACTTATTCAAATAATCCTATTTATTTGTCCTAACCATGCGCAGCACAAAACTGGATAATCTGCCATGTCCTACATTGGGAAGATTAGCCTGAAAATTAGTCCTACTGTCGCATATCTTTTGCGTGTACTTTTCCTATGACATTTCCCTGTAAGTCTTCGAGAATATAAGTTGAGCCTCCTACTTTTTCCCGCACCCTCGCCTTAACAAATGAAGGACACAACTTACTAGCTATATTTTTTGAGAAATTGCTCTGAACAAAATTCCTACGAAATACTTCTTGCCCAACTGCATAAGTCACTTCCTTGGATCTCAAATTATATTGCTTCGCTTGTTGCTCATATGCATTTGTTATGTGACACTTAATATCATTTCTTAATAACGCCAACTTATCCTCGGTACTAAGCGGACAAACTGATTCTTCTAGCATATTAAGATTTCGTAGTAACGAATATTCGGAGCCATGGGTTATCATTTCCATGCCATAAATAGCTCGATATGGTGAAACCTTAATACTCTGATGGATCGAGTTTCGCAAAGCACAACTAATAGCCGATATATTCTTATCCCAATCCCTCTGGTCATCCTTAAGATAAGCTCTTATAGCGGATATTATAGACCTATTTACTCGCTCCGACGCATTACCCTGAGGCGAATAGATTGCTGTAAACATATGCCTAACTTGTAACGACTTTAAAAAAACTTCAAACTCCTTGCTCTTAAATTGTACACCATTGTCACTAATTATTATTTCTGGAACCCCGTAAGCGAAAAAATCTCGTTTTGCAAATACGTAATAATCGACGGGGCTGTAAACTTTCTAAGGGGGCATAACCAATGAAATTTGGAAAAGTGATCTAAAACAATCAATAATCCTATGAATCCATTTTTGCTTCTAAGATAAGGTCCTAACAAATCTATATACAGTCGTTGAAAGGGTCTTGTAGATTCCGCTTGCTTTCCCATTGGAGGTCGCAAAACAGAATTTGGAGCCTTTGTCATTTTACAAATGTCACACCTGCGAACATAGTCCCTAATCTGCTTAACCATCCCTGGCCAATAACATTGTCTTCTCACAAGGGCTAACGTTTTAGACATCCCTCCGTGAGCAGCAACTACACAATCGTGCGCCCTTGTTATTACCTCTTCCGTTAAACTTGATGGTATCCACACTTTCCACATAGTATCTTTTGTCGCTTCCGTCCCATCATCATGTTCCGTCCGAATGTACACACAGTTATCCGCTATTTTTATATCTGGATATTCCTCTGCCTTTGACAAAATTCGACGTTGAAGATCAAGATATTCCGGATCCTTAAAACACTCTGAATGAAAGTCAATCACCGGCCCTATTCCTTCTACAATTGCTACCTCACCCTCATGCAATCGCGACAAAGCGTCAGGCACCACGTGATCCTTCCCTTTTCGATGACTTATAGTGAACCTATATCCTTGCAACTGCATTGCCCATCTAGCTAGCCTACCTTTTAAATTAGCTTGTCTCATTAACCAAACTAAACTTGCATGATCCGTAATCACTTCGAAATCATGAAGTTCTAGATAACATCGAAATTTTTCTATGGCCATCAAAGCCGCTAAACATTCTCGTTCAGTTACACTGTAGTTCCTTTGCGCTGTATTTAACTTTTTGCTCATATATGCAATTGGCTTCTCCTCCTGTAAATCATTTTGTTGAGTAAGGACTGCTCCAATGCCGTAGTCGCTTGCATCACAATGAAGATAGAACTTTCGAGAGAAGTCCGGGTTCTGTAAAACGGGTGCTGAAGTTAAAACTATTTTAAGCTTCTGAAACGCTTCTTCTGCCTCCTCAGTCCACTGAAACTTTCGTTTTGTTGATATTAATTGAGTAATTGGGAAAGTTAAATCAGAAAAATTTTGAATAAAACGCCTATACCAGCCTGCTAAGCCTAAAAACCCTCTAGCTTGCCGTAATGTTTTTGGTACTGGCCAGGATAAGATCGAATCAATTTTCCCCCTATCAGTCGCAATACCTCCATCCCCAATAACATATCCTAAATACCGTGTCTGAGTTACACAAAATTGACTTTTCGAAATATTTAATGTTAAATTTGCCGACCGAAATTGCTCAGCAATTCGTTTCAAAACTACTAGATGATGATCGAATGTATCTGATACCACTACCAAATCATCCAAGTAACCAAAAGTACAATACTTTAAATCTGGTGGAATAAGACTATCCATTAATCTACACATTGTTTGGGGTGCGTTGCATAACCCAAATGGCATAACCTTAAATTGATAAAGAGGACGTCCCGGTATAGTAAACGCCGTAATTGGACGGGCCTCTTTTGCTAACTGGATTTGCCAATAGGCATCTTTTAAATCTAGTTTTGTTATTATATTAGCCTTCGGCATTCTTGAAAATATCCCCTCTATGTTTGGCAATGGGTACGCGTCTTTCATCGTAATGTTGTTGATTTTCCTAGCGTCTAAACAAAAGCCTGATTTTTCCTGGTTTTATAACCATCCTCATCGGAGAACTCCACGGACTAGAAGAAGGCTCTATGACATCTAGTTCGAGCATGCGATCTACCTCCTGATATAGTAATTTTTCAACCGCCGGTGAAACTGGATAAAACCTTTGCTTTACCGGTTTTGCGTCTCCTATTTCCATTTCATGTTCAATCCAAGTAGTTCGCCATAAGCCTTGAGTTTCAAAGTTCGGAAACATTGAAATCACCTGCTTAAGTTGCTGTTGTTGTAGGTCAGTGAGTGGGTAATCATTACTGTCTGAAACTGTCTTGTCTCTTTTTCCTGAAAAGTCTCAACACTTGCCACAACCTTAGGTGCTAAATTAAATGCTTTCCAAAAATCGATACCTAAAATTAAACGTTTGGCCAAAGATGGTATAATAAAAATCTTTACGGACTTACTCATGTTATTGTATGTTATATCCACATTAATATTTCCCAGAATTGAATGACCTTTTCCATCCGCCGTTTTGACCATGCCACCCATTCGCTTGAATGTCGGATACTTTTCCAATTAATGGTCGCCAGATCCGAACCTACACAAGTAATGTTTGCTCCTGTATCCAATAATCCCAGTTCTTGAAATTCTAAAAACGACACTGCAGCATAAAATCGCCCATCCTCCTCACAATTAACAATAGCCGATACCAATAGTTTTTTTGTCTTTGTTACGTCTTGCCAAAATTTTCGTGCTCTAATCGCCGACTTTTTCTTAGGTTTCTCTTCCGACGTTCCAAATATTCTTTCTCGTGCTAATTCATATTCCTGTAGTCGTACCTCATATGGTTTGTTTCTATGCCCTATCCCTGAATTTTCAGAAATAGCCTTTTCCTTAACCTCACTACTTAAATTAAAAATTTTCTTTCCCGCTGATTGTAATTTTACAGTTTCTTGATGAAGGGACCTAACGCTATCCGATATATGATCGATCACTTCCTCAACTTCCGATTCTTTACCCTCTACTTTGGGACCATTCGCCGGGATTGATCGTATGGACCCTTTAGCCGGTTTTCCGCATTTTTATCTCCGCATCTATAACAGAATATAGTCTTAGGTTGCAAACACATCTTCCAAATGTGACCCTCCTCATCACAGTTCCAGCATCGTAAGATACGATTAGCCATCTGCAATGCATCGATTTCGTCTGATGTGCCACTTATCTGGTCCTGTTCCTCCTCCTCTTCTAGAGCCGAAATATTTTTTAGCTTGCCACTGTTACCAAAACCCCTCTTAGGCATTCTCGATCCTGCTTGTTCCGCAATTAAGTTTTCTCTCATACGACACATTTTCCGTAGCTGACCAACAGATGAAATTTCTTCAAACAAAAGTTGATGCCTAATTTCCATACGAAGATTTCGAACGAGCAGTTTGATCAACCGCGGTTCTCCTAACGGTACAGTTAACCTTGATGCAATACTCATTACATTGTCATAGTATTCATCGAATGTTTCCCCTAGTTCCTGTTTCTTGCCACGCATTTCCTCTTCGATTTCATCGTCCGTCCGATAGTCACCGTATTGTTTTTCTAACGCGATACAAAACTTAGACCACTTTATCTGCACTACCTCCTTTCGATATTGCCAATACCATTCTCTTGCCTTGCCTGCTAGCAATATATGCAAATTTTTACATATAGCCCTGAAATCACCTCTAAGACAGTCATGCGTAAAAGCACGAAGTCTATATAAGAACTCGTCAACTGCCAGTCCTTTTGTTGCTCCATCAAATCTTAAGTTCCAGTTTTGAATAAGATGCGTCACCTTCTCTGGACTCAATCCACAAGATACCTGGATATCTTCACTACTTTCACTATCTGATTCTCGCGCCTGTTCATTTCCCCTATTTAAACTCTTCTGACACCGATACCTGCATTATTTGTAGATGATGCGTTGCTTCCGTTTGAAAAAGCGACTAGCTTGGCTTCAATAAACCCTTCCAGCTGCTTTAAAATCGACGATCAATTTATATCCCCAGAGCTACCTGTATGTTGTGAAAACTGTGGTTCTAGATCCCTGGCTGCCAATACCTTTTTGTTTTGGTCGAATCGTTGGAATCCCTTTTGACCATGTTTTGAAGCGTTTCGGGGTCTGCCTGGTGGTTTTCTCTTTTCCTGTGGTTTAAAGATACTTTCGCTGCCATCTGTTTTAGTTGGATTTTCCCGTCTACCCCGCGTATTATGGATTTTCGGAATGGTGCCTGTCTTTGTTGGATTTCCACCTCCTGCACCTCCTGGAGTATTTGTATCCGCCGAACCCACATGGACTGCTCTTAAATCCTTTAAGCTGACTAACTTTTTGCACACTTGACATTCATTATGCACTTCGATATGAGGCGTAATGCATGTTTTGTGAAAAAGGTGTTCACATGGAGTAACTGCACAGTCTCCCTCCTTAGCTATGGCCTCCTTGCAAATTGTGCACCGGTATTCCGCTTCCAAAACCATGGTTCGATTCCTATCCAATTGATTGTCTCGACTGACCTTGGGACTTCGACCCACAAAAGCCATATTTCGTTAAATAAGATTTAGTTATTTAAAAAAAAGTATTTTACTACTTTTCTTGCTTTAATTTGTTTTTATATTATTCAATATAATTGGTTGTTTTGATGCTTGGTTTCCTATCCATAATGTTCCAAAACAAGAGTAAAAAAAATTAGAATTGTATTGCTTCTATCCATCGAGCTGAAGAAATAAAGAAGAAAGAATAAAGTTTAAATAAAACTACCTGCCTTTGCTGTGAACTTTCTCTATTGCGTACTATTATTGGTATATGACCACCGATCAATGTATTCGCCGTAGAGGATCATCAGCTGTCTGAGCAAGTTTAAATCACAAAGAAGAATGAAAATCATAGCCCTTTTTATGGGTTTATCCAAGGTGCCTCCTGGTTACTAACAACCGCTAAGCTCAAAACTCGAAAAACTCAACTTTTGATATTCATTAGCGAAGTGCACTAGTATCCCCTTGGTATTCCCTTACTTGCTACTAAGAAAAATTGCAGTACAATAAAACAAAAGAGACTTAATGCTACTAAAGTTGGATCTACTATCCCAAACTCTATTTCAGCAAGTTCCAAAAATCACAAACCCTTTATGTTATTGTTTCAGAAGCCCTCCTGATTATTCCCTGATTAAGCAGAAACTATATTAGTACCGGATTTATAAGCTTAAGCATCGCGGTAAAGCTCGGTCTCCGCCAATCCTCTACTTCGCTTGGGTTACACCTACCTCCGTGTACCAAATAAAGAAAAAAAAACGATGGAATTTTTAAATGAGGAAACTAAATTAAACCATAGACAGTCTAACCTAGTTTTGCCCCACGTTGGGCGCCAAAATATGTAACATCCTTGAGTATCCTGTCGGCAGAGAAGAAGGTCTGTGGGACACGACTAGCAAAAACAGCCTGTGGGGGTTCTTGACCCATTCCAACTCCAACCTCAAGTTCATATTTAAAATAAATACCATGCCTGTTGAAAACGATACACACACCACTCGATAGTATAAACAAACCCATTCTAATTCATTTCGTCACCTGACCCACTCTAAGAATAACTTAGTCGAGTCAGCTGAGGCTGCATGATGTTGTTGCAGCAGCGCGTCACAACCCTCCCGACCTTTGAGCTTTTCCGCACGCATAATGTTATTGAAAAACTCCCGAACGCAAATGCTTTTTACCCCTTCTTCTTCACATTACTTCAAGGAAACACGATAAACTTTAGTACTTCATAATATTCAATATAATGTTTCTCATTTCAAAATAAATTTTAATACACTGGGCATTGCCATATAATTTATACTAATTTCTTTTCATACTCTTCTCTTCCTTTCATATTTTCTTTTTTAATTCATTATAATTTTGCTTAATATCTAGTTCGATTAATTTTCTATCATATAATTTTCTAAAATATAATCTCCATAAACTTCATTAATCCATACTTAATTCATTATCGTTAACTAGTTTTTAATTCATGTTGTTTACGTTTCGTTTTCTTATCGTTTGACTTTTGGTTTTACATTATTCGATTTGCTTTTGGTTTTACATTTTAAATTATATTCGTTTAAACTCTCACTTTATTGCAACAACAAAATTCACAACCAGCTGAAAAAGAAGTTTATATGTATGTGTATGTAAATAGATGTAATATAATAGAGTAGTTAAAGTAATAGAGTAATATATAAAAATGTGCAATCTAATAGTAGGTCAAAATTTAGGTAATAGAAATATTTTAAATATTTACTTATGTTTGTCTTTATGTTTTCTATTTTTAGATTTGTTTGTTCTTTTTTTCTTTTCAACAAGTAAACTAGACTTTCAACTCCAAAACTCAAAGAAAAAGCTTATGCCCCTGTTATCTTGTTTTTGTTTTGTTTTGGCTTTTGCTTTGTAGGTCTGATTTAAAACTACCTCGTAACAAGAAGGTATATCAGGCTATGCGAGCCGCAAACGAAAGAGGTGCTGGGTTTTTACTTTATGTGTGTTTGCAGTTACTTTATTTAAACCCTTTTCTTTTATTTGGTTTCTCACTCACCCGAAGATGTTCGATGAAGGCCTTCTCGACGATCCGGTTACGGTGACACACTCTTTCTGTACTATATTTTTTCCGTATTATTTTATCTTTGTAATTTGAGTTTGGTTGAGTTAGAATTTACTAGTTTTGTGTTACTTATTATTATTTTGTTTTCTGTTTAATTTTAACTTTTCTTCTTTTTATGCCCTTTATATTTTTCACACTTTTATAAACGTTGTTTTTCGCCAGTCGTGTTTTTGTTGTTGACTAGTGTTTCGTGTTTACTTTTACGGTGCAAATTAGGTAGTAGGTACTATATATGATAGCATAACATATTAAAGTTATTGGTGGCTGGAACTTTGGTTTTTATTCACACGTTTTCCGGGAGGTTATGTCGCTGTTTTTCCTAGGTCTGACAAACTTGACCCTGCCGAAAGCTAGTTTTTCCTCGCCTCGTGGTTGCCGCAAAAGTTTCCAACCAGGTTGATTTGTTTGGTTTCTGGTTACTGCTGGAGTTTGATTTTGGGCAGCCAAAAATAATTTTCCGGCCTGCGGATGTCACCCTGCCTGAATTTAATTTTATTTAATTAACTACAGTCTTTTTCGCCGTCTCACTATAAACTCTCACCTGCCTCTGCCACTAACAGGGTACTGATGATGGGCTTTGTGGTTTTTTTAAACAAATAAACCCTTGGATGCCCAAGTAATCACTGCAAATTGACAATCTTCTAATTCTCTGCAATTTTTAAGTATTTGATTTTCACTAAATATTTACCGTGTCTCCCAGGAAAGCGTGTGAAACCCAGCAAGCTCGAAATTATTTATTTTTAATTAAATATTTTCCCGATGCTTGCGGATTACAAAAGATGATTTGCTCCTGCACGTGTTGAATTTTCCTTGCCTTTTAATTTTCGCGAGTGGTTAAAAAATATACGTTTGGTTGTCAGCGAGGCTCAAACAGAAAAGAACAAAGCTTGAAGCTTTGGATCCGGTAAAACTTCCATCTAAACCATCAACAATATTATTTTCTGAAATATTTAAATCCACTGGTCTTTCTAATCTTGCAATTTTCATTTTAGAACTGCGATTATATTCTTGTCTTTTTTCTTTATTTTCATTGCACCATTTTTTTCTACTTAATGAAAGACGTTTTCGAAATTCAGGTTCTAATTTTCTACTTAATTTTATTTTTTTCTAACTTTGTATTTTCTTGAAAAGTACTGCACTTAGGTACTATTTTTTGATACTTTTTTGCTTTAAACATAACATTTTTCTTTCCAAATAAACAACCCCCTTACTTTTTAAAATAAAGCAATGGGTCAAAAAATTATATTTAATTTAAAATATATTAATCTCAATATAATTATAAAGCATTAATATTTTTTTAAAATAATTTAAATTTTTTGATAATTAATCTTTCTTTAGTGGTGAGTTTTCTTATCCTTTTTAAGTGCTTTCTTCATAATTTTCTTATTTTTCTTATTTTTTCTAAATAAATTTCAAAATGAACGCTTTTTCTTTATTGTTTTAATGATAGTACGCTCTATTGCTTTATTACCATCACTAATTGAAAAATCATTACAAACAGCATTAATATTTTCATTAGAACTAATAAATAATAGTTCATCATTTAACATTAATATTTCATTTCTACTAGGAATGATAACTTTACCATGACGTTTAATCGCAACTAAGTTAATTTTATAATTACTAGGAATTTTTAAAGTTTCTAATTTTTTATTAGTAAATCTAGTATTTTTAACAATAACATTAGCAATTGAGTATTTTTCATCAACGGTAGCTAAATCTACTCCTAATTTTCAAATAGCACGATATGCGGCTTTTTTACCCGCTTCTGTTTCAGATAAAATAATATTAGTAATACCAATTGCTTCTAAAATTAATTGATGAGTACTATCAACAGCTTTAGCAATAAGATTAAGTGATGATAATGTATTGTGTTTACGATGAATTGCTAAAACATGAACAGCAGTAACAATTGAAGCTGCTAAATCAGAACCAATAGCAATAATAATATTTTGCACTTTGTGAATTCCAGCATCATCTAAGGTACCACGATTAGTTGAATCCAAAATTAAAGTTTCAGAAGCTATTGATGAAACTAATTGACAACGATCTTCTCTTTTATCAATAGCTAATGTGACTTTACCTAATTCTTCTAAAGTCTTAACAACTGAAATTCCGAATTTACCTAAACCAATGACACAAAAATCATTTTCTGATGAAGACATCTATATCCTTCTTCCTTAAATAATATTTACTTAAATATGTATAAATTATACTAAATTATAAACTAATTCTTAAAATATTTGTATTTTAAATTTAAAACTAATATTTAATGGAAATGACTATAGTATAGTATAATAATAAAAGAAAATGTTATTTTAGGAGTTTTTTGATGCTATCTAAGGTTAATTATCGTAGTGTAAAAAATAATTTTAAAATTATTTTTGTCGGTAAAACCCGTCCTCGACAAATGTTTAATTTATATTTTTTCACTTTATTAGTTGGAACAATACTTTTAATGACACCAATTGCCACAACAAAAGGACAGTGAAACTTTTTATCTGCCCTTTTTGCTTCTAGTAGTGCCTTTTCTGACACTGGTTTAACAGTCAAAAGCACTGCTAATGATTTTACTTTTTTTGGTCAATTTATTATCTTAATTTTAATTAAATTTGGTGGTATTGGTTTAATTACAGTTAAACTAGCAGTATTATCTTTGTTTGTATTTAATCGTCATACTAGTTTAAGAGAAAGATTATTAATGCAAGGTGAACGTGGTTCTAATAAACTGGGAACAACTATTGATGTATTAAAAATTGGTATTATTGTTATGACAATTACTGAATTTTTAGGAGCAATTGTCCTATTTTTATATTTTTATTTTGTGCCTATTTCAAGAATAGAATATGGTATAAACAATAATACAGGTTATTATAATCACATACTATTAGCATTATGATCAGGAATTTTCCATTCAATTTCTGCTGTTAATAATGCTGGATTTGATATAGTTGGTACAACTTCATTAGAACCTTTTCAGAGTGATTATTTTACACAATGAATTTTTATTATTGAATTTGTAATTGGTGGTATTGGTTTTCCTGTTTATTATGATTTATATCACTGAATTAAAAATAAAACTCATGGTAAAAAATCTAGATTTAGTTTATTTACTAAACTAACATTAATAACATATTTTTTAGTTGCAATATTAGGTGTTAGTAGCGTTATGTTTATTGAATATTTTTCACGTAATGTCATAACTCCGTCCAGACAAGATCCTATCTTTAAAAATTTATCGATATCTGATGCAATGATGGCTGTTTTTTTTAATACAATGTCAACAAGAAACGCTGGATATTACACAGTTGACTTAAATAAATTTCATCTTGCCTCCCAAATGATCCAATCATTAATGATGTGAATTGGTTCTTCACCAGCAAGTACTGCTGGAGGAATTAGAACAACAACTTTAGCAATTATTCTTTTAACAATTCTTAATATTGCCCGTGGCCGTAATGATGTTTTTGTATTTAAACGTAAAATTCCAAATCAAACTGTTCGTATGTCATTTGTAGTTGGGACACTTGGTTTTATTTTAGTTTTTGTATCAGTAATGATTATTACCATTGAAAATTTTTTTATAACAGATAATTCTAATATGACTTTTGCACAAGTAATTTTTGATGTTTCAAGTGCTTTTGGAACGACAGGACTTTCATTATTTGATAATGCTAAATTAGGTGTTTTTAGCCAACTTAGTTTAATTTTAGTTATGTTTGTGGGACAATTAGGAGTATCAACTTGAAGTGATCGTAAATCAAAACCAACGATAAGTAGAGTTGAAGAAAATGTATTAATTGGATAAATTAAGAAATGGTGAACACATATGATAAAAATCTTAGATGGTAAAATAATTGCCCAACAAATTAAAACTAAAATTAAAGCACAAATAGCAACCTTTACTAAAGGTAAACCTAAACTGGCAGTAATAATTGTTGGTGAAGATTTAGCATCACAAATGTATGTCCGCACTAAAATTAAAGCATGTCAAGCGTGTGATATTGATGGAGAAGTATTTTCACTATCCACAACAGTAACCGAAAAAGAAGTAATTAACAAAATTGTACAATTAAATAATGATAATAGTGTTGATGGAATTTTAGTACAATTACCACTACCAAAACATCTAGATACATTAGCAATTATTAATAGCATTGCTATTAAAAGGTGTTGATGGTTTAACAAATATTAATGCTGGTAGATTATTACAAGGAGATAAAAAAGCTATCTTACCTTGTACAGTAAAAGGTATTTTAGAATTATTAAATCATTATAAAATTCCTATTACCAAACAAAATATTACGATTATTAATGATAGTAATATTGTTGGTAAACCTTTAGCTTTATTATTAACTAATATGGGAGCAACAGTAAGTGTTCTTCATAAATTAACTAAAGACTTAACTGTTTATACTAAAGAAGCTGATATTATTTGTAGTGCTACTGGTGTCTATAATATTATTAATAATAAGCAAGTTAAACATGGTGTTGTTATTATTGATATCGCAATTAATTATCAAGGTAAAGAAAAAAAGTGGTTGGTGATATTGATTTTGAAGCAATGAAAAATACTGCTTCAGCAATTACTCCTGTACCTGGTGGTGTTGGACCAATGACAATTGCTATGTTATTGGAAAATTTAATGATTTGTTATCAATTAAATACAAGAAAATAAATAAAAATACTCATTATTTAAGATAAAAACATTATCTAAAAATTTATTAAAATATCAAATCAAAATTAAATCATATTGTATGCAAAAAATTTTAAATTTGTTATAAAAATAACCATAAACTAAATTATAAGTTTTAACTCATTGCTTTTATTTTTAAAAGGCTATGAGTTTTTTTAAATTTAAAAAGGAGTAACAAAAATATGAAATATTTTAATCCAAACTATTGATTTAACTTATGATTAGGAACTACTCTAATCTTTAATATTCAATTGCAAGATACTAATGGTAAATCACTTAATAATAAACAAACTATTAAAAATTGAAATCCTAAAAATATATCTATTGCAGATTGTACACAATTTAACAATCAAGTTATTAATTGCATTCATGAAGCAGGACATACAACAATTATTTTAGATTCTAAATTTAAAGATAAATTTCAAAAAATGGTTTTTACACCTTCAAATCCAAATTATAGTGGTAAAACAATTTCTGGTCAACCTGTACCTTTAAATCAAGTTAAAAACATAAATGACAATGATTTGTATACTTTATTACGAGTCGATTTAGCCGGTTTTGCTGCTGAATCTATTTTTCAGCCCTAATCCCTTAGAACATATAATAGGACAAGCAAGAATTATGGACTCAAACTATTTGCAAGATTATCATAATATTTTACAACAAGAATTTGAAGCTAGACAATTAAAACCGTACAATGAAAATCCTTTAAATTTTATAGGTAAACAAATAAATATAACAAGTGTAACGAACTGATATTTTTACCTTCTGCTCGCTACTTATTTGTGCGGCTAGCTCAGTAGAGTTTGTGTGTTCGTCCCACCAAATTTATATAATCGTGATTGCCCAACTAATTAGTGATAACGCATAGATTTCTCGTTAAAGGGTATTTATTCCATGGCTCTTTTCTTATAACTTCTGTATCTCGATTTTCGCTGGTGCTCGCTTGCTCGTTGATCCCGCTGCTTCTGGCTGGTGGAGTGGCTAGCTGACTTGTGATCCTGCCTGTGCTCGCTGTCCATGGCTGCTTGTGGGTCCTGTCTGGGTTTGACATCCTGTCCTATTTATCCTGGCTGTGCTCGATATCCTGGTAGGGCTGGCTGCTGCTCCTGGCTGCGTTCGATGGACTGGCTAGCATGGGCTTTACGCAGTGAGGAATCTGGACCTGATCCGTGGCCGTTATCTAGGATGGCCGCGCCAGGATACGATCACTTCTGCACCATCCGACGCGCCAGGCATACGCCAGGGTCTTGTCGCGATATGCGTTGGGTGAGGTACCTGGTTCTAGACCACGGGTCGCGCCAGGATACTGGTTTACACTCGATCAGACGCGCCAGGCGTACGCCGGGGTCTAGTCAGAATCGTTGTAGTCGCCCAGCACCTGGGTCTGCCCCGCTCGCGCCAGGATTCGCTCACTTACACTGTATTGGTCGCGCCGGGCATACGCCAGGGTCTTGTCTAAATAGGTGTGATCGTAAGGAACCTGGTTCTAGAGCCCTCTGCCACGGTTTCTCTTCGAGGGAACTAACGCCTGTTCAGGCACTATCGAACGCGCCAGGCGTACGCCAGGGTCTAGTTCTGATAGGCGCCGGAGTCAGGTTACCAACTAAACCACGATCCTCACCACTTGCGTCTCCGCTCAAATCCTCGCCGATCCTGTGTGTCCCAGTGGATCCTGTGTGTATCAGCCGATCCTGTGTGTCCTGCTGGCAGATCCTGTGTATATCAGCCGATCCTGTGTGTCCTGCTGGCAGACCCTGTGTGTCCTAGCAGATCCTGTGTGTCCCGCTGGCAGATCCTGTGTGTCCTTGCAGAGATCTGGGGTGTCCTGCTGGCCGATCCTGGGTGTCTGGCTTGCTGCTGTTCGTTTCTTGTTCAATTTCTTACGCTTCGGCGCGCGTGCAACTACTGAGTCTTGCTTCAGGCGTTCGACCTCCTTATTATAGGCTGACCTTACACCGTCTGGTCCTCGGCTGTCTCCTTTACTTGGGCAAGGTCCAAGGATCAACGATTCCCGTATACCTTTCGCCCTCTACGCACGGCATTACAGCACGCTGACTCTCTCTGATCTTTCGTCTTTCCCTTATATTTCCCTCTCGTTTTCGCTCTTCTCCTTGCAGTTACTACGTAGATTTTACCACGGGTATCTGGCAACTGGCAGGCATCTCCTTGCGTGATCATTCACTCTTATTTGTGAGGAGTTATTCAACTCCTCACACAAGGAATATATTAAACAATAAACCAGAATTTGAAAAAATTATGAAAACATGCTGTCTAATAAATTATATTAATAAAGAACATGCTAATTATATTTTAAAACACAAAGAAATTCCCATTCCATTATTTACTAAAGAAGAAATTCAAGCATTCAAACCCCAACAAATCCAAGCACTCACAATTGATCAAATTCAATCATTGATATATGAACAAATTGCCTCATTTACAAAAGAACAAATACAAGCACTAAACAAAACACAAATAGCAACATTTAATTATATTCAAATTCAAGCATTTAAACCTGAACAAATTTCATGATTTTTAAAAGAACAAATACAAGCATTTACAATTGAACAAATATCACATTTCACCAAAGAACAAATCCAAATGTTTACTAAAGAAAAAATACCATATTTTACAGAAACACAAATAGAAAAATTCACAAATGAACAAGTTCAATGATTTACAGAAGAACAAATTAAAAATTGACCAAAACTTTTATTAAAAACAAAAGAACTAAAAACTTTTAACGCAAAATAAATAAATGATTATAATTTTAAAAATGAAACTTTAATAAGTGAAAATAAAAGCCTCAAAGTTTTTGATAAATTGGATCATTAATTTTCGTATTATTTGCTAATGATAAAATCATATACTTAGTTTCATCATTTATTTTTTCTTTTTCGAAATTATTTTTTAATAAATAAGATGAATTAAAATAATTATTTCATCATTGATTTGGATCATTATCTGCAAGCGAATTAATTTTTTGTCTTTCTTGAAAATTTAAACGAATAAAAGAGCCTAAAGCATGACCATATTTGAAGCTTTATAACCACTAAAATATTGTCAATATTGAGTTGTTCTGCTAAGTGAATTTGGATTTATTGCCATAATTTGAACTAATGAATAATTTCGAAATTGTGAATCATAAATATATCTAGATTCAACAAAACCAAATAAATTATTTTTATTAATCTTAGCCATTCGATATAAAAGTTTAAGAACATTATTTCTACCATAGATTTGTGCAAATATATTATAAAAAACGAACTAATTTATCTCTTATCTCATCTTTTTCATAATTACTTATTGCAAGTGAATTAGTTAATGTATTTCAATTAACATTTGCATAAATTTTGCCAAGATAAGTATGATTAATTCGATTTTGTAAATCATAAAAATCTGCAAAATTATTCGTATTATCTGCTAATAAATTAAATGCATTAATTGATTCTTTTTTGCCTGATATTGCATTTTTCCTTCTAAATTAGTAACAAATTCTAATTTTCTACTAGTTTTTTAAATCAATTTTCTGAACTTCTTAAATATCATTGTTTTAAACTTGGAACATCAGTGCCATTGCTCATACGATCACTTACTATTTTATTAATTCTTTTATTGATATCAGGAACAATACAATTACAAGAAATATCTTGTTCATTTTTATCAGCTAAATCATAGTCATCGTTAGTATAACCTCACCTACAAGCAATAACATTGACTGTTGTTGCACTAACCAAAATATAATTTAAAAACAAGAAAGAACGCTATAGTCGGGTTTCCCGACTATAAGATTTGCGATACTCATTGCCCTCTTTAAAAACAGCTAGCTAGCCCTCTTCAATAATGTGTTGTGACGCATCGTTTCGCGATGCACACATTTTAGTTATAATTTCATTACATTTCTCTACATTATTTTTAAGCTAGCCTATAAGTGAAACAACCCCACGAAATATTCATCTTTGTTAATTAGTTTTAAGAGAAACATGTGAAGCCATTTCCGTTACGAATATTAAATTTAAACCTAAGCGCGCCCTAAACAACGTTGCCAGTTACGCCAGTTATCCCGTGTTACCCGATCAACACGCTGACAGATCACCCGTTGCCAGATCACAAGACATCGCCAGATCGCTATGCTCGATATCGAACGACACCATGAGTCGATGACCGACATCGCTCGATATTTCAACGATCGACGACGCGAACATGAGTCGATGTCCGAGATTACTCGATATTTGGCTGAGTGGCAACCCAGAAAGAGTCGATGTCCGATATCGCTCGAGCTGCTTCTGCCTCTTAGTTTCCGGTACAGCTGTAGGGAGCATACGTGTGCTCCTGAACGTGGTAATAAAAACTCGTGGTGAAAGTGATCAACGCGCGCGGTACAGCCTGCGTGGCTTATACAATACGAACTCGGTGCAGCAGCAGGGAAATAACACAGGACAAGGACAAATAAAGTGAATCCGTAACTATAAACAACCAAATCTTTGTGTTTTCTTCGATATTTTTAGTAGTTTTCGTAGAAAATACCTAACCCTTCCTAAACCCGTAGTTTGATCCTTCAGGCGTGGCTACGACAATACCTGGTACTCCCAGAGAACGCCGGCGTGCCCCTGTTGGAACATATTTGTAATATTTTCGTAGTTATCTTAGAAAATAACCTGATCCCGTAGTTTGTAATCCCTCAGGCGTGGCCACGACAATACCTGGTACTCCCAGAGAACGCCGGCGTGCCCCTGTTGGAATACGTTTACAATATTTCCGTAGTTCTCTTAGAAAATAACCAGATCCCGCAGCTAGTGCTCCCTCAGGCGTGGCCACGACAATACCTGGTACTCCCAGAGAACGCCGGCGTGCCCCTGTTGGAACATATTTGCGGTATTTGCGTATCTTCTCAGAAAGTAACCCTGATCCTTCCCGAGCCCGTAGTTAGTGATCCCTCAGGCGTGACTACGGCAATACCTGGTACTCCCAGAGAACGCCAGCGGGCCCCTAGGGGAACATATTCCCACTTTTCCCTCTCAGATATAGGTTTCGCATAGCCAGGGGTCGTACAGGCACGCGGGAGCACCCCACGCTGTCCCCCCTCCCCTCTGGCCAGCGACGCCAAGCGCGCCATACGTGCGTAGCGTGCGTAACAACCGCGATTTAGCCGATCCAAAAACCCTCGCTCACAATTTCCTTTAAAAGCAAGTCTCCTATAGATTACAAATTTCTTGTAAGGATCTCTGGCACGACTGAGGCATACCCCGGCCAGAGAACTTCGTTACAAGTGGCGCCCGAACAGGGACTTGTAGGGTAAAATCCTAGGAAAATACCACCTTGTAGAGCAGGTTAAAATTGCGGAAAAAGTAAAATCCGGTGTCGGAGCACCCAAAATTCGCGCGAAAATCGTGATAAACGCCCAGTATCACGTGGCCGGTGACGCCATAAAAACGCAAAACGTGACGCAGAATAACGCGACCGAGTGAAACGCAGGCAGCCCACGAGCTAACGACGCAGTACCGACAAGTAACACGAGCGAGTGAAACAGTGAAACAACGCAACAGCGACACAGTGCAACAGTGAAAATAAATACAAATATAAAATAAAACCTGAAAATAATATAAAAAAAAAAATAATTTTCAAATAATAAAAATTAAATAAAACAGTGAATTAAATAAATTTAAATTTAAATTTTCAAATAAAGTTAAATACACTGAAAATTATTAAAATTTTTAAAGAGTGAAAATATAATTATAACCTAACAAATACAAATATAAAAGGAAACACACTGAAAAAAAAAATAATAACAAATATAAATAAAATAAATTTTAAATAAATTTAAATACACTGAAAAAAAAAAAATAATAACAATACAAATAAAATAATTTTTTTTTAAAAAATTTAAATACACCGAAAAAAAATTATATAAAAAAAAATATATAGATATATATATATATATAATAATAAAATAAAAAGAAAATAAACAAACAAAGAACGTCAAGTGAAAATACAAAGATACAAGAAGACTAAAATAACCTCGCAAGAACAACAAAACCAACGAACAATACAAAGTTTATAAAAAATAATTAAAATAAACACACAGAAGACGAGATGCCAGCCATGGACGGAGAAAAGCCCAAGCGCAGCACCGAGGAGCAGCAAATAATCCTGGTGAGTCTGTTCCAATTAGACTTAAGAATCCTGGGGTGGGAACAACTTGGATATATTGCCGTCGCAAGGAGGAATTATTAGCATTTGCCGGAGAGTTTGGGTTTCAATCAGAGGGCCGCGTTGAAGACCTACAGAAAAATTTTGCCACGTTCGTCAAGCATTCGGAGCTGCCCGAAGCAATCTGGGAAAGCTTAAGGCCCTAGAAATGCATTTCGCATCGCGTGCTGCAAGCCCAAACCTGGGCGAGGATAAAGACAATGCCACCGACGATAAAGCCTCCGTGTCGAGTGCAATGGGTAATAGGAATATGCACTCACTACTTGTCCCCGGTAATCTTCCTCCCGGTAGTCCAGGCATTACCATAAACGCACCACAGACTCAAGGAGCACCAGGGCTCGAATTCCCTAGAGGCTTTACAAGCACTCCGGAGAGAATTCGCAAGTGGGGACTACAATTTGACGGTCGATCCGACCCTTTAACTTTTATCGAGCAGGTCGAGAGTCGCGCAGTGTCCTACGGCATAGAATTACGAACACTTCCTCGAGCCATGACAGAGCTTCTGACCGACCGGGCGGATAAATGGTTCCAGACCTGCCGACTACAAGGGGCAGACTGGACAACCTTCCGAAAGGAATTTTTAGAATTCTTTTTACCTCCACGATACCTTCAACGGCTAGACGATAGGATTAGGGGGCGAGACCAGCAGGACGGAGAGAGCTTTAAGGACTTTGCGCTGGATCTTCGCGTACTCATGAGACATGCGGGTTACACCGAGAAACAAGAGCTCGACAGGCTCTACGAGAACGCCGCACCGGAGTACCAAATGTACATACGCCGACACGAATTCGAAACTATCGGGGAACTGACCCAGCTCGCCACGGAATTTGAAACCGTCAAGCAACGTAGCGTAAGCCGGGAAAATTCACGCAAAACCCCAGTCACGACCTCTCGCACTTCACTTTTGATACCCCGGGAAAACTCTTGGAACTCTCCTCCAAATCGCTCAGGGAACTCAGACGCTGAGCTAGGATCTCGACGACCGGCCGCGCCCATATCAAATCGAATTATCACACCGTCGCAAAGGATTGACGTGAGAAACGCCTGTGGTAACTGCGGGGAACAAGGGCATTTTAGCCGCGAGTGTAGGAACAGCCGAAGATATTTCTGTTGGGATTGTGGCAGACAAGGAGTTCGTACCATCGATTGTTGCCGCAATACACAGCCGGGAAACGGACCGAGTCCTCGCGTTGTGCGGAATACGACGGGGACCGACGAGGCAGGGAACACCCTGTAAACGCACCCCTCAGAATTGAAGACGGGAAGATAGTGGCCGCTGTAGGAATTGGAGGACAGACTAGGCTGGCCACGATAGACACCGGGGCGTCACGCAGTTTCGTAAGTCAGGAATTTGCGGATGCAGTCGGCGAACGACATCAATTCAAAGAAATTCGAACTCAGATAAGTCTTGCCGATAACTCGATGATCGAGATATCGAAGTTATTTATAGCCAGAATCACGCTCGTACACGACCTTCTCGAAGTGCCGCTGCTCGTCATGCCATCCATGCTGGAACCTCTGATTTTAGGATTAGATTTTCTATGTAGTATAGGCACGACGCTGCGTTGCGGAACGGCAAAGCTGCGACTTCCATCAAGACTCAATCCAGTCGAACTGCGAAGCATGAGCTGCAACAAGGAAAGGCCAGGACGAACATCCATTGAGCGCAACTATTACAAACCTCTTACAAACCAGGAACACACTGACCACAATCGCGCTGACCAGGACCCCCACGCACACCAGGACCAAAACACCAACACGAACCAGAAAAGCCTGTCATGAACCAGGAACACACAGAACAAACCCCCACGCGCATATCGGAACCATCCGAACTACCAGGACCCACAGGAACCAAGGAGCCCCAGCTACACAGAGCAATGCAAGGACAAGACGAAACTACGTTGAGCCCCCGGACTCAACCAGCACAGACCACAGAGGCGGAACAGCCGCAGAAACCGGACGCGCAGCAGGCCGCGAAACCAAGCGACGACGTTAAAAGCACGACAGAAGACACGAGGACAGCATTACTTGAGCCAAAACCGTTGGACGAAGAGCAGGAACGGCAGATACAACATTTTCTTGGTAATCAGCTCAAGAAATTCGAGGGGATGACAGGCGTATCGACTATCGCTCAACACACAATCACCATGCGAGATGATAAGCCTTGTAAGCAAAGGTACTTTCCCAAGAACCCTGCCATGCAGGAAATCATCAATCAACAGGTGGATGCACTACTCGAGCAAGGGTGTATAGAACCTTCTCGCAGCCCGCACAGCGCTCCTTTGGTGCTGGTGCGGAAAAAGACTGGGCAGTGGCGCATGTGCGTAGACTACCGACAGCTAAACGCTCGATCAATTCCCGATGCATACCCTTTGCCAAGAATCAACCATATTCTCGAGAGACTTCGAAACGCGACCTTCATATCTACGTTAGATTTAACCAATGGGTATTGGCAGATACCGATGGCACCTAATAGCCGGGAAAGCACCGCTTTTACCGTACCAGGGCGGGGACTTTATCAGTGGCGAGTCATGCCTTTTTGGCTTACACTCCGCCCCTGCCACCTTTCAGCGTGCCCTGGACAGTGTGATTAGCCCAGACCTGGAGCCATATGCCTTCGCCTATTTAGACGACATAATCGTCATCGGGGCTAGCTTGGAAGATCACATGACCAATCTCCGTCTGGTCTTTAAACGACTCAGGGAAGCTAACTTGCGTATCAACCAAGAAAAATGCTCCTTCTTTCAACGGAAACTAACATATCTAGGACATGTCATTAGTAATCGAGGCATTCACACAGACCCAGAGAAGGTCGCCGCCGTACGAAACCTGAACCCGCCGGAAAACCTCCGAGAACTTAGGCGTTGTTTAGGGATGGCCTCCTGGTACCGGTTTGTGCCCAACTTTGCATCAGTGGTTCAACCAATGACCAACCTTCTCAGAAAGAACCAGAAGTGGACCTGGGGGGAAGAACAGAAAGCTGCGTTCGACCAGCTCAAGGTACTTCTGACGGACGCACCCGTGTTAGCATGCCCGGATTTCACTGAGAAGATGACTCTTCAAACCGACGCTAGTAACTACGGGCTAGGCGGCGTTTTGACCCAGACAATCAACGGACAAGAACGGGTGATAGCCTACGTGAGCCGCAAACTAGATGCAGCCGAACTTAACTACTCACCGATGGAAAAAGAATGTTTGGCGATCGTCTGGGGAATTCGAAAACTGAGGTGCTACGTCGAAGGCTATCGTTTCAACGTTATCACAGATCACTTGGCACTTAAATGGATGGACCATATAGAAAACCCCACGGGACGAATAGCCAGATGGGCATTAGAACTCCAGCAATACCAATACGACGTCCAGTATCGCCGAGGGAAGTACAACGTTGTCGCCGACGCTCTGTCTCGACAGCCGTTAGAGAGACTCCAGCGGATCACGGCAGAAAATCATCAGTGTAAGTGGATTCAACGCAAATTACAGGAGATCAAGGATAACCCACAAAAGTTTTCCGACTACGTCGTTGAAAACGGGGAGCTGTATCGTCACTTAGGCCATCGCCCCGACGACCAGGACTACATACCATGGAAACTATGTGTGCCAGGTGAGCATCGTCAACGGATCTTACAGGAATGCCACGACGCACCGACAGCAGGCCATTTAGGGGTACGGAAGACCATTCTCCGTATCTCTCAGAAATACTACTGGCCTGACATGTTCCGCGATGTCGGGTCATACGTACGGAAATGTGTCTTGTGCCAAAAGTTCAAAGCAGACCAACGAAGGCAAGCCGGCATGATGCTCACGAGGCAGGTCGAGGAACCCTTCGCGGTACTGTGCGCAGACTTCGTTGGCCCGTTGCCTCGCTCCAAACAAGGAAACAACATGTTACTGGTTTTCTTCGATTCGTTCACTAAATGGATCGAACTGATACCACTGCGTAAAGCCACCTCAACGACCCTGATCCGAGCTTTTCGTGAACGTGTGCTCAGTCACTTCGGGGCACCAAAGAAACTGGTATGCGATAATGGCACCCAGTTCACTAGCAAAGCGTTTCGAACCTTTCTAGCAGATACTGGCGTAGAACTCCAGTATACAGCACCTTACTGCCCGCGTGAAAACCCCACCGAGAGGGCGAACCGAACGATCAAGACGATGATCTCGCAGTATCTAGGTGACCAACAGAACACATGGGACACTCTCATTCCAGAACTCACTCTTGCATTGAACTCTAGTGTCTCCGACTCGACGGGATATAGCCCGGCATTCCTGCTACAAGGCAGAGAGCCGCGGTTACCTAAAGCTTGGTACGACCAAGTCACCCCGGGAACGGGAACCGTGCCACAGACAGCTACGGAGAAAGCCGATCACTTAAGAGAAATCTATAGCATCGTCCGGGGGAACATACAAAGAGCCAGTAAAGATCAGGTTCGCCAGTACAATCTTCGCCGCAGGGAATGGCGTCCGGCCATGGGTTCCTTGGTTTTGGTGCGACAACACCACCTTTCCAAGGCGTCCGAGGGATTTGCGGTTAAGTTAGCCCCCCAAGTTCGATGGACCATATAAAGTGGTGGCCTTCACCTCTCCCAACATCGTGCGGTTACGCCTCCCGGCAAACGAAAGGGGCGATTAGCCAATATCGCAGATTTAAAAGCTTTCCATTCTCCATCTTCCACAGGAAATAGCGAATCCGAAGACGATGACCACGAAGACGCAGAAAGCCCGTACCTTCCAGTTCCAGCCGAGAGAGATGAGACGACGGCGCCAAGTATCAACGGGGGGTGATTATAAGAATAAACTACCAAAACTTTGTAAACAACTATTGTTAGCATCTAAGCTTTGATTCACTGATAGGAGATTTGTAAGCTGCTGCCCGACTCTAAGATTACCTTTTACATACATAGAACTTTATACATTTCCTAAGCTATATAAGCCCTAATTATAAATGTCCTGCAGGAAGACAACAATGGAACGAGAGATCGTAAATCTTTGCAGCGACAGCGACAGCGACGCGACTCCGCCCCGAGCGCCGTCACCGAAGGCCGCTCCGCCCCGAGATCCGCGCTTGCGCCCCGGGACAACTTACACGCGCCGAACCCAGGCAACACCATCGCATGCTAGGCCGGCCCGTGAATCAGACGAAGACGACGGGGGTAGCCGAAGCTCCAGCCGTCCTGCCAGCCCACGAAGCGCAGCATCCCCGGAGGCGTACGTGGAGGATGCCAGCGACAACGAAGACGACGGGGGTAGCCGAAGTTCTAGCCGTTCTGCCAGCCCACGAAACGCATCATCCCCGGAAGCGTACGTGGAGGTCGACAGCGACGAGACCGAATTCGATGACGAGGGGGCCACTGGTGGCCACGACTACGGGACCGGCTACGGAGGCGTCCCGCACCAGTACTTCAAGAGCACCGAGCGTTACGTAGTCCGACATGGTCACTGGCGACAGTTGCTCCGAGTGGAGTACACCTCGTGCTGGATGCGAATGCCATTCCAGCCAACCGAGGATCCGACTATCGAGCTCCCGGCCTCGCCAGAACCCTACCCTGCTCTCATGGGCCCAGATTCGAGCGATGACGAGGCGGCTGTCGACCTGACGACCCCACTGGGTGTCGCTTTCGGCGCGGTGTTGTCACACAACCACCCAGCCACCAGCCAGCAGCGTCAGTCCGAGCCCACTCCTGACGCCGCCGTCGGCTTGTCGCCCGCCGTCTTCAACGCTGCGTCGGCCGTTGAAAGGCCACTGCGTCCGCCACTGCGTCCGTCGGAGCGCGACCACTCCGCTCCCGACATCGCCCTGGACCTGACGCCCACTACAAAAGGCACGCGGGCCGTTCCCAACGATGACATCTCGGTCATCAACCAGCCGCAACCGTCAGAACGCGCCCACTCCGTTCATGACGCCGTCTGCGGTTTGGCTGACGCCGTGTCTAACGCCACACTTTGCGCCGGAATACCAGCCATGTCAGCAACAATCAGGATGCTCCGGGCAGAGGGAACCTTCTCCGCTCACGACGCCGTCCGTAACCTGGGCCATACCGGATCGTCGGACACGGCTAGCGGGAAGTGTATGGACTGGTCGTCCCAATCCAGTGACTCCGAAGATGGCAATGGGGCTATTTTTCGACGTAGCCGCAGGAGGAAACGGGCCAACTCATCTCGGCAGGAGAATGCGGTAAGCGTCATCGAAAGGGCCCTCCGTGACCGGACCCCTTCGGACACCAGCGCCAACGCACCGGAGCTGGAGATCTCCGACGAGGCCTTGGACGTCTTGATGGCCGAAATTCCCCCCGAGGTCGAGGACATGGTCCTGGACTGGCTACCCGACGACAACGAGCCAGCTGCTCCGGATGTGCAGTGTCGGGATCAACCCCTTGCCGACGTCCGTCTGGATCCTCCAGTGAACTGGACCTGCGACACACCCGACGGGAAAATCCCCGCCAGCGTCGTAGAGACCATCGAAGCCCGAGCACTACAGGCCCGATCTCGACAGCGCTACCGACTGCAGTACGCCGAGGGAAACTACCGAGTCACCAGCAGGACGAACGGCACCGTTCGGATTCTTTTCAACCCCCCGAAGTAGGAAGGGGGTGTGACGCATCGTTTCGCGATGCACACATTTTAGTTATAATTTCATTACATTTCTCTACATTATTTTTAAGCTAGCCTATAAGTGAAACAACCCCACGAAATATTCATCTTTGTTAATTAGTTTTAAGAGAAACATGTGAAGCCATTTCCGTTACGAATATTAAATTTAAACCTAAGCGCGCCCTAAACAACGTTGCCAGTTACGCCAGTTATCCCGTGTTACCCGATCAACACGCTGACAGATCACCCGTTGCCAGATCACAAGACATCGCCAGATCGCTATGCTCGATATCGAACGACACCATGAGTCGATGACCGACATCGCTCGATATTTCAACGATCGACGACGCGAACATGAGTCGATGTCCGAGATTACTCGATATTTGGCTGAGTGGCAACCCAGAAAGAGTCGATGTCCGATATCGCTCGAGCTGCTTCTGCCTCTTAGTTTCCGGTACAGCTGTAGGGAGCAGACGTGTGCTCCTGAACGTGGTAATAAAAACTCGTGGTGAAAGTGATCAACGCGCGCGGTACAGCCTGCGTGGCTTATACAATACGAACTCGGTGCAGCAGCAGGGAAATAACACAGGACAAGGACAAATAAAGTGAATCCGTAACTATAAACAACCAAATCTTTGTGTTTTCTTCGATATTTTTAGTAGTTTTCGTAGAAAATACCCTAACCCTTCCTAAACCCGTAGTTTGATCCTTCAGGCGTGGCTACGACAATACCTGGTACTCCCAGAGAACGCCGGCGTGCCCCTGTTGGAACATATTTGTAATATTTTCGTAGTTATCTTAGAAAATAACCTGATCCCGTAGTTTGTAATCCCTCAGGCGTGGCCACGACAATACCTGGTACTCCCAGAGAACGCCGGCGTGCCCCTGTTGGAATACGTTTACAATATTTCCGTAGTTCTCTTAGAAAATAACCAGATCCCGCAGCTAGTGCTCCCTCAGGCGTGGCCACGACAATACCTGGTACTCCCAGAGAACGCCGGCGTGCCCCTGTTGGAACATATTTGCGGTATTTGCGTATCTTCTCAGAAAGTAACCCTGATCCTTCCCGAGCCCGTAGTTAGTGATCCTTCAGGCGTGACTACGGCAATACCTGGTACTCCCAGAGAACGCCAGCGGGCCCCTAGGGGAACATATTCCCACTTTTCCCTCTCAGATATAGGTTTCGCATAGCCAGGGGTCGCACAGGCACGCGGGAGCACCCCACGCTTTCCCCCCTCCCCTCTGGCCAGCGACGCCAAGCGCGCCATACGTGCGTAGCGTGCGTAACAACCGCGATTTAGCCGATCCAAAAACCCTCGCTCACAATTTCCTTTAAAAGCAAGTCTCCTATAGATTACAAATTTCTTGTAAGGATCTCTGGCACGACTGAGGCATACCCCGGCCAGAGAACTTCGTTACAGTGTAGCCTACTTTCATGCGCAATCAGTTTTAAGCGCCCTCTCTTAAAAACAAAATTGTTTTGCCTACTTTTGAGCGCAATAAAAATTTTCAACGCAGTTGTATACACAATTTCTTGAAAATGGTCAGATTTTAAAAATTTTTAGATATTTGGGTAGGATTTTTCAATACGAACAACATTTGTAAGGGCTACTTTTCTCTAGCACTAAAAATGTGGACACCACAGAGTTTTTTCCGGTTTGTGGGCGTAAAAAGGGGCGTGGTCAGGTTTTGAAACAAACTTGATCTGCGCCTTGCTCATAGAAGTCTGTGTGCAAAATTTGGTGGTTCTAGCTCTAATAGTTCCCGAGATCTCGATGTTTGTGCGGACGGACGGACGGACGGACGGACGGACGGACAGACAGACATTTGATCGTTTACAGTATTTGCTTACTCTTCGAGTATCGCAAATAAAAATCCAATTATTTTTCTCATAATTTTATCTCCTGAATCTATATTTAAATAATTAAGGATTTATATTAATGATTATTCTACTTTTGTTGAAAAAGCAAATATTTTTGATCCTGGTTTCGGAGTTATTTTTGCTCTTTTTAATTTTTTATTAAAATCCTCAACAAGAAATTCATTATATAAAATATCTTTATACTTGTCAGCATATTTCTTACCAAGCATTTTTGTTACAACATCATAAAATAATTTATTTTTATTATTTTCTGTATACAATCTTTCTAACTTAACAGCAATTTCTTCATCATTTTTTGGTTGTTTGCCTTGGTAATTAATAAAAAATCGATTATTTTCTGTTGATAATGGTAAAAAGATTACTTTAAATGATGAATAATTCATAATATTTTCAATTGCAAAACTAAATTCAATTTTTCCTTCATTATTAAAATTAGGAAGATTTAAACCATATATTTTTAATGCTGAACTAGTTAAGGCAGATGTAATTTCATTTTCATAAAATTTTATTAATTTATTACGATTTCCTAAGTATTCCATAACTGTTGCAAATCGTCCAAATTGACTTGTTGGATGTAAAATTGTACTCTTTTCATACATATCAGTATTAAAATAAATTTTTCCAAGATTTTGTTCATCAAAAATATCTGAAAAATCGACTGGCTTATTTAAAATATCTATTTTTCCTTGAAAGTGACTAGCACTTTTTGCTATTAAAGAAACATTTTTATTATCTTCATTAATTAGTACATCTAAATCATTAGCAGAAAATTTAGTACCATTCATAATATTAATTGCTTCTAAAATTAAATCTTTATCAATTATTCCATTTTTTTGAAAACTTTTACTATAAGGTAATGTTTTTTTAGTTATTATTTGACTAATATCATTACTTATTCAAAGCAACTTAACCTCTTTAACTAAAAACGGTAGATCTGTTGTATCTGGCATATAACGAATAATAGCTTTTGTCATTCCATCTAACATATCAATATCAATATTATCAGTATTTACTTTTTCTTTTTTTAATTCATTTTTTAAACTAAATGAATTAGGAATTATAGTGTAGGTTTGTTTAGTGCTAGTATTTATTTTAATAAGATTCGTACTTAATACATTTCTAAAAGTTCCTACAGTTGTTCCAAATGTTAAAAAACTTAACGTTGCTAATAATAACTTCATAAATTAAAATCCTTTTATATCAATAATGTAATTTTACATCATTTCTATAATTACTGCTTGTTAAGTGTATTTAAACATTAATAGTATTTATTATGACAAATAATAATTAACTCATTATCATATTTATTTAAAAAAAATTGATTAAAAAAAACATATATATTGCCTTAATGATGAAAAAAATAAAAAAAACTTTATTAGTTATTGCAAATTATACTTTTCTTCAATATAATAATTAAGGTTTAGTAAATGCCCGGTTAGCTCAGCGGCAGAGCATTCGACTGTTAATCGAAGTGTCATAGGTTCAAATCCTATACTGGGCGCCATTATTCTAAACTCTTGTTTTCTACGGCTCGTTGGTGAATTGGTAAACACATAGGATTTTCATTCCTACATTACGGGTTCGATCCCCGTACGAGTCACCATTAATTAATATTTAGACTGCAACTATTATAATTACTTGTTTTTTATTCCCCTAGATGTCTCGTTAGCTCAATTGGCAGAGCATCAGACTCTTAATCTGAGGGTTGTAGGTTCGAGACCTATACGGGACACCAAATAAATGCGGAATTGGCGAAACTGGCAGACGCACCAGATTTAGGCTCTGGCGCCGAAAGGCATGAGGGTTCAAGTCCCTTGTTCCGCACCATACATTATTTCATTAACCTTTATGTTTTCATCAAAGGTTTTTTTAATTTTTATTATATAAAAATTTAAAAAAAATATTATGTTTAAAATATAATATTATATTTTAATTTAAGAAATTTTATTGTATGGAAATTATAGTATTTTATTCTTTATAAGATTAGTAAATAAATAAGACAAAAAGAAACAGGAAATGATTGATAGTAAAAATAATTTTTACTGATGCAGATGGCACTTTATTTGATAGTGCTAGTGCCTTAAATGAAATTAATCTTAATGCTTGTTTAAAAGCTCAACAAAATAATATTACAGTTGGTATTAATACTGGCAGATATGGTGAAAATGCTATTCGTTTCGGAAAAATGATTAGTGCTGAACAATATCATGGTTATTTTATTGGCAATGATGGTGCTGAAATTTGATCATATACTAAACAAGATTGAATTTATTTACAACAATTAAATTCAGAAACAACAACTAAACTTTATCAATGACTAACCAAATATAATAAACAAATGATTTTACATTTTAATAGTATTGATACTTTGTATGTAAACCATGCAGCCAATAGTTGAAGCACAAGAGTTGAAAATCTACAAATCAAAATTATTAAATTAACTAATAGCGCTGATATTAAAATGCCCATATCAAAAGTAATGATTATTTTAGAAAAATATTGAAATGCTAATGAAATTACGAAATTTATTAATAATTTCGAAGTTAATTTTCCAGATTTAACAATTCTTCAATATCATACTAACGTTTTTTCAATTGGTAATAAAAACATTAATAAAGGCTCAGCATTACAATGATTATGTGAACATCTAAATATTGACAGTAAAGATGCATTAAAAATTGACGATCGATTTAATGATTTACCAATGTTTGAAGTATCTGGTCATCCAATAGTAATGGAAAATGCTAACATTACTTTAAAACCATATGGTAAAATTATTGCTCCAAATAATTATGAACATGGAGTTGGATATATTATTAATAATTATATTTTTAAAAAATAAAAAAATTAATTTTTAAAAATATACTCTTATAGTTTATTAAAAAATTAATAATTAAAATATATTATAATAATAGTATCAGAAAAGTGAAAAGAGAAGGAAAATATGGGAGCAAAAAAACTACTGCTTTTATTTTATTTACTGATTTTATGAAAACTACATTAGCAAAAGTTAAAGCAGGAAACCCAAATATAAAACACACTGAGGCTTTTGGAAAAGCAGCAGCATTATGAGTAACTGCTAAAGAAAATCCTAAAAATAAAAAGATAGCCAGATAATTATTGAAAAGAGTTAGAAAATCGGTAATGTTTAGTAATCTGTGTAACTTACAAAAATAACTATGTTTAATTAATTCTAGTAAATATAATTTATATATCTAGAAAGAGTGAGTTACAGATGGCTAAAAAAGATAACTTTAATAAAAATGATCCAATATCAAAAGCAGTAGATTTATTATTAGAAAATACTGAAGATTTAACAACAGTATTTAAATCTGGCGGTTTATATAAAGAATTAACAAAACGTTTAGTTGAAAAAATGTTAAGTTCTGAGATGCAAAATTATTTAGGATATGAAAAAAATCAACATAGTAATAGTGACAATGCTCGTAATGGTATAAGTTCAAAAAAATTAATAACTCAACAAGGAAAAATTGAGATTGATGTACCACGAGATCGCAATAGTAATTTTAATCCGGTAATAGTTGCAAAAAGACAAAGAAGATTTGATGGTATTGATCAACAAGTTCTTTCGTTATATGCAAAAGGTATGACTTTATCAGATATTAGATTGCAATTACAAGAGTTATATAATGGTCCTGATATTAGTGAAAGCGTTATTAGTCAAATTACTGATGATGTTATTGATGATGTCAAAACATGGCAAAATCGACCATTGGAAAGCATTTATCCCATTGTTTATTTTGATTGTATAGTAGTTAAAGTGCGACAAGATAAACGGATTATTAACAAATCTGTTTATATAGCTTTAGGAGTTGATTTAGAAGGTAAAAAAGATGTTTTAGGCTTATGAATTAGTGAAAATGAAGATGCTAAATTTTGATTAGCAAATTTAACAGAAATGAAAAACCGAGGATTAAATGATATTCTCATTGCTTGTAGTGATAATTTAACAAGCATGTCAGAAGCAATACAATCAGTTTATCCTAATTCTTCACATCAATTATGTATAGTTCATCAAATTAGAAATAGTTTAAAATATGTTTCATCAAACATCGAAAAACTTTAGTTGCTGATTTAAAACCAATTTATAATGCATGTAGTGAAGAACAAGCAATGCAAGCTTTAGAGCCGTTTGAAAGTAAATGAAATAAACAATATCCACAAATTGCTAAATCTTGATATAAAAATTGAGATAATTTAATGGTTTTTATTAGTTATCCTGCAGAAATTAAAAGAGTAATTTGGATGGGTTACACTTTATTGGACACTAATTACGTAGACAAGTGAACAAATTAGTGAAAAGAAAGGAACTATAATCATGGCCAATATTAACTCATATACTGATGAATTTAAAAAACAAATAGTAGCTTTATATCAAAGTGGCAAATCAGTGTCTTGTCTTGTTAAAGAGTAGAATGTTACAAGAGCAGCTACTTATAAATGAATTAAGCAATTTACTAATTCAGGTAGTTTTAAAAGCAAAGATAATCGTTCTGTTGAAGAAAATGAATTAATTAAATTAAGAAAAGAATTAAAACAGTTATGAATGGAAAATGATATTTTAAAGCAAGCAGCACTAATAATAGGCAGAAAATAGAAATTATTGATGACAATAAATGTAAATATAAAATTCGCACAATGTGTCGTTTTTTAAAAATTTCTAAATCAACATATTATTTTAATTTAAAGAAAAAAGAAGAGAAAATCAAAAATAATATTTATGATGAAGCTGTTATTAGTGCTTTTAAAGAAAATAGAGAAGTTTATGGAACAAGAAGATTAAAAGTTGTTCTAGAAAATAAAGGAATTTATTTATCAAGAAGAAAAATTAAAAAAATTATGAATAAACATAATTTAATATCAAAATACACTAAATTATCATTCAAAAATCATAATAACAAAGTTAACGATAGTCAAATAACTAATCTTGTTAATAGAAACTTTAATAATAGGGTTAAAAATGAAGTTATTGTTAGTGATTTAACTTATGTTCAAGTTAATGGTAAATGAAACTATATTTGCTTATTAATCGACCTATTTAACCGCGAAATTATCGGACAAAGTGTAGTACTAAAAAAGATTCATTATTAGTACATCAAGCATTTATGCAATCAAATCACTGTTTAAAAGATATTCAAATATTTCATAGTGATCGCGGTAATGAATTTAATAATAAAATTATTAATAATCTTTTATTAGCATTCAACATTACCCGCTCTTTAAGCAAAAAAGGATGTCTTTACGACAATGCTGTTGCTGAAGCAACTTTTAAAACTTTCAAAACAGAATTTATTAATGATAAAAAATTTACATCATTAATCCAATTAAAATTATAATTATTTGATTACATTAATTGATATAACAACATAAGAATTCACAGCACCTTAAACTACCTAACCCCCATTAAATATCAAAAACAAATGTCTACCAAAAAATAGTCCTAAAAAGTGTTGCCATTCCACTATGAGTAGTTTTATTTTTCTTCTTCAATTTTTACTGTCATCTCTTGATCATCAAAAACAAATTTAACTTTTTTATCATCTTTTTTATTAGCAACATCAGGTTTATCGTTTTTTTTATTTTCAAATAAAACTTTTGGTTTTTTCTTTAATTCTTTTTCATTTTTTAAATAATATTTTTGAACTACATCAAAAAGTTCATTATTTAAATTACCATCTTTATATCTTTTTTTAAATTTATAAAAATATTTATAACGCTTATCTAAAATTATTGACTTAATTTCGTTAAAAAGGATAAAAGCGTTTCTACTTGAAAATTTATAATTACTTTTACCTATTTTTATTAAATTATCACTTATAATATTATTTATTTTAAACTTAAATCTTTTTCTTTTGTAAAGAAAAATAACTTAAATAAAAATAAGAGTTAGTTTTAATAACACTATTGATAATCCTATTATTATTCAACTTTTATTGAAAAAGTATCTAATCAATTAACTAAAGACATTATATTTAAATTATTTTGCAAATAAATAACCTCCTAAATTTTCTTAATATATAAATTTGAATGATTTTATAAACAAGTTTTTCATATCTTTTATTTTTAAGAAATTAATATAAAAATTAAAATTTATTTTGGATAAATTACATTTAAAGTTACACTTCCCATAACTAAAGGGTCATCATAAGTCATATCAACTGTCAAAGTAAATGGTTGAATTTTTTTATCCCCATATTTTAAATCACTTAAAGTCATTTTTTCTTTTATTAAATTTAATTGTGGACTATTTTCAATTACTCTCTCTTTAATAACCTCCTTTATAGTTTTTGGACTTATCATTTTCAAACTATCTTCAGGTTTTAATTGTAGATTTGTTTTATCTTTAAAAATTGCTGGTAAATTTTGTCTATTATCAATAACTGATGATTGTTTAGAGGGTGAACTATTTCCTTTTTTTTTATTTTTTTCTTCCTCTTCTTCTTTTTCACCTTCTGTTTCAGCAATAGCTGTCATACCTCCAGCAATAGTGGCTCCAATTAAAGCTGCAGAACTGATGATACCAGCAATAATCTTTGTTGATTTCTTCTTTTTTTCTTTTCTTCTTCTGTTTCTTCTGACATAAAATATAAACCTCTCTTCTAAACCCTTAAATTTTTACTTAATTAATCTTACATAATTAAAAATATTCTATTGACATTTTAATTTTATTAGAGTAGAAATTTAAATGAACGATTAGTTGTACAAATTGCTGATACTGTTTTTTATTTTTGAAATTAACTATTTTAAAAATAACCTAATCATGATTATCGCTTTTAATAAATTTTTTTACCTTATTTTTTAAAGAAGTTAGCAAAAATAAGATAAAATATTAATATTAAAGAAAAAGGTGAACGTATGTCCTTTCAACAATTTAATTCACAACCATGACTAATTGAAAATTTAAAAAAAGAAAAACTAATTAATCCAACACGAGTTCAAAATGAAATTATTCCTTTAGCACTAACTAATAAAAATTTAATTATTAAAAGTCCTACTGGTAGTGGTAAAACTCATACTTATTTAATTCCCATTTTAAACAATTGTAATGTTACTTTAAAAGTAACACAAGCAGTTATTATTACACCTACTCGTGAACTCGCTCAGCAAACATTTAATTTTTTAAAAGCTTTAATTAAAGAACAAAATATTAGTATTGCTTGTTTAGTGGGAGGTAAAGATATTATTCGCCAAAGTAATAATTTAAGTAATAATCAACCACAAATTGTAATTGGTACGCCAACCAGATTAAAACGTTTATATGAGCTTAATATGTTAGCAATTACTACTACTAACACTTTAGTTATTGATGAATGTGATATTGAATGTTATTTGATATGGGATTCATGGAAGATTTAGATTTTTTAATTACTAAAATGAATAAAAATACTCAAATTATGACTTTTTCAGCAACAATATTACCACAGTTAGTTACTTGATTAAAAAAATATATTACTAATGCTACTACGATTAGTATTGATAATAAATCTCAAAAAACTCAACATATTTTTATTAATCGTCATCATCAAGATAGTAAACAACAACTACAGTCATTATTAACAATGTTTGATCCTTATTTATGTTTAATTTTTGTTAACAATAAAGAAAAAATTGAAGAAATTGCAGATGTTTTAATTAAAGAAAATAAAAAAGTAGCAATTTTACATGGTGGATTACCAGCACGAGAACGTGCTCAAACTTTTAAGCGTATTAAAAATTTTGAATATCAATATGTTGTTTGTTCAGATATTGCAGCGCGTGGCATTGATATTGAAGGTGTATCTCATGTTATCTCTTTACAACTACCGACAAATAATCTAGAATATTATTTTCATCGAGCAGGAAGAACAGGACGAGGTAAATATTCAGGTATTTCTTATGTTTTCTATGATAAAGGTGATAATTCTGCTATCTATAAATTAAAACATTTAAATGTTCCAATAGAATATTATAAAATTAAAGATAATAAATTACTACTAGAAATTACTAATGATAACATCATTCATCGTAAACGAAAAATTGAAAGAAATAAAGAAGAACAATATATTATTAATCGCTTTAAAAAAAACAAAAATGTAACTCCTGGTTATAAGAAAAAATTTAATAAAGATTTAGAAGCAATAAAAAAAGAAACAAGAAAACAACATATTAAAGCATCAATTAAAAAAATTAAAAAAACACAAGCAATTGCAAGAAGAAAAAAAATGTTTGAAGAAAACTAATAATGAAAGAGGAAGCAAGATGGAAAATGACAAATTAATTATTGGATCTCATGTTTCAATGAAAGCACCAAAATATTTATTAGGCGCTCTTGAAGAAGCCTTGAGTTATAATGCCAATACGTTTATGTTTTATACAGGTGCTCCACAAAATACAATTCGTAAGCCCACGAAAGAATTATTTATTAAAGAATTTAAAGAAAAACTAATTGAAAAAAATATAGATATTAATAATCATATTGTTCATGCTCCTTACATTATTAATCTAGCTAATACTATTAATAAAAGTACTTACCAATTAGCAGTAGATTTCTTACGACAAGAAATAATTCGCTGTCAAGATATTGGTATTAAAACTTTGGTTTTACATCCAGGTAGTGCTGTTGGTGCTTTACCACAAACTGCTTTAGAACAAATTGTTAAAGGATTAAATGCAGCATGTTTAGAAGAACAAACTGTAAAAATTGCATTAGAAACAATGTCAGGAAAAGGTAGTGAAGTAGGAACTACTTTTGAACAACTTCAATATATTATTAACAATGTAAAACGACCTGAACTAATTGGTGTTTGTTGAGATACTTGTCATTTATCTGATGCTGGTTATGATCTTAATAATAATTTAGAAGGAGTAATAAAACAGTTTGATCAACTTATTGGATTACATAAATTACTAGTTATTCATGTTAATGATTCTAAAAATCCAATCAATTCTCATAAAGATCGTCATGCTAACTTAGGAATGGGTTATCTTGGTTTTCAAACTTTAATTAACATTATTTATCATCCATTATTGTTTACTAAAATACAAATTTTAGAAACCCCATGAATTAATGGACATCCACCTTATTTACATGAAATTAAAATGATAAGAACAAAAAAATATAATAAAGAAATTTTTGAATCATTAGGAACTAATAAATAATGAAAAAAATTGCCATTTTTGGTGGAACTTTTGATCCATTTCATAATCAACATTTAAATATTGCGAATACAGCCTATCATAAACTTTCCCTTGATGAAGTTTGAATTTTACCAACTAAACAAAATCCGTTAAAAGATAGTGTTAGTGCTACTGATCAACAAAGAGTCGATATGATTAATTTAGTTATTAAAGATTATTCTTGAATAAAATTAAATGATTATGAACTAACAAGTAAACAACCTAGCTATACTATTAATACCATTAAATATTTTATTGAAAACTATCCAAATCACAAATTCTTTTTTATTATCGGTTCTGATAATTTACATACTCTAAATAAATGACAAGGAATTGAACAGTTAATTAATTTGGTTAAAATTATTGTTGTTAATCGTCCTCATTATCGTAAAACAATAGAACTAATGTCAAAATACAAATGTCAAAATTTAGTAGTCCGACCAAGTAGTGATATTAGTTCTGCCAAAATTAGGAATGGTGAAATAATTAATTAACTTGATATTAAAATTAATGATTACATTAATAATAATTTAATATATAGTTATAAACGTTTAAAAACAAATTTAGATAAAAATAGAATTGAGCATTGTATTAATGTTGGTAAAATGGCCGCTAAATTAGCAATCCATTATAATCAAGATGTTAATAAAGCACTAATTGCAGGAACTTACCATGACCTTTGTAAACAATGAAGTAAAAATAAAATGACTAAGTACTTAACAAAATAACAGTAAAAAGATATTTTACAAGAACCATTTCCGGTTTGACATGGTGTAACGAAGTTCTCTGGCCGGGGTATGCCTCAGTCGTGCCAGAGATCCTTACAAGAAATTTGTAATCTATAGGAGACTTGCTTTTAAAGGAAATTGTGAGCGAGGGTTTTTGGATCGGCTAAATCGCGGTTGTTACGCACGCTACGCACGTATGGCGCGCTTGGCGTCGCTGGCCAGAGGGGAGGGGGGAAAGCGTGGGGTGCTCCCGCGTGCCTGTGCGACCCCTGGCTATGCGAAACCTATATCTGAGAGGGAAAAGTGGGAATATGTTCCCCTAGGGGCCCGCTGGCGTTCTCTGGGAGTACCAGGTATTGCCGTAGTCACGCCTGAGGGATCACTAACTACGGGCTCGGGAAGGATCAGGGTTACTTTCTGAGAAGATACGCAAATACCGCAAATATGTTCCAACAGGGGCACGCCGGCGTTCTCTGGGAGTACCAGGTATTGTCGTGGCCACGCCTGAGGGAGCACTAGCTGCGGGATCTGGTTATTTTCTAAGAGAACTACGGAAATATTGTAAACGTATTCCAACAGGGGCACGCCGGCGTTCTCTGGGAGTACCAGGTATTGTCGTGGCCACGCCTGAGGGATTACAAACTACGGGATCAGGTTATTTTCTAAGATAACTACGAAAATATTACAAATATGTTCCAACAGGGGCACGCCGGCGTTCTCTGGGAGTACCAGGTATTGTCGTAGCCACGCCTGAAGGATCAAACTACGGGTTTAGGAAGGGTTAGGGTATTTTCTACGAAAACTACTAAAAATATCGAAGAAAACACAAAGATTTGGTTGTTTATAGTTACGGATTCACTTTATTTGTCCTTGTCCTGTGTTATTTCCCTGCTGCTGCACCGAGTTCGTATTGTATAAGCCACGCAGGCTGTACCGCGCGCGTTGATCACTTTCACCACGAGTTTTTATTACCACGTTCAGGAGCACACGTCTGCTCGCTGCAGCTGTACCGGAAACCAAGAGAAGGGCAATGTCGATCGTTGCCGTTTAATATTATTTAAGCCACGCAGGCTGTACCGCGCGTTGGTTCCTGAGACACGAGTTCTTATTTTTCCAAGTTGCGGAGCACACGTCTGCTCCCTGCAGCTGTACCGGAAACTAAGAGAGAAAAGCAGCTCGAGCGATATCGGACATCGACTCTTTTTGCGTTGCCACTCGGCCAAATATCGAGTCATGTCGGTCATCGACTCATGTTCGCGTTGTCGATCGTTGAAATATCGAGCGATGTCGGTCATCGGCTCATGGTTGCGTTGTCATCGACTCATGGTTGCGTTGGGTATCGAGAGGTGCTGGTGATCGATAGTGTGGCGGTTTGACAGCGTAGCGATCTGGCAATGTCTTGCGACCTGGCAACGTGTCAAACTGTCAGCGGGTTGATCAGGTAACGCGGGGTGACTGGCAATGATGTTGATCGGGTAACGCGGGATAATTGGCAACGTTGTCTAGGGCGCGCTTAGGTTTAAATTTAATATTAATAACGGATAATACTTCATATCTTTCTCTTAAACCTCATAACAAAAGGCGAATACTTCATGGGGTTTAAAAGTTATAGACTAGCTTAAACAATAAGGTAAGAAATGTAAAGAAGTTATAAATAAAAATGTGTGCCTCGTAAAACGATGCGTCACACCCCCTTCCTACTTCGGGGGGGACGAAAAGGAACCGAACGGTGCCATTCGTTCTGCTGGTGACTCGGTAGTTCTCCTCGGTGTACTGGAGTCGGTATCGCTGTCGCTGCAAAGATTTACAATCTCTCGTTCCATGGTAGTTTGCCTGCAGGACATTTATAATTAGGGCTTATATAGCTTAGGAAATGTATAAAGTTCTATGTATGTAAAAAGTAATCTTAGAGTCGGGCAGCAGCTTACAAATCTCCTATCAGTGAATCAGGGCTTAGATGCTAACAATAGTTGTTTACCAAGTTTTGGTAGTTCATTCTTATAATCACCCCCCGTTGATACTTGGCGCCGTCGTCTCATCTCTCTCGGCTGGAACTGGAAGGCACGGGCTTTCTGCGTCTTCGTGGTCATCGTCTTCGGATTCGCTATTTCCTGTGGAAGATGGAGAATGGAAAGCTTTTAAATCTGCGATATTGGCTAATCGCCCCTTTCGTTTGCCGGGGAGGCGTAACCGCACGATGTTGGGAGAGGTGAAGGCCACCACTTTATATGGTCCATCAAACTTGGGGGCTAACTTAGCCGCAAATCCCTCGGACGCCTTGGAAAGGTGGTGTTGTCGCACCAAAACCAAGGAACCCATGGCCGGACGCCATTCCCTGCGGCGAAGATTGTACTGGCGAACCTGATCTTTACTGGCTCTTTGTATGTTCCCCCGGACGATGCTATAGATTTCTCTTAAGTGATCGGCTTTCTCCGTAGCTGTCTGTGGCACGGTTCCCGTTCCCGGGGTGACTTGGTCGTACCAAGCTTTAGGTAACCGCGGCTCTCTGCCTTGTAGCAGGAATGCCGGGCTATATCCCGTCGAGTCGGAGACACTAGAGTTCAATGCAAGAGTGAGTTCTGGAATGAGAGTGTCCCATGTGTTCTGTTGGTCACCTAGATACTGCGAGATCATCGTCTTGATCGTTCGGTTCGCCCTCTCGGTGGGGTTTTCACGCGGGCAGTAAGGTGCTGTATACTGGAGTTCTACGCCAGTATCTGCTAGAAAGGTTCGAAACGCTTTGCTAGTGAACTGGGTGCCATTATCGCATACCAGTTTCTTTGGTGCCCCGAAGTGACTGAGCACACGTTCACGAAAAGCTCGGATCAGGGTCGTTGAGGTGGCTTTACGCAGTGGTATCAGTTCGATCCATTTAGTGAACGAATCGAAGAAAACCAGTAACATGTTGTTTCCTTGTTTGGAGCGAGGCAACGGGCCAACGAAGTCTGCGCACAGTACCGCGAAGGGTTCCTCGACCTGCCTCGTGAGCATCATGCCGGCTTGCCTTCGTTGGTCTGCTTTGAACTTTTGGCACAAGACACATTTCCGTACGTATGACCCGACATCGCGGAACATGCCAGGCCAGTAGTATTTCTGAGAGATACGGAGAATGGTCTTCCGTACCCCTAAATGGCCTGCTGTCGGTGCGTCGTGGCATTCCTGTAAGATCCGTTGACGATGCTCACCTGGCACACATAGTTTCCATGGTATGTAGTCCTGGTCGTCGGGGCGATGGCCTAAGTGACGATACAGCTCCCCGTTTTCAACGACGTAGTCGGAAAACTTTTGTGGGTTATCCTTGATCTCCTGTAATTTGCGTTGAATCCACTTACACTGATGATTTTCTGCCGTGATCCGCTGGAGTCTCTCTAACGGCTGTCGAGACAGAGCGTCGGCGACAACGTTGTACTTCCCTCGGCGATACTGGACGTCGTATTGGTATTGCTGGAGTTCTAATGCCCATCTGGCTATTCGTCCCGTGGGGTTTTCTATATGGTCCATCCATTTAAGTGCCAAGTGATCTGTGATAACGTTGAAACGATAGCCTTCGACGTAGCACCTCAGTTTTCGAATTCCCCAGACGATCGCCAAACATTCTTTTTCCATCGGTGAGTAGTTAAGTTCGGCTGCATCTAGTTTGCGGCTCACGTAGGCTATCACCCGTTCTTGTCCGTTGATTGTCTGGGTCAAAACGCCGCCTAGCCCGTAGTTACTAGCGTCGGTTTGAAGAGTCATCTTCTCAGTGAAATCCGGGCATGCTAACACGGGTGCGTCCGTCAGAAGTACCTTGAGCTGGTCGAACGCAGCTTTCTGTTCTTCCCCCCAGGTCCACTTCTGGTTCTTTCTGAGAAGGTTGGTCATTGGTTGAACCACTGATGCAAAGTTGGGCACAAATCTCCGGTACCAGGAGGCCATCCCTAAACAACGCCTAAGTTCTCGGAGGTTTTCCGGCGGGTTCAGGTTTCGTACGGCGGCGACCTTCTCTGGGTCTGTGTGAATGCCTCGATTACTAATGACATGTCCTAGATATGTTAGTTTCCGTTGAAAGAAGGAGCATTTTTCTTGGTTGATACGCAAGTTAGCTTCCCTGAGTCGTTCAAAGACCAGACGGAGATTGGTCATGTGATCTTCCAAGCTAGCCCCGATGACGATTATGTCGTCTAAATAGGCGAAGGCATATGGCTCCAGGTCTGGGCTAATCACACTGTCCAGGGCACGCTGAAAGGTGGCAGGGGCGGAGTGTAAGCCAAAAGGCATGACTCGCCACTGATAAAGTCCCCGCCCTGGTACGGTAAAAGCGGTGCTTTCCCGGCTATTAGGTGCCATCGGTATCTGCCAATACCCATTGGTTAAATCTAACGTAGATATGAAGGTCGCGTTTCGAAGTCTCTCGAGAATATGGTTGATTCTTGGCAAAGGGTATGCATCGGGAATTGATCGAGCGTTTAGCTGTCGGTAGTCTACGCACATGCGCCACTGCCCAGTCTTTTTCCGCACCAGCACCAAAGGAGCGCTGTGCGGGCTGCGAGAAGGTTCTATACACCCTTGCTCGAGTAGTGCATCCACCTGTTGATTGATGATTTCCTGCATGGCAGGGTTCTTGGGAAAGTACCTTTGCTTACAAGGCTTGTCATCTCGCATGGTGATTGTGTGTTGAGCGATAGTCGATACGCCTGTCATCCCCTCGAATTTCTTGAGCTGATTACCAAGAAAATGTTGTATCTGCCGTTCCTGCTCTTCGTCCAACGGTTTTGGCTCAAGTAATGCTGTCCTCGTGTCTTCTGTCGTGCTTTTAACGTCGTCGCTTGGTTTCGCGGCCTGCTGCGCGTCCGGTTTCTGCGGCTGTTCCGCCTCTGTGGTCTGTGCTGGTTGAGTCCGGGGGCTCAACGTAGTTTCGTCTTGTCCTTGCATTGCTCTGTGTAGCTGGGGCTCCTTGGTTCCTGTGGGTCCTGGTAGTTCGGATGGTTCCGATATGCGCGTGGGGGTTTGTTCTGTGTGTTCCTGGTTCATGACAGGCTTTTCTGGTTCGTGTTGGTGTTTTGGTCCTGGTGTGCGTGGGGGGTCCTGGTCAGCGCGATTGTGGTCAGTGTGTTCCTGGTTTGTAAGAGGTTTGTAATAGTTGCGCTCAATGGATGTTCGTCCTGGCCTTTCCTTGTTGCAGCTCATGCTTCGCAGTTCGACTGGATTGAGTCTTGATGGAAGTCGCAGCTTTGCCGTTCCGCAACGCAGCGTCGTGCCTATACTACATAGAAAATCTAATCCTAAAATCAGAGGTTCCAGCATGGATGGCATGACGAGCAGCGGCACTTCGAGAAGGTCGTGTACGAGCGTGATTCTGGCTATAAATAACTTCGATATCTCGATCATCGAGTTATCGGCAAGACTTATCTGAGTTCGAATTTCTTTGAATTGATGTCGTTCGCCGACTGCATCCGCAAATTCCTGACTTACGAAACTGCGTGACGCCCCGGTGTCTATCGTGGCCAGCCTAGTCTGTCCTCCAATTCCTACAGCGGCCACTATCTTCCCGTCTTCAATTCTGAGGGGTGCGTTTACAGGGTGTTCCCTGCCTCGTCGGTCCCCGTCGTATTCCGCACAACGCGAGGACTCGGTCCGTTTCCCGGCTGTGTATTGCGGCAACAATCGATGGTACGAACTCCTTGTCTGCCACAATCCCAACAGAAATATCTTCGGCTGTTCCTACACTCGCGGCTAAAATGCCCTTGTTCCCCGCAGTTACCACAGGCGTTTCTCACGTCAATCCTTTGCGACGGTGTGATAATTCGATTTGATATGGGCGCGGCCGGTCGTCGAGATCCTAGCTCAGCGTCTGAGTTCCCTGAGCGATTTGGAGGAGAGTTCCAAGAGTTTTCCCGGGGTATCAAAGGTGAAGCGCGAGAGGTCGTGACTGGGGTTTTGCGTGAATTTTCCCGGCTTACGCTACGTTGCTTGACGGTTTCAAATTCCGTGGCGAGCTGGGTCAGTTCCCCGATAGTTTCGAATTCGTGTCGGCGTATGTACATTTGGTACTCCGGTGCGGCGTTCTCGTAGAGCCTGTCGAGCTCTTGTTTCTCGGTGTAACCCGCATGTCTCATGAGTACGCGAAGATCCAGCGCAAAGTCCTTAAAGCTCTCTCCGTCCTGCTGGTCTCGCCCCCTAATCCTATCGTCTAGCCGTTGAAGGTATCGTGGAGGTAAAAAGAATTCTAAAAATTCCTTTCGGAAGGTTGTCCAGTCTGCCCCTTGTAGTCGGCAGGTCTGGAACCATTTATCCGCCCGGTCGGTCAGAAGCTCTGTCATGGCTCGAGGAAGTGTTCGTAATTCTATGCCGTAGGACACTGCGCGACTCTCGACCTGCTCGATAAAAGTTAAAGGGTCGGATCGACCGTCAAATTGTAGTCCCCACTTGCGAATTCTCTCCGGAGTGCTTGTAAAGCCTCTAGGGAATTCGAGCCCTGGTGCTCCTTGAGTCTGTGGTGCGTTTATGGTAATGCCTGGACTACCGGGAGGAAGATTACCGGGGACAAGTAGTGAGTGCATATTCCTATTACCCATTGCACTCGACACGGAGGCTTTATCGTCGGTGGCATTGTCTTTATCCTCGCCCAGGTTTGGGCTTGCAGCACGCGATGCGAAATGCATTTCTAGGGCCTTAAGCTTTCCCCAGATTGCTTCGGGCAGCTCCGAATGCTTGACGAACGTGGCAAAATTTTTCTGTAGGTCTTCAACGCGGCCCTCTGATTGAAACCCAAACTCTCCGGCAAATGCTAATAATTCCTCTTTGCGACGGGAATATATCCAAGTTGTTCCCACCCCAGGATTCTTAAGTCTAATTGGAACAGACTCACCAGGATTATTTGCTGCTCCTCGGTGCTGCGCTTGGGCCTTTTCTCCGTCCATGGCTGGCATCTCGTCTTCTGTGTGTTTATTTTAATTTTTTTATAAACTTTGTATTGTTCGTTGGTTTTGTTGTTCTTGCGAGGTTATTTTAGTCTTCTTGTATCTTTGTATTTTCACTTGACGTTCTTTGTTTGTTTATTTTCTTTTTATTTTATTATTATATATATATATATCTATATATTTTTTTATATAATTTTTTTTTCCGGTGTATTTAAATTTATTTAAAAAAAATTATTTTATTTGTATTGCTATTATTTTTTTTTTTTCTGTGTATTTAAATTTATTTAAAATTTATTTTATTATTATATTTGTTATTTTTTTTTTGTTTTTCAGTGTGTTTCCTTTTATATTTGTATTTGTTAGGTTATAATTATATTTTCACTCTTTAAAAATTTTAATAATTTTCAGTGTATTTAACTTTATTTGAAAATTTAAATTTAAATTTATTTAATTCACTGTTTTATTTAATTTTTATTATTTGAAAATTATTTTTGTTTTATATTATTTTCAGGTTTTATTTTATATTTGTATTTATTTTCACTGTTGCACTGTGTCGCTGTTGCGTTGTTTCACTGTTTCACTCGCTCGTGTTACTTGTCGGTACTGCGTCGTTAGCTCGTGGGCTGCCTGCGTTTCACTCGGTCGCGTTATTCTGCGTCACGTTTTGCGTTTTTATGGCGTCACCGACCACGTGATACTGGGCGTTTATCACGATTTTCGCGCGAATTTTGGGTGCTCCGACACCGGATTTTACTTTTCCGAAATTTTAACCTGCTCTACAAGGTGGTATTTTCCTAGGATTTTACCCTACAAGTCCCTGTTCGGGCGCCACTTGTAACGAAGTTCTCTGGCCGGGGTATGCCTCAGTCGTGCCAGAGATCCTTACAAGAAATTTGTAATCTATAGGAGACTTGCTTTTAAAGGAAATTGTGAGCGAGGGTTTTTGGATCGGCTAAATCGCGGTTGTTACGCACGCTACGCACGTATGGCGCGCTTGGCGTCGCTGGCCAGAGGGGAGGGGGGAAAGCGTGGGGTGCTCCCGCGTGCCTGTGCGACCCCTGGCTATGCGAAACCTATATCTGAGAGGGAAAAGTGGGAATATGTTCCCCTAGGGGCCCGCTGGCGTTCTCTGGGAGTACCAGGTATTGCCGTAGTCACGCCTGAGGGATCACTAACTACGGGCTCGGGAAGGATCAGGGTTACTTTCTGAGAAGGTACGCAAATACCGCAAATATGTTCCAACAGGGGCACGCCGGCGTTCTCTGGGAGTACCAGGTATTGTCGTGGCCACGCCTGAGGGAGCACTAGCTGCGGGATCTGGTTATTTTCTAAGAGAACTACGGAAATATTGTAAACGTATTCCAACAGGGGCACGCCGGCGTTCTCTGGGAGTACCAGGTATTGTCGTGGCCACGCCTGAGGGATTACAAACTACGGGATCAGGTTATTTTCTAAGATAACTACGAAAATATTACAAATATGTTCCAACAGGGGCACGCCGGCGTTCTCTGGGAGTACCAGGTATTGTCGTAGCCACGCCTGAAGGATCAAACTACGGGTTTAGGAAGGGTTAGGGTATTTTCTACGAAAACTACTAAAAATATCGAAGAAAACACAAAGATTTGGTTGTTTATAGTTACGGATTCACTTTATTTGTCCTTGTCCTGTGTTATTTCCCTGCTGCTGCACCGAGTTCGTATTGTATAAGCCACGCAGGCTGTACCGCGCGCGTTGATCACTTTCACCACGAGTTTTTATTACCACGTTCAGGAGCACACGTCTGCTCGCTGCAGCTGTACCGGAAACCAAGAGAAGGGCAATGTCGATCGTTGCCGTTTAATATTATTTAAGCCACGCAGGCTGTACCGCGCGTTGGTTCCTGAGACACGAGTTCTTATTTTCCAAGTTGCGGAGCACACGTCTGCTCCCTGCAGCTGTACCGGAAACTAAGAGAAAAAAGCAGCTCGAGCGATATCGGACATCGACTCTTTTTGCGTTGCCACTCGGCCAAATATCGAGTCATGTCGGTCATCGACTCATGTTCGCGTTGTCGATCGTTGAAATATCGAGCGATGTCGGTCATCGGCTCATGGTTGCGTTGTCATCGACTCATGGTTGCGTTGGGTATCGAGAGGTGCTAGTGATCGATAGTGTGGCGGTTTGACAGCGTAGCGATCTGGCAATGTCTTGCGACCTGGCAACGTGTCAAACTGTCAGCGGGTTGATCAGGTAACGCGGGGTGACTGGCAATGATGTTGATCGGGTAACGCGGGATAATTGGCAACGTTGTCTAGGGCGCGCTTAGGTTTAAATTTAATATTAATAACGGATAATACTTCATATCTTTCTCTTAAACCTCATAACAAAAGGCGAATACTTCATGGGGTTTAAAAGTTATAGACTAGCTTAAACAATAAGGTAAGAAATGTAAAGAAGTTATAAATAAAAATGTGTGCCTCGTAAAACGATGCGTCACAATGGTTATGTAGCAGCATTTTATTTATATAACATATAGTGAGAAATCTTGTAATATAATAAACTTGTAATTTTAAATTAATTTATTATATTATAGTGCAATATTTATATGTGAAGAGTTTAAAAAGAAAAGGAGGATAGAAAAGAATGCCTAAATACGAGTTTAATATGATCGATTTACCATATAATTATGATGCTTTAGAACCTTATATTTCACAAGAAACAATGAAACATCATTATGAAGAACTTCATAAGAAATATTTAACTTCTTTAAAATTAGTGTTGGATAAACATCCGAAAGTTTTTTCTGATTACAATCTTGAAATTAAAGGGGAACTAAATCGTTTATTAAGTAATTATTGTAAATTGGATGATATATGTGAGGATAAAGAAACTTGTAATGTAAAAAAATTACAAAGTAGCAATCGACAATTTGGTGGGGTAGTAATTAATCATAATCTTTTCTTTTCACTATTGGGGAAAAATAAAGGTTTTAATGAAAAATCAACTATTGGTGAAGCAATCATTAATCGCTTTGAATCTTATGAAAAATTTGAAGCTGCTTTAACAAAAACTGCCATGGATATTTTTGGAAGTGGTTGAGCATGATTAGTAATTGACAATAACGGTACATTAAGACTATACAAAACTTTTAATCAAGATAATCCATGATTCTTGAACATGTATCCATTGATTGCTATTGATGTATGAGAACATGCACATTATCTACAATATAAAAATGAACAAGAGAAATACTTACAAGCATTATTAAAAGTTATCAATTGAGAACAAGTAGATAATAATTATCAAGAGTATTTAAAAAAAATAAAAAATAAGTAAAAATCTAAAAATTCGGCAATTAAAATAACTCTACCACAACGATGACAAGCAAAAGCATTTTCTGGCTTTTGTGCTAAACGAACAGATGCATATGTATCTTTCATAACTTACTCCTAACTCATACAAAATTAAAGCAATTATTTTAGTTTTAATACTATATTTAAAAATTATCAAAGGTTAATATTAAAAAATGTGTCTAGTTATATATAAAAAACCTTTAATTTTAAAATAAACTTAACAGGAGTTTAAAAACTAAGTATTTAATTAGCTATTATTTTTTAATACTAATTTTATTATAATCATTTTTTTTTTAATGTATATTATTACTAATTTATTTTATTTATATCGTTAAATTATACTAGTTTATTTTTTTTTTAAAAAAAGAATTGACTTTTGAAAAAAAAATTATAGTCTAATATTGCAATTTAAGTAATAATTCATTTATAATTAATTATGCTTTATTAACAAACCAATTAAGGGAGAAAATAATATGAGTAACAAAAATAATGACATTAAAGTTGAAATAATACAATTAAGAAATCAAATTAAACAATGAAATTATGAATATCATGTCTTAGATGCACCTACTGTTAGTGACGAAGTTTATGATAGTGCCTATCATAGATTAATAAAATTAGAAGATCAATATCCCCAATTTAATAGTAACGAGTCACCAACTAAAACTGTTGGTAAGAAACCCCATAATTCCTTAACAAAAATCTTCCACCAACAACCAATGCTAAGTCTGGGTAATGTCTTTAATTATGAAGATTTACTTAAATTTGATCAGCAAATTAAAAAAACATTATCAGAAAATAATATTGAATATGTTTGTGAACTAAAAATTGATGGTCTATCAACTTCAATAATTTATGAAAAGGAAAAAATAAAAACAGCTGCTACCAGAGGTGATGGCATTGCTGGTGAAGACATTACCAATAATATTTTGACAATTAAAACAATACCAAAAACAATACCTATTACTTCTAAATTAGAAGTAAGAGGAGAAATATATTTAAGTAAAGATGAATTTAATCGCATTAATGAAAAACAACAGCAACAAAACTTACCACTCTTCGCTAATCCTCGCAACGCTGCAGCTGGTACTATCCGCCAACTTGATATTAATATTGTTAATTCAAGAAAATTAGATGGTTTTCTTTACTAATAATATTAATGCTACTAACGATAATATTAAAACTCATGAACAAGCATTATTTACTTTACAAAAATATGGTTTCAAAATTAATGAACAATGACAATTATGTAAAAACTGTAGGGTTCGGGTTAATAGCTATAAGCGAAAACGTATCACGCATGTCAATTCGGATAGGCCCCGGCAGAAACTTAGAGTACACTTCCAAATTTCCAATCGCTTGTGCATGCTGAGTCGCATTGTCCATACACACACACACCCGCTCTCTCTCTCTCCCGCTCTCTATCGATGTGCGAAAAGTAATGAAGAAAGAAGGAATGAGCGAGTTCTGGAAAAGTCCCGTTTCTTGTAGATCGAAAAGTTTCCAAGATGCGCAGCCTGTACCAACGCGGAGAGATGCTCGTTCACTTGATTTTGGGAACTAGAAGCAAACACACGTATTTGGTCAGCAGTTATAATTTTATATTGCAATATCGACACGTGCATAACCTATACCCCAAAAGCTAGAAAAACCATACACAACCGCGCTCTTACTAGAAGTAAAGAGCCAACTGTTAAAACAAATAAGTGAATCAAACTGCAAGGGTAATTATTCATGTTAAATTAATTGTGCGCGTGTAATCTCATAATGTGTCTATGTATGTAGAGCACATTCATCGGAGACCGGCCAGAAAGCACACGCGCTCGTCGCGGGCGCTGTTGCGCTTACATCTTTAATCGGCGGCTGCGGGACCCTTTAAACGGTAGCTCATTTCGGGGTGGGGTAGGTTCTTGCCGAAGCCTAAACACGACACTACTAAACTTTACTTTATAGAGTCCCTAAAAACAAAACAAACCTTCCATCAGGCGAAGTAACTAGATACAGGTCCAACAAATTACTAGAAAAGTGTGATCCTCAAGAATAGAAAAGGGGGTGGCGATGATGTTATGGGCCACAAGTTTTCTTAACCCACCCAACCATGTTTCTCGTTGACGAGGAAACCCAAATGTTAATTCTCCCTCTTTTATTTAGTTATACCCCCATGTCTTTTGAAACGCTTAGCAATTCATTTTTAAACTCATGTAAATTTTTATATTAATAATCATTAAAGGATTTAAAACTAAGAGACAACTTCATTGTAAATTACTTTCTATTTCATTTTTCTTATTTCCCTAAAGTTTGACTTATTCTAGCAAAAAGAAAGAAATTTAGTTTTAATTCATGTTAAAATAATTATTAATTCATTGTTTTCTAATTTGTATGTGGGGGCACTTAATTTAGCAAGATATATATATCGGTTTAATATTTTTTCAACGTAGTTATTAATTCATTGTTAGTTTGTTTACTTTACTTTACTTTAATTTTACATTACTCGGCAACTTATCAAAATCAATCATAATTCTCGTAACAACACCAGCTGAAAATAATGTAAATATCTATGTGCATAGCAATGGGCATCAAAACAAATAGCAAGATCAATGGTCTTATCAGCCAAGGCAAAGCCAACGTTGCAAAAAGATCCCATTCTAATCAGAATCACAACAAAAACCAAAACTAATTTTGCATTGCCGAAATGCAAGGTCGTTATCTAAGAACGGCATGAGTGTTTTACATTATCTTTGTGCGCTGTTTTCGCAAACGGGTTACATGATGTTGTTTTTTTCTTTATTAGGTCTTCTTTTCTGTTTTCATGTTTGCATTTGATTTAATTTGGATTTAGGTTTTACATGCTTGCCTTTGGTTTTTTTTTTCTTCTACTTATTCTTTTACGTTGATTTTAATTTACTCTAGGTTTTAACATGTTTGCCTTTATTTTTATGACGGTTGCATTTGTTTTTTGTTACGTTACTTTATGTTTGCATGATTTTATTGTTTTAAATTTTAACACTTCACCTTGGCTGTTTGTAAGTTTTATATACACTGCGAAAAACTCACCCTCTCATGTTGCTTGATGAAGGCCTTCACGTTGCTCCAGAGGAATGATGGGTGTATAGGTGCACTTTTATTTTTGGGTAAATTAACCCTTTAATTTTTGCATGCTGCTTGATTACAATTTTTGCACTCTTTTTGCTGGTTGTTGTTGTGAGAGGTTATAGTTGATTAGTTGGTGACTGTCTTGATTGTTGGTTTTTAACTTCAAAAAAAAATTTAGGGGGCTAATTTTCCCACGTGGCTACCATTCTTTTGGGCACTATGGCCAAAAAGGGTAGTGATTTGGTCGATGCAGTTTTCTGAGGGCTGTGCAGCTTCGTATGCACGTGAACGATTTTCGGCGGCAGTAAGCAAGGTGAGCCGCGAGGGGGCAGGTGCGGGGGCAAGTTTTGCTGCAGGTGATATGTGTATGTCGTTTGCTGCCAAACCTCGGCTGCCTGCTTACGCTGTTTGCCGATCCCGAAGACAAAGCTTCTTTGGGGACAAATTCGGGGTGGATCATACGAAGACTGCGCTGCTAGTAAAAAGGGACAAGTTTATTAGCTGGGGGTGCCTGCGATAATCACAAAAAGGTCACTTACTCGAGAAATTTTTGGTTCTGCCACTAGAAGGAATAGATGGGATCCTACAGAAGGGTTTTAGCCAGCTTTTGCTGTAAGCTAAGATGTGTCTGTCTTCTGTTTAAAAGGGTTAGGCTAGGATTCACTGGTTTTTCTTCGAAATTAATCGTGAATATTTACCTTGTAGGGTCAATTAACACTTATTAAGTTGAGATGGGTTGTTTGCAACCACTGATAATTATTTTCAATAATGGATGCCAATGGATTTTTGACTTGAGTAATCTTCCACGTTTCTGTGCAACGGCTTGAATAGATCAAAGACTGAAGACTGGGAGCGATTAGAACTGCTCGGTGGCACGGCTTGAAACGGAAAGACAGTAGGCTCGGCTTACGAACCTTATCTCGCCTATCCGAAGGTTAAAGAGATGCGTTTCGATAAACCCCTATTTTGGCACTATTTGGCACTCACTGTGAATATTCGAAATGGGCAAAGAATTTGGGAAATTTAAATAATTATAATTAATTATCTTAAAAATTATTTTCTTCTCCAAAACATAAGTATGGGAGAGAAAATTACGGATTGTACCCCAACCTGACCATTACAAAACCAGATAACTCTGACAACTACCAGGAGGCAGATTAGCTGGAATTATACGCGGATATCCTTTGCATTTCACGTCCTTGCAAAGTCTCTAGGATATAGTAAGCATTTCCCAACTTACGTTTTATTCTACACTTAGTAAATTGTGGACCTAGTTTTTTGTTATAATTCTGACTAAAATTGCTGAGATTAAAACTTCTCTTAAAGACTTCCTGACCCTCCTTATAATGAACTGGTTTTGATCTCAAGTTGTACTGGCCAATTTACTGCTGTCCTGAATGTCCTTTCTTATTAATGCTAAGCTATCTGGCCGTTCTAACGGAACAGATTCCTCTAACAAGTTTAAGCTTTTTAGTAAGCGATAGTCTGAACCATGCTTTATCATGTTAACCCCAAACAAAGCCTTGTAGGGTGAACATCCTATAGATTGGTGCATAGCGGATCGTAAAGCGCAAGATATATGAGTCAGGTATTTATCCCATTCTCTCTGGTCTTGGCTTATGTATGCTCTAACAGCAGATAACAATGATCTGTTAACGCGTTCGGCCGCCTTACTCTGGGGTGAGTAATTGGCAGTAAAAACGTGGCTTATACCAAATTTGGTTAAAAAGGCCTCGAATTCTTTTGCTTTAAATTGGGATCCATTGTCGCTAACCACTATCTCTGGGACACCATAACAATGAAAAATACTGTTTTCTAAGAATTCTTGGACTTTTTGGGATGTGAACTTTTTTAGTGGGCATAGCCAATGATACCTACTAAAATGATCTAACACAATCAGAAGGCCTATATACCCAGCTTTACTTCTAGGGTATGGACCTAAAATATCGATATATAATTTCTGGAAGGGTCTGAAGGATACACTCTGTTGACCCATCGGTGGTCTTAAAGTAGAATTGGGTGCCTTAGTTTCCTTTCAAGTATCGCACGCTCGAATGTAATTACGAATGTCCTTTGAGAGACCTGGCCAAAAAAAATTTCTGCGAACGATTTCAATGGTTTTGTGCATTCCTCCATGAGCTGATAATACGCTATCATGGGCCTGACTGATAACATTGGGTCTTAATTTTTCGGGGACCCACAATCGCCAACCATTGGAATCGCCAGTCGAATCTCCTGTTGAATGTTCGGTACGAATATAGACAAACTTATCCACTACTCTTAAGTCGGGAAATGTATCTGAGTTATCTTCCACTCGTTGTTTTAAACCTACATACTCTTCCTCTAAAAATTCTGGTGAGTCCAAATCGATTGCTGGACCGCACAACGTTATTTCATCTATCTCCTCATCGCAAATGCGCGACAAGGCGTCAGGAACAACGTGATCCTTTCCTTTTCTGTGTGATATTGAGAATTTAAAAGATTGAAGACGAAAGATCCACCTAGCCAAGCGACCTGAAACATTTTGTTGCCGCATTAGCCACAAGAGGCTAGAATGATCAGTAATAACTTCAAATTCCTGCAACTCTAAGTAACATCTGAATTTTTCCACCGCAAGTATCACCGCTAAACATTCCCTCTCGGTAACGCTATAGTTTTGCTGACTTTTACTGAGTTTCTTAGAAAAGTATGCTATGGGTCTTTCATCCAGGGTTTCCGATACTTGAACGAGCACTGCTCCCACGCCGTAATCACTAGCGTCGCAGTGCAAAAAGAATTTCTGAGAAAAGTCAGGGTTTTGCAAGACTGGTGCAGTTGTCAAAAGATTTTTCAACGCCTCCATGGCTTGCTGAGCTTCCTCAGTCCACTTAAATAGCTTTTTACCTTTCAACGTTTCTGTTATTGGATAGCTTATCTCGGCAAAGTTATGTATAAACCTGCGATACCAACCGCAGACTCCTAAGAATCCTCTTACTTGTTTTAAATTTTTAGGGCTGGGCCAGTTTAAAATGCAAGAAATTTTCGACGGATCTGTGGCAATACCTCCACTACCTATAATATATCCCAGGTAATTGATTCGGGTTACACAAAAATTACTTTTCTCAATATTAAGAGTCAAATTTGCTTTTCTAAACTGCTCTGCAATACGGACAAGAATGGCTAGATGAGAAGAAAAGCTCTCTGAGACGATGCACATGTCGTCCAGATATCCGAATACACATGTTCGTAAATCTGGAGGAATAAGCGAGTCCATCAGCCTGCACATTGTCGACGGTGCATTGCAAAGGCCAAATGGCATTACCGTAAATTGGTACAATGGTCGACCGGGTACGGTAAAGGCTGTTAAAGGTTTTGCTTCTGCTGTTAACCCGATCTGGCAGTAAGCGTCCTTCAAATCTAATTTGGATATTATATTGGCTTTCGGTAAACGGGCAAAAATTCCTTCAATACTCTGCAAAGGATAAGCATCCTTTTTAGTTACGTTATTCAACTTTCTCGCGTCCAGACAGAGGCGAACTTTATTAGGTTTTACTACTAACCTCATAGGCGAACTCCACTCGCTTTCTGCGGGTTCTATAACTCCTAGTTTTAGCATTCGGTCTATTTCAGCAAACATAAGTTTTTCTACTGCTGGGCTTACAGGGTAATATCGTTGCTTTACAGCTTTAGCTTCGCCTATCTCAATGTCATGCTGAAGGAGGGGTGTACGACCTAGACCTTGTTTTTGAAAATCCGGGAATAATTTCTTGACGGCTTCTAGTTGGCTAATTTCAATCTCCGACAAGGGAAATTTTTCCGAGTCTTCCGTTAATTTTTCGACATCGACATTTTCGTGCTAACTCAAAAACTCTCCAAAAGTCTATTCCTAAAATAACTCTTTGACTAATTGACGGTATAATATAAAACTCCATATTTCTCTCTAGATCTTTATACTTTAGCATTACTTTAAGAACTCCTAAGACACTGTGCGCTTTTCCATCAGCGGTTTTCACATGAGCTTTTATTTTCCTAAATTCTGCATACTTACTAAAGTTCTCTTGAGCGAGTGTGGAACCTAAACAAGAAATATTTGCACCTGTGTCTAACAATCCTTGTTCTTCAAAATTCAAAAATTTTACTCTCGCATAGCTCCTCAAATCATCTTTATTCTGAATTATGGTAGCTACGACTAACTTTCTCTTAATTTTTATATTCTTAAAATAATTTCGCATTCTCCGAGTATTTCTTTTCGGGTTTCTTTTCTTTTCACTAAATATTCTTTTTCTTACTTCTAAATAGTTCACGTTCGTGGTAAGTTATACAGGGGTTCTTGCTTGAAGGTGGTTGATGCGATTTGCCATTTTCAGAACAACTAAAAATGCTTTTTGAGTCTGAGTTTATGTGAACTACTCTTTCTGGAGCATCTTGTTGCTCTGCTGAGATGCTCCTCTCTGCCGGTTTTCCGACCTACGTAGACATGCTTGACATTGGGGCATATATACATTCGGAAGCCCACATCCGTAACAAAAGACGCGTTTTATTGCAAGACAGTTTTTCCATATATGACCTTCCTTCTCACAATTATAGCAAATAATTTTTGTTACAGGTTTTTGCACGGCGGATATATCTCCAGTACATTCCTCTGCTGTGTCCTCCTCACTTAGAACTTCATCGACGGTATAAACCTTATACGATGCCGGCTCTCTTACTTTTGACGGTATTGAACGAGATTTTCCCAATTCTCTAAGGAAATTTTCCCTTCTTTGCACTAACTTTCTGAGTTCTGCTATGGAAGATATATCTTCAAATAACAATCGATCCTTAATATCGGTGAGCAAGTTTCCTTGAACTATTTCCACTATTTCCCTTTCATCAAGGCTAACTGCTAGTCTATCCATTAATTTACAAATGCTTTCGTAGTAGGCCTCGAAAGTTTCGCCTACTTTCTGTTTTCGTGCTCGAATTTGTTCTCTTAATTCATTATTAGACCTACTTTCCTTATACTGAAATCGTATGGCCTTACAAAAATCATTCCATGTATTTTCTGTGGCGGCTTTGCGGTATCGCCAATACCAATCCTTAGCTTTTCCAATCAGTAGCGAATGAATGTTTGTGTTTACTGATGCAAAATCGTTGTTAAGGTTCTGTGCGGTTAGTGTTTTAATTCGGTATAGAAATTCTTCTACTGGTAACCCCGTAGTAGCGCCATCGAAATGAATACCCCATTTCTGCATTATATCTGCTATCTTAGCTGACGAAATCGTTGTTTGGGTATTTACGCGCAGCGACTGCTGGTTTTCCACCTGACTTTCTTGGCGAGAATTATTTTGTGACACCTGATCAGTACTAATATGACAATTATCTATTTGCTGCTGTCCACTGTTTGGTCTAGATGACGAAGGCAAATTCTGAAAAAGTGGTGCACTGTGCGAAATAAATGCTCGGGCAACTGCTTGTTGAATCCACGACTCTAATTGTCCATAATCTATGTTATTTGGGCTGGTTGGATTAGGATCTCTCTGTTGCTGTGTACGTCCGCTACCTCTTCTAGGTCTTCCCGGACCTCTTCCTCTAACGCCACCTCTAAGCGGATTTTCTCCTCTATTCGTACTATGACTGATTTCTAGAGGCGGAAGATTTTCCATGCTTGAGTTCGGTTGAGCTTGATTAGGATTTGGAACTAATTCCCTATTTAAATCTCTAGCCACTGATCTAGTTTGTACTCTTTCAGACCCTTGAGCTGGAACTTTTGGGTTTGGGGAACAGTTACCTACAACTACTTTTAAATCTCTTACGTCGGGTCTCGATGCAGGACTTGTGATATATATGTTTACATAATGTAATGGAACACGTCTGAGTGTCAGACATAACTTCGCTGCACACGAGGCAAACGTTCTCTTCCCCATTTGGGGGTTGATTTTCAAAACTATGTTGTAAAACCATTTTAGTTTTTACTTAATTATTTTGACATTTTTGGGGCAAACTAAACTTAAAAGGGGTGTTTATACTTCTCCCTATCTTTTCTTTGAAGATGAGGATAAATACTGGGCTATTAAAATTATTATACGGATTTTGATTTTTCTAAATTACCAAGAATTTGCAAGATATATATTAACGGATGACCACACCTTTGCTGATATGAAACATATTTCCTGTTAAATACATCATCGCAATATTCATAAATGGATTTACACCTCGAATCATCAATAAAATAAAGACAGGTAGTTCTTTATGCCAGAGCAAAAATTCAGTAGACAATCGTGCACCGAAGTTAAGGTCGATAAATTCAAAAACATAAATCTTCGATTTCCATAAAACGTGTACGACTTTCGGCTAAATCTTGTACTTCTAACTTAATCAAATCACCTTCCTTTATTAGAAACAAAAGAGCTAGATCCATACATTATTGATGCAGTTTAATATTTAATGGGTCGACTTCTTATTCAAATCGATAAAATCCTCAAATAATACTAAATTACATCAACTCTGAATGGCGGGCTTTGTAAACCAAAACAAACTCCTATTGGAATTGTGTCTATTCGTCAACATGCCCCATCCTTGGGCGCCAAAAATTTGTAGCGTGTTGCGTGTAGATGTTGCTGGACAACAATTTGAGTGTTTAGAGACAATCGGCGGCTGCGGGACCCTTTAAACGGTAGCTCATTTCGGGGTGGGGTAGGTTCTTGCCGAAGCCTAAACACGACACTACTAAACTTTACTTTATAGAGTCCCTAAAAACAAAACAAACCTTCCATCAGGCGAAGTAACTAGATACAGGTCCAACAAATTACTAGAAAAGTGTGATCCTCAAGAATAGAAAAGGGGTGGCGATGATGTTATGGGCCACAAGTTTTCTTAACCCACCCAACCATGTTTCTCGTTGACGAGGAAACCCAAATGTTAATTCTCCCTCTTTTATTTAGTTATACCCCCATGTCTTTTGAAACGCTTAGCAATTCATTTTTAAACTCATGTAAATTTTTATATTAATAATCATTAAAGGATTTAAAACTAAGAGACAACTTCATTGTAAATTACTTTCTATTTCATTTTTCTTATTTCCCTAAAGTTTGACTTATTCTAGCAAAAAGAAAGAAATTTATTTTTAATTCATGTTAAAATAATTTTTAATTCATTGTTTTCTAATTTGTATGTGGGGGCACTTAATTTAGCAAGATATATATTTCGGTTTAATATTTTTTCAACGTAGTTATTAATTCATTTTTTAGTTTTGTTTACTTTACTTTACTTTACTTTAATTTTACTTTACTCGGCAACTTATCAAAATCAATCATAATTCTCGTAACAACACCAGCTGAAAATAATGTAAATATCTATGTGCATAGCAATGGGCATCAAAACAAATAGCAAGATCAATGGTCTTATCAGCCAAGGCAAAGCCAACGGTGCAAAAAGATCTTCCGATTCTAATCAGAATCACAACAAAAACCAAAACTAATTTTGCATTGCCGAAATGCAAGGTCGTTATCTAAGAACGGCATGAGTGTTTTACATTATCTTTGTGCACTGTTTTCGCAAACAAGTTACATGATGTTGTTTTTTTCTTTATTAGGTCTTCTTTTCTTTTTTCATGTTTGCATTTGATTTAATTTGGATTTAGGTTTTACATGCTTGCCTTTGGTTTTTTTTTCTTACTTATTCTTTTACGTTGATTTTAATTTACTCTACGTTTTAACATGTTTGCCTTTATTTTTATGACGGTTGCATTTGTTTTTCTTTTACGTTACTTTATGTTTGCATGATTTTATTGTTTTAAATTTTAACACTTCACCTTGGCTGTTTGTAAGTTTTATATACACTGCGAAAAACTCACCCACTCATGTTGCTTGATGAAGGCCTTCACGTTGCTCCAGAGGAATGATGGGTGTATAGGTGCACTTTTTATTTTTGGGTAAATTAACCCTTTAATTTTTGCATGCTGCTTGATTACAATTTTTGCACTCTTTTTGCTGGTTGTTGTTGTGAGAGGTTATAGTTGATTAGTTGGTGACTGTCTTGATTGTTGGTTTTTAACTTCAAAAAAATTTTAGGGGGCTAATTTTCCCACGTGGCTACCATTCTTTTGGGCACTATGGCCAAAAAGGGTAGTGATTTGGTCGATGCAGTTTTCTGAGGGCTGTGCAGCTTCGTATGCACGTGAACGATTTTCGGCGGCAGTAAGCAAGGTGAGCCGCGAGGGGGCAGGTGCGGGGGCAAGTTTTGCTGCACGTGATATGTGTATGTCGTTTGCTGCCAAACCTCGGCTGCCTGCTTACGCTGTTTGCCGATCCCGAAGACAAAGCTTCTTTGGGGACAAATTCGGGGTGGATCATACGAAGACTGCGCTGCTAGTAAAAAGGGACAAGTTTATTAGCTGGGGGTGCCTGCGATAATCACAAAAAGGTCACTTACTCGAGAAATTTTTGGTTCTGCCACTAGAAGGAATAGATGGGATCCTACAGACGGGTTTTAGCCAGCTTTTGCTGTTAGCTAAGATGTGTCTGTCTTCTGTTTAAAAGGGTTAGGTTAGGATTCACTGGTTTTTCTTCGAAAATAATCGTGAATATTTACCTTGTAGGGTCAATTAACACTTATTAAGTTGAGCTGGGTTGTTTGCAACCACTGATAATTATTTTCAATAATGGATGCCAATGGATTTTTGACTTGAGTAATCTTCCACGTTTCTGTGCAACGGCTTGAATAGATCAAAGACTGAAGACTGGGAGCGATTAGAACTGCTCGGTGGCACGGCTTGAAACGGAAAGACAGTAGGCTCGGCTTACGAACCTTATCTCGCCTATCCGAAGGTTAAAGAGATGCGTTTCGATAAACCCCTATTTTGGCACTATTTGGCACTCACTGTGAATATTCGAAATGGGCAAAGAATTTGGTCACCCTAAGGCGGAATTTAATCGAAATTTAAATAATTATAATTAATTATCTTAAAAATTATTTTCTTCTTCAAAACATAAGTATGGGAGAGAAAATTACGGATTGTACCCCAACCTGACCATTACAATACCTTGCTGCGAAACTGGGAAATCTGTGCGTTGCTGAAGCTCTCTAACACCAACACGTGACAACCTAACCCCTAAGTCAGTACAGCCTAGCTGAGGCTGCTGCAGGTTTGGGAGCTTGCAACCTCATCTCTATAAAACCGCACACAGAACTAATAGCGGAGCACCTGTAATATCTGGCCGGAACTTTGTGAAACGCATACCGACACGTGGAGCAATAACCTAGCAAGGTTCGCCCACGCCTACTGTGAACATCAGAAGACTTTTACAACAGCCTATTTGGGAGCACCTGCGTCCTATAATAGTTCTGGGCTGAAATAAACAGACCTAAAGGAGATCGGCGCAGCAAACCTGTGAAGAGGGATTTGCGCATCTAGCAGCATGTAGTCCGCTACGGAGTACCACCGAAGCAAGCATACATACTTGCAAAACAGTGCCTACACTGGCAGACGTCGGCGATACCGATCGCACATCAGAGTTCTCAAATTGCTGTCTGATTGTCCGCGCAGGATGCTCCTGGGGCCGTGCAGATGTTGGTTTTTAACCGACGAGATAATCGGGAGTTTCTGCCGTATCCGCGGCTTAACGAGAAGTAACACACGGGTTGATTCTGCGACAATAACTGACTTTATTGATATAATGGTACTTGCTTATATACTACTTTGTATGCGGAAATATAGTGTAAAGTGTGGTGATAACCGTGTCATTGATTGCACCGGCTCAGTGGGTCAGCATCGTTCTGCTGACTCGATGCTTGCACCAGCTTGTTGCCAGTGGGTCAGCTTTTGGCCCTTCCGCATTGGCTCAGTGGGTCAGCGCAATTCTGCTGTGGCCAGCGTATGTTGGTTCTTCAGTTGTGCTGACGTACGTTGGTGAGACGGCCACTTGGTGAGTCGGTCGCTTGGTTGGTGAGTGGTTATTTTGGCTAGTAGGCAAATCTGCTGATCAGCAGTTACTCGCTTAGCGCCTGGTACCCAGTCCAAGGTCAGCTTAGTTGAGCTGACTGGGTATATGTGGGTGTATGGGAAGTTTGGTGTTGTTCCCAGGTTAATCGGCGTTGCTGTTCGCAGCAATGTTGCGGATGCTAGTATTGGCAACATTGGTTACGAACATTCTCCCCCCCATTGAGCGGTAGACGCTTAATTAAAGAAGGTGTTGTAAGCAAAGTCGATTATGTGTCCCAATAGGGATCTGTGATCGTTGTCGTGAGGACTAAAATTGTGGCCCCCTAAATACATATCCTGTACTAGGTAGTCACTGTAAATTAATGATACCTGAGAATCCTTGCACGGTAGTGCTTGATATGTGATTGGCTGCTGCCATGTCGTGCGTCTCGGCCTCCTAGTTTCCTGTTTCCAGATTATGAGACTGTGTTCTCTAACATGACCATATGGTTTAGCCACTGTGTTCTCGATAATTAGTCTGGGAATGCTTGCGATGCCACGCAGAAGATGTTCCCTGGCTAGAAGTAGTAACGGTAAATACTGTTGACAATTTTCGGGGACGCAGCAGGAATTGTTGTAAACTTGCTGATCACTAGTTGCGCTTTTTATTGTAGGTGTCGTTGGCTTTCCAGTTGGCTGAGACAACTCGTATTTGGTGATAGCCAACGATTTCAACTCCGATGATTCGGATTGAACATTTGTTGTCTTACTAGCTGCATTTTTAAGAACCTGCGACTGCGTACAATTTTGTAGAGCACTCGGTTGCAGATTAAGACGATTGTTATCTTGTGCTTCTAGACGTGCGCCATGTTCTGAGATTTCTTCTACAGTAATATGGTTTGTTGATTCGGTAACGTCCTCTTGCTTCAGCGGACCCATTAGCATCCAACCCAGCCTTGAGTTTAGAGCCATAGGTTTTCCAGGTCCCAATATGAAAGATCCTTGTTTTATTACGGCCGCATACAGCGCAGCTCCCATGTTCAGGTCGATTGGACCAGGTTGCCGAAAATCAGGGTCGGCTAGCTGAAGATTCTTTGGAAAAGTGAGAGTGTTTCTTATCGGCACTGACGGCTGATCTGAAGCTATAGTGGGGACAATAAAAACCTCCACCTGTGATTCAAAATCTGAAGTGTTTGACGATAGCCTTAGTACCGCTCGCGTTGCTGTTGTCTGTCTTCCTCCAATTCCTAAGATTTTCAACGTTGTTGTTTCTTTAAGGGAGAGCATGTTTGCCATTTTCCTAGAGATCAGATTTACTTGCGATCCTCCATCTAAGATCGCGCGACAAGATTGGATTTTTCCGGTTGGTCCCTCAAGTACTACCCTTGCGGTTGGTAGCAGTACGTAGCCTCTCGAATCCTCGTTAGAAACGACGGTTAGTAATCCAGATACCGGATGGTTTGTTGGTCCAAAATTATGCAACATTGTATGGTGTTTTTGCTGACAATGTTGACAGGTTTGCGACGATGAACAGTTTTCTACCAAATGAGAGGTGGAAAGACAGTTCGTGCACCCTCCCATCTTCAACATAACCTGGCGACGAGTTTTAGGATCCATTTCCTGAAACTGGCTGCAGAACATTGAGCGGTGTTCCCCTTGGTAACAGATTCCGCATCTCTTGTCGCGGTTTATTGATTGTTTGCGGACTGCAACTATGTGGTGATTATCTAGTGTTTCTAGCATGCATGCACGCTTCTCTAGAAACGATAACATACTGTCGAGTGTCGGCACTTCTGTGGGTGCGTCCGCGGAGTTTTCTAGTTCTGATAGTGTCAGTGGATCTAGTTTCCGTCGAATATGGATTTTGTACATACCTCCAGGTTTTTTAATGTGCTGAGTGCCTTTTGAATATTATCGTGAACGGCTCGTATCTGTCGAGCTGACCCATCTATTGGTTTTTGGTCCACGATCTTGGCTATGGCTGCATACACCAGAATTTTCCCGTTTTGGTATCTCGTAACGAGTCGTTTCCATGTATCATCATAGCCGCCTTGCGAGAAGTCTGTATCGATTAGGATGTTGCGTGCTTCTCCGCGTAGAGCACTCTGGAGCAAGTGCAACTTTTCAGTACCCGAATATGGTTTATTGTGCACTAGTTCCACAAATAAATCAATAAATAACGGCCATTCTAAATAGTCGCCTCCAAATTCCGGTATGTTGACCGGTGGATGGGATATTTTCAGCTGTGCTTCAGGTTCGTGCAGCAATAACGTTTCGTAATCGTCAGAAACATTCTGGCATTGAGATAATTCCTTTTTGGCTGCAGCTACGGATCCCGGCACGCCGTATAGGGCGTCTTGTGCGTCCCTTAGTGCTACCCACTGGCGGTCAAGATGCCGCTGTAGTGCTGGTGTAATTGTGGTCGCGGTTGTTGCCAAGGCTACTGTGGATTCTAGCTCGGTGCATCTCCGCCTTAAGATTTGTATGACTCGGTTGATTTCGGGGTCATCGTGAACTTGGCCTTCCGGTTGTGGTTTCTTGGGTTGTTTTTTATCCTCGCGTGGAGGCCTGATTGGTTCACTACTGCTTGGCATATTGTCCTTAAAGATTTGTTTATATTTCTCAACTGTTTCCCTTAGGCCTTCAAAACGTTTGAAGTATTCATTATCAGCTGGGAGCGCTGCGTCTCTTAATGTCTGGTCTGTCTCTTGATATAGAGTCCATAATTCAGACAACTGTGCTAGTCTCCTACTATAATATCCTTCTCGAGTCTTTCTCTCGCTAGGATCCTTTCCATAGTTTTTTATTAATTGTTGCATCTGTTTATGCAAATCGAGTTGATCGTCTAACAGCTGACTATGGAGTTCTGCCCGGGCCTGGTTGGTCTCCATTATAAATGACGTGGACATTTCACCAGTTGCAGTAGTATGGTTGACGGTAATTCTTACCAGCTTAATATTTTGATGCCTTCATAATTGGTTTATGAAATTGTGTTTAGGTTCTTTGTAGAATCCTGTGAAGCTAGATTTAACTGTAGCGTCTCAGTGTGAGTAGTGTGTGCTGTTGCTGGCGCAAGCTGTTGTGTCCCAATATGGGTGGTGTATCCTGTTATGCTGGGATGAGCGGTCCTGCGAGCTATGGTTGTCTCAACAAGAGGAGTGATTCTGTAATGCTAGATCTGCGCTCCTGTGAGATCTGGTTGTCTCAACAAGGAGACGGTCCGATGACGTTGGTGTATACGCTCCTGCGAGATCTGGTCTCAACAAGAGGATGTCCTGTGACGCTGGAGTAAGCGGTCCTGCGAGCTATGGGTGTCTCAACAAGAGGATGTCCTGTGACGCTGGAGTAAGCGGTCCTGCGAGCTATGGGTGTCTCAACAAGAGGAAGGGTTTTGTAACGCTGGATCTGCGCTCCTGTGAGGTCTGGTGGTCTCACAAGGAGACGGTCCGATAACGTTGGTGTATACGCTCCTGTGAGATCTGGTCTCAACAAGAGGAAAGATCCTGAACGCTGGATTAAGCGAGCCTGTGAGTTAATGCGTTGTCTCGACGAGGCGTTGTCCTGTGCTTGAGGGGGGGTTTTGGTAATATTTTTTTTTTTCAAGGAGGGGGGGTTTTAAACTGGGGGGGGGGGGTTTTGTGAGTATTTCTTTTTTTGACAAGGGGGGGTCCTGTAACGCTGGAGTAGCGGTCCTGTGAGTTAATGGGTGTCTCAACAAGGAGGGATTCTGTACCGCTGGATCCTGCGGTGTGTGTTCGTAGTGTGATCTCTTGTAACGAGATCATGTCGGGGTCACCAATGTTTGTCCTCAAACCTTTATCTGCTTGTCCGCGCAGGAGTCTCGAATGCTCCTGGGGCCGTGCAGATGTTGTTTTAACCGACGAGACGATCGGGAGTTGCTGCCGTTTCCGCGGCTTAACGAGTAGTAACACACGGGTTGATTCTGCGACAATAACTAACTTTATTGATATAATAGTACTTGCTTATATACTACTTTGTATGCGGAAATATAGTGTAAAGTGTGGTGATAACCGTGTCATTGATTGCACCGGCTCAGTGGGTCAGCATCGTTCTGCTGACTCGATGCTTGCACCAGCTTGTTGCCAGTGGGTCAGCTTTTGGCCCTTCCGCATTGGCTCAGTGGGTCAGCGCAATTCTGCTGTGGCCAGCGTATGTTGGTTCTTCAGTTGTGCTGACGTACGTTGGTGAGACGGCCACTTGGTGAGTCGGTCGCTTGGTTGGCGAGTGGTTATTTTGGCTAGTAGGCAAATCTGCTGATCAGCAGTTACTCGCTTAGCGCCTGGTACCCAGTCCAAGGTCAGCTTAGTTGAGCTGACTGGGTATATGTGGGTGTATGGGAAGTTTGGTGTTGTTCCCAGGTTAATCGGCGTTGCTGTTCGCAGCAATGTTGCGGATGCTAGTATTGGCAACATTGGTTACGAACAGATAATAAATCTCAAAAAACTCAACATATTTTTTTTAATCGTCATCATCAAGATAGTAAACAACAAGTACAGTCATTATTAACAATGTTTGATCCTTATTTATGTTTAATTTTTGTTAACAATAAAGAAAAAATTGAAGAAATTGGAGATGTTTTAATTAAAGAAAATAAAAAAGTAGCAATTTTACATGGTGGATTACCAGCACGAGAACGTGCTCAAACTTTTAAGCGTATTAAAAATTTTGAATATCAATATGTTGTTTGTTCAGATATTGCAGCGCGTGGCATTGATATTGAAGGTGTATCTCATGTTATCTCTTTACAACTACCGACAAATAATCTAGAATATTATTTTCATCGAGCAGGAAGAACAGGACGAGGTAAATATTCAGGTATTTCTTATGTTTTCTATGATAAAGGTGATAATTCTGCTATCTATAAATTAAAATATTTAAATGTTCCAATAGAATATTATAAAATTAAAGATAATAAATTACTACTAGAAATTACTAATGATAACATCATTCATCGTAAACGAAAAATTGAAAGAAATAAAGAAGAACAATATATTATTAACCGCTTTAAAAAAAACAAAAATGTAACTCCTGGTTATAAGAAAAAATTTAATAAAGACATATTAAAGCATCAATTAAAAAAATTAAAAAAACACAAGCAATTGCAAGAAGAAAAAAAATGTTTGAAGAAAACTAATAATGAAAGAGGAAGCAAGATGGAAAATGACAAATTAATTATTGGATCTCATGTTTCAATGAAAGCACCAAAATATTTATTAGGCGCTCTTGAAGAAGCCTTGAGTTATAATGCCAATACGTTTATGTTTTATACAGGTGCTCCACAAAATACAATTCGTAAGCCCACGAAAGAATTATTTATTAAAGAATTTAAAGAAAAACTAATTGAAAAAAATATAGATATTAATAATCATATTGTTCATGCTCCTTACATTATTAATCTAGCTAATACTATTAATAAAAGTACTTACCAATTAGCAGTAGATTTCTTACGACAAGAAATAATTCGCTGTCAAGATATTGGTATTAAAACTTTGGTTTTACATCCAGGTAGTGCTGTTGGTGCTTTACCACAAACTGCTTTAGAACAAATTGTTAAAGGATTAAATGCAGCATGTTTAGAAGAACAAACTGTAAAAATTGCATTAGAAACAATGTCAGGAAAAGGTAGTGAAGTAGGAACTACTTTTGAACAACTTCAATATATGTATTATTAACAATGTAAAACGACCTGAACTAATTGGTTTTTGTTGAGATACTTGTCATTTATCTAATGCTGGTTATGATCCTAATAATAATTTAGAAGGAGTAATAAAACAGTTTGATCAACTTATTGGATTACATAAATTACTAGTTATTCATGTTAATGATTCTAAAAATCCAATCAATTCTCATAAAGATCGTCATGCTAACTTAGGAATGGGTTATCTTGGTTTTCAAACTTTAATTAACATTATTTATCATCCATTATTGTTTACTAAAATACAAATTTTAGAAACCCCATGAATTAATGGACATCCACCTTATTTACATGAAATTAAAATGATAAGAACAAAAAAATATAATAAAGAAATTTTTGAATCATTAGGAACTAATAAATAATGAAAAAAATTGCCATTTTTGGTGGAACTTTTGATCCATTTCATAATCAACATTTAAATATTGCGAATACAGCCTATCATAAACTTTCCCTTGATGAAGTTTGAATTTTACCAACTAAACAAAATCCGTTAAAAGATAGTGTTAGTGCTACTGATCAACAAAGAGTCGATATGATTAATTTAGTTATTAAAGATTATTCTTGAATAAAATTAAATGATTATGAACTAACAAGTAAACAACCTAGCTATACTATTAATACCATTAAATATTTTATTGAAAACTATCCAAATCACAAATTCTTTTTTATTATCGGTTCTGATAATTTACATACTCTAAATAAATGACAAGGAATTGAACAGTTAATTAATTTGGTTAAAATTATTGTTGTTAATCGTCCTCATTATCGTAAAACAATAGAACTAATGTCAAAATACAAATGTCAAAATTTAGTAGTCCGACCAAGTAGTGATATTAGTTCTGCCAAAATTAGGAATGGTGAAATAATTAATCAACTTGATATTAAAATTAATGATTACATTAATAATAATTTAATATATAGTTATGAACGTTTAAAAACAAATTTAGATAAAAATAGAATTGAGCATTGTATTAATGTTGGTAAAATGGCCGCTAAATTAGCAATCCATTATAATCAAGATGTTAATAAAGCACTAATTGCAGGAACTTACCATGACCTTTGTAAACAATGAAGTAAAAATAAAATGACTAAGTACTTAACAAAATAACAGTAAAAAGATATTTTACAAGAACCATTTCCGGTTTGACATGGTTATTTAGCAGCATTTTATTTATATAACATATAGTGAGAAATCTTGTAATATAATAAACTTGTAATTTTAAATTAATTTATTATATTATAGTTTATATGTGAAGAGTTTAAAAAGAAAAGGAGGATAGAAAAGAATGCCTAAATACGAGTTTAATATGATCGATTTACCATATAATTATGATGCTTTAGAACCTTATATTTCACAAGAAACAATGAAACATCATTATGAAGAACTTCATAAGAAATATTTAACTTCTTTAAAATTAGTGTTGGATAAACATCCGAAAGTATTTTTCTGATTACAATCTTGAAATTAAAGGGGAACTAAATCGTTTATTAAGTAATTATTGTAAATTGGAAGATATATGTGAGGATAAAGAAACTTGTAATGTAAAAAAATTACAAAGTAGCAATCGACAATTTGGTGGGGTAGTAATTAATCATAATCTTTTCTTTTCACTATTGGGGAAAAATAAAGGTTTTAATGAAAAATCAACTATTGGTGAAGCAATCATTGATCGCTTTGAATCTTATGAAAAATTTGAAGCTGCTTTAACAAAAACTGCCATGGATATTTTTGGAAGTGGTTGAGCATGATTAGTAATTGACAATAACGGTACATTAAGACTATACAAAACTTTTAATCAAGATAATCCATGATTCTTGAACATGTATCCATTGATTGCTATTGATGTATGAGAACATGCACATTATCTACAACATAAAAATGAACAAGAGAAATACTTACAAGCATTATTAAAAGTTATCAATTGAGAACAAGTAGATAATAATTATCAAGAGTATTTAAATGAAAAAAAATAAAAAATAAGTAAAAATCTAAAAATTCGGCAATTAAAATAACTCTACCACAACGATGACAAGCAAAAGCATTTTCTGGCTTTTGTGCTAAACGAACAGATGCATATGTATCTTTCATAACTTACTCCTAACTCATACAAAATTAAAGTAATTATTTTAGTTTTAATACTATATTTAAAAATTATCAAAGGTTAATAATAAATAAAATGAATAGTTTAAAAAAACTAAAACGTTTCCCTGTCGGAACAACGGGCCGGCAGAGTTGATGGTGTTTAAAGCGTTGGGATGCCAAATGAAGATAATTTCTTGCTACGTGTACTCTAAAATGCAGATTTAGTGCATTGACATAGTAGAAATTATAAACCTGCATGTAAATTTAGTGTATCTATATGGTGGGAGTTGTATTCCATCATGGAGATTTAGTGCATCAATATAGTGCGAGTTATATTCCAGCACGCAGATTTATTGCATCCCAACGCTTTAAACACCATCAACTCTGCCGGCCCGTTGTTCCGACAGGGAATCTATCAATTTTATCGTTAAACATTTTAAACATTATTTTTTTACTTTTTGGTTGGATTTACTATAAAGCGTTTTTTTAGTTTTTTAAACTATTCATTTTATTTTAATTTTTTTTGTTATTTATTATGTATTACCTTTATAATGCACAAAAGTATTAACGAGAGTAATTTACGGTTCTTTTAAAACAAAATCAAAAAAATACAATTTGTTCTTTTTCTAAATCTTTAAACTTTAGTTATATTTCAAATAGTTTATTTTAAAAATGTGGTGTCGTGTTTTCAATAGCGGACATTGCTGGAACTACACACGTTGCTGTCGCCATCTATCTTTGGCTGCGAAAGCTTTCAAGAGCTTAGTGGCAGCCAGCTAGCCAGCCAGCCAGATAGCCAGATAGCCACAAGTGAAACTAATTAAAGCGTTTAAAAAATACAATTTGTTCTTTTTCTAAATCTTTAAACTTTAGTTATATTTAAAATAGTTTATTTTAAAAATGTGGTGTCGTGTTATCAATAGCGGACATTGCTGAAACTACACACGTTGCTGTCGCCATCTATCTTTGGCTGCGAAAGCTTTCAAGAGCTTAGTGGAGTTACGCAGCCAGATAGCCAGATAGCCAGCCAGCCACAAGTGAAACTTATATAAAGCGTTTAAAAAAAACAAGTTGGCAGGCCTGCATGCAAACCAAAAAGTGTTAAACAGCCAGCCAACAGAAACTTCTAGAAAAACTTTCAAGAAGGATCTACAAAATACTATGCGAACGCACAAAGGGACATGTTCTAGAATTTTATTAAGCGTTCTAAAAAATTCTAGAGTGTTCTACAGTGTTCTATATATCGTATGCTTAGTGGTGTTACGCAGCCAGATAGTCAGATAGCCACAAGTGAAACTAATATAAAGCGTTTAAAATATACAATTTGTTCCTTTTCTAAATCTTTAAACTTTAGTTATATTTCAAATAGTTTATTTTAAAAATGTGGTGTCGTGTTATCAATAGCGGACATTGCTGGAACTACACACGTTGCTGTCGCCATCTATCTTTGGCTGCGAAAGCTTTCAAGAGCTTAGTGGAGTTACGCAGCCAGATAGCCAGATAGCCAGCCAGCCAGCCACAAGTGAAACTAATATAAAGCGTTTAAAAATGTGTCTAGTTATATATAAAAAACCTTTAATTTTAAAATAAACTTAACAGGAGCTTAAAAACTAAGTATTTAATTAGCTATTATTTTTTAATACTAATTTTATTTTAATCATTTTTTTTTTTAAATGTATATTATTACTAATTTATTTTATTTATATCGTTAAATTATACTAGTTTATTATGTTTTTATAAAAAAAGAATTGACTTTTGAAAAAAAAAATTATAGTCTAATATTGCAATTTAAGTAATAATTCATTTATAATTAATTATGCTTTATTAACAAACCAATTAAGGGAGAAAATAATATGAGTAACAAAAAAAATGATATTAAAGTTGAAATAATACAATTAGAAATCAAATTAAACAATGAAATTATGAATATCATGTCTTAGATGCACCTACTGTTAGTGACGAAGTTTATGATAGTGCCTATCATAGATTAATAAAATTAGAAGATCAATATCCCCAATTTAATAGTAACGATTCACCAACTAAAACTGTTGGTAATAAACCCCATAATTCCTTAACAAAAATCTTCCACCAACAACCAATGCTAAGTCTGGGTAATGTCTTTAATTATGAAGATTTACTTAAGTTTGATCAGCAAATTAAAAAAACATTATCAGAAAATAATATTGAATATGTTTGTGAACTAAAAATTGATGGTCTATCAATTTCAATAATTTATGAAAAGGAAAAAATAAAAACAGCTGCTACCAGAGGTGATGGCATTGCTGGTGAAGACATTACCAATAATATTTTGACAATTAAAACAATACCAAAAACAATACCTATTACTTCTAAATTAGAAGTAAGAGGAGAAATATATTTAAGTAAAGATGAATTTAATCGCATTAATGAAAAACAACAGCAACAAAACTTACCACTCTTCGCTAATCCTCGCAACGCTGCAGCTGGTACTATCCGCCAACTTGATATTAATATTGTTAATTCAAGAAAATTAGATGGTTTTCTTTACTATTATATTAATGCTACTAACGATAATATTAAAACTCATGAACAAGCATTATTTACTTTACAAAAATATGGTTTCAAAATTAATGAACAATGACAATTATGTAAAAACTGTAGGGTTGGGGTTAATAGCTATAAGCGAAAACGTATCACGCATGTCAATTCGGATAGGCCCCGGCAGAAACTTAGAGTACACTTCCAAATTTCCAATCGCTTGTGCAAGTTAACAACAGCAATATTTCCGCATATTTTTCTCCGAAAATATTGCAACATTGTCGAGCACAAAGTTGCAGCCCAAAAGTTCAATAACATAAAAAGTTCAATAACATAAATTGGCAGTTAACAACAGCAATATTTCCGCATATTTTTCTCCGAAAATATTGCAACATTGTCAAGCACAAAGCTGCGGCCCAAGTTCAATAACATAAAGTTCAATAACATAAACACGAGCATCCGGTCAGCCGCAACTAAGTACGGAATACGAATTCTGCAGACCCTGCAGATTCTGCCACCAAGCAATTTTGTCAACGCTACCAACGCCGCTACCAGCGCCGCTGCCGCCGAAGCCAACGTCGCTGCCCCAACCCACAGCTTTAAATAGGGATCGCTATGTAGAGTAGGGCCAGTTCCGATTTGTATTTTCAATAAACAAGACATCTAAATCAAATCTTTGAAGTTTTAATTATTTGAAAATTAATTGGCGCCCGAACAGGGACCAGCGCGAGTAAATCCGATTAAGTTCGATCAGTGCTAATAAATCCGTGCAACTCCGTTGACTTTAAAGTGCAACGCGGGGACATCTGATTAAGTTCTGCAACTCCGCTGGCCCACTCAAGTCAGAATCAGAGGAATTCCTTCATAATAAAATTGAAGCTGAGGACGACAACCGGTCGGCAAAATAATTGCTGATCCATCGGTGGACTACAAGTACTGTCAGGCAAGCCCGCAGGACATTCTCTATTCGTGTGAGTTGCAGGATCCTCAGTAGGCAACAAACAGGAAGACATCCGGACCACCAGGAGAAGTAGCCACATCAAAGTTAAGTTAAGTGAAAATAGTGATTAAGTGAATCAAATAAGAAACCAAACTAAATAAAAACCTAAATTAAAAATTTTTGCAACCAATTACAAATCAATAAAAGACGTAAAGTTTAAATTTAAATCTGAATCTAAAATTATCAAACTCGAATTATTAAATTAAAATTAAATTTAAAAATTTAAATACAAATAAAATCAAGCATAAATAATATTGCACAAAATTAAAATTAAATAATATTGCTCCAAATTAAAGTTAAAAAAACATTCAAATTTTAAACTACAATTTAAGAAATTATATTAAGAATTTGAAAATTTTTTCCCCAACAATTTTACCCTTACCATTTAATTTCACATTAATATTATTATATTTGAAATGAAAACTACTTTAATGCGTAAGACACACCCATGAATATTCCCCTTCTTAAAAAAACAAATGGCCAATCAGCGAAATCTCATAAGACCCCCCATTATCAATATTGAACAACAACAGCCAGCAGTTTTAGAACAGCAAGAAAATCCAAACCAAATTCATTTAGTTCAGCAACTTCAGAGACTAAAAATTCAACAACAACAACACAGGAATAACATGGCAGCAGAAGAATTACAGGCAGCCGTCAGGCAAATACTTGCAGAGCAATTACCAGTTTTATTAAGACAAGCACAAAATCCAGGGATTGATTTCGCATGTGCCCCAAATCAAGAAATTTTTCTGGAAAATAGAGGTAATCTCGAAGGTCTAGACAGGGTACCAGACATAGTAAAAAGTCTGCGAGAATTTTCAGGAAATCCAGCGGAATTTAGTTCTTGGAAAAAAGGAGTCGATAGAGTGCTAAAAACATATGAAAACACTGTAGGAACGGCTAAATATTTTGGTATTTTACACACTATTCGTAACAAAATAACGGGAAATGCAGACACTGCATTGGAATCCTACAACATTCCATTAAATTGGAATGCTATCTCGAAATGTCTAACCCTCCATTACGCAGACAAACGGGATATAGGAACCCTTGAGTACCAAATGACGACGATTAGCCAGGGCAATAATCAGACTGTAGAAGAGTTCCATCAGGCGGTCTACAAACATCTGTCCTTGATACTTAATAAAATTGGCTGTATGGAATTAGGACCTGAAGCAGAACAACTGATGACCAAAATGTATAGGGACAAAGCCTTAGACACTTTTGTACGCGGACTTCGTGGCGACTTATCTCGCCTACTTGGTATGAAAGAACCTGCTGACCTTCCGGCAGCATTGCACCTATGCTTAAAGCTTGAGAATCAGGCATTCCGCGCTAACCACGCTACCAACAAAGGCCAACAATCTTCCTTCAAGAATGCACCTTCACGGTTCGTGCCACAAATGCAACCAGCTGTACCAATTTGGCCACAATGGTCAATCCCTACAGGGAACGCCCAGTTCCAGACTCCCTTTGCACAACCCAACTCAAATAGACAACATTATAATCTACACCGACAACCATTCAATGGCAACCAGAACTTACAAGTGGCCCCATATGTAACGGCCCGGCCTTCAGGAAGCCAACCACCCCCTCGACCTTTGGCCGCAAAGCCACAACCACGACCTGAACCAATGGACATAGACAGGACTTTACAAACCAAACAGATAAATTATATGAATAAACCAGGACGCTTTGACATTGGCAAAAGACCACCAAATCCAATTAACGAGACAGCAAAAAAAATCTAGGAACTTTAATATTCAATCAGCTACGGGTACTTCCACGGAAGTTAAAGAAGAATCACCATCACTCGAAGATTACGAACAAACTCTAGAAACTCAAGAGGAAATTCCGACCGAATACCATGAAACTCTTTCCGATTATTGTGACACAATAGAGCAGGCAGACCACCCATATGACTACACATACCTTAATTTTTTAGAATAACCAACTCCTCATTACCATATTTTGAAAGTAAATTGAGGAGTGGAGAAACACTAAAAATTCTTATTGATACTGGTTCAAATAAAAATTACATCCTACCTAAATTCATAAAAAATCCAGTAAAAAACATATCCTCATTCGATGCCATATCGGTTGGCGGAAAAATCAAAGTCACACACCATAAAATAGCAAACCTATTCGACAACACCGATACGAAAATCAAATTCTTTTTGTTACCGACATTGAATACATTTGATGCCATATTGGGAAATGACAGTTTAAAAGAGTTAGGAGCAATAATCGATACCAACAATAAAACCATGTCATTAAAATCCGGCAGAGTCATAGCTATAAAAGAAGAAAAAATAGAAACAGTCAATCTAATTATTCCTCGGACAGACCATCTTAAAAAGACACAAAAAATAGAACTAAACCAACTCCTCCGAAAATACCCAAAACTCTTTGCTGAACCCGACGAAAAACTGACCTACACCACAAATGTGAAAGCTGAAATTCGTACAAACACTGACACTCCAGTTTACTCAAAATTTTACCAATATCCTATGGCACTTAAAGACGAAATAGACCGACAGATAGAAGAACTTTTAGAAAACAATATAATACGACCCTCAAGATCACCTTACAACTCACCAGTCTGGATAGTTCCAAAAAAACCAGATAGTTCCAACATAAAAAAATACAGAATGGTAATAGACTACAGGAAATTAAATAGTGTAACAATAGCAGACAGATACCCCAGATACCCCAGATACCAGATATTAATGGAGTTTTAGCACAATTAGGAAATAATAAAATGTTTTCTGTGTTAGATCTCAAGAGCGGGTTCCATCAAATTCCTTTAATGAAAAGTGATGTGGAAAAAACTGCCTTTTCCGTGAACAACGGAAAATATGAGTTCACAAGACTTCCATTTGGGCTAAAAAACGCGCCATCCATATTTCAAAGAGCATAAGACGACATTCTTAGGGAACACATAGGTAAAATCTGTTACATTTATATCGACGATATAATTGTATTTGGTCCGGACGCTGAAACCCATTCCAAAAACTTAGAGAAAATATTTGAGACCTTAAATAATGCCAATATCAAATGCCAACTAGACAAGTGCGAGTTCTATAAAAATAAAGTTGAATTCTTAGGTTTTGTAATATCAGATAAAGGAATAGAGACAAATCCCAAAAAAGTAGAAGCGATCGCCAACTACCCTTGTCCCAAAACTGTAAAAGAATTAAGAGCATTCCTTGGACTGTCTGGATATTATAGGAGATTTATTATGGGATACGCCACACTAGCAAAACCCCTCACGACTTTACTTAGAGGCGAGGACGGGCGTATTTCAAAAAAGGCTTCATCGAGGAAAACCATCCACCTCAACGATGAAGCTATGCAAGCTTTTGATAAACTTAAAAGCACCCTAATATCAAAGGACGTAATATTACAATACCCTAACTTTAATGAGGAATTCGTACTAACAACAGACGCTTCCGACCACGCAATAGGAGCAGTACTTTTACAAAAGGACAGACCAATAGCTTTCATATCCAGGACCTTATCACAAACAGAAGAAAACTACGAAACAGCTAAAAAAGAAATGTTAGCCATCTCTTGGGCAGTAAAATCACTTAGAGGATACCTTTACGGTGGAACCAAAGTTAAAATTTACACCGATCACGAACCACTTACACACGATTGTAACTGGAAAGGAGGAATCGCAATAAAGAGATGGAAATCATACCTTGACGAATACAACAAAGAATTACTTTTCAAACCCGGAAAAGAAAACGTAGTGGCTGATGCCTTATCCAGAATCCCAAAAACCAACGAAATTAATTCATTAACCATAACACAACATAGCGCTCAGAGTTCAGGCCACAATCTTATTTACAACGTAGAAGCACCCATAAATGCATTTAAAAATCAAATATTCATTCATAAAGAAAATCCGCCTAACTATAAATTTACTATTCCATTCCCAACATTTTATCGGCACACTATCACTCAACCAAACCTTCCAAAAAACACTCTTGTAGAATTACTAAAAAAATATCTAAATCCTTCAGTCATAAATGGAATATTTAGGTTAGGTTAGGTTAGACCGGCCGGCTCCTTTTGGGGAGCCGCACATAGACCAGTTTGGTCCTTAGTGGTACCGGGAGTTGTGAGATCTCTGGACCGAGTTAACTATTGACGTCCTGCGGTATGCGAGTTTGTTTGGCAAAGGCCAAGAGCGTTTTGTATCCGAGTTGACTCGCTTCCTCAGGCGATGTCAGCCATGGTTTTTCGAAGTAACGCTGTCTTTGTGCTGCAAGTGCCGGGCAGCTGCAGAGAAGGTGCTCCAGCGTTTCTTTGGCACCTGGTTCACTGCATTTCCTACATCTGTCGTCTGTCAGCACGCCCAGCTTTTTCGCGTGAGCCGCAACTAGGCAGTGGCCTGTTAAGAGGCCAACTAGTAGCCTGCAGTCCGGACTCCGAAGCTGGAGTAGGTGCTGGGTAAGTTTTATGTTGTATTTCGTGCACATCTTCCTTGAGAACTTGCAGTCGGTGGTGTTCCTCCACCGTTGATCTGCAGTATATTGTGCATCCATCTCCATTTGGAGGTGTATTGTTCGCAGAGGGGGTGGTATGTCTTCAAGGATCATATTTACTCCTCTTGCTCCCTCTTTGGCTAGGTCGTCTGCCATCTCATTGCCTTCATGGCCTTGATGGCTAGGTATCCAAAAGATTTGAACTCTTCTCGAGATACTCAGTGAATCCAGTGCTTCCCTGCTCGATAGAACGCTTTTTGAGCTTATCGTGCGAGCTTGCAGAGCTTTTATTGCTGCTTGACTGTCGACGAATATGTTGATGTCTTTACTTGATCCCGACTGCTGTGCCGCTTCTGCGGCTTTCCTTATGGCAACTATTTCTGCCTGGAAGATGCTGCAGTTGTCTGGGAGTTTGTAAGAGAGCTCCAGTTGAGGATTGGGGCAGTACACCGCTGCCCCAACTCCTTCTTCCATTTTTGATCCGTCTGTATAGATGTTCATCGTATCCTGATCCGTCCCCGAACGCCACTCGTCGGGCTTCAGGAACGTCGGAGTTTGATTGAAGTTGTTTTTTGGGGTGATGTAGTCTGTGTTGACTAGCATATTCATTGCAATTCTACTGTGTCCGTAGGTTCTTGCAACTAGGTTGCCTGTTGAGCAAAGACGTTGTGCTGTCTTTTGCGCTACAAGGCGTGCCTGAATGTCCAAAGGGTTGACACTCAGTATTGTTTGTAGAGCTTTAGTTGGAGTTGATCTTACCGCTCCAGTGATGCACATGAGTGCATGCCTCTGCGGTTTCTCCATCAACTTTAGGTAAGTGGATTTTTCGGTCGCTTGCCACCATACCAGCACGCCGTAGAGCAGTATGGGTCGCACAACTGAGATGAAGATCCAATGCATCAGTCTGGGTGATAGGCCCCATGTGCAACTCAGCATCTTTTGAGATGCATAGAGAGCATTGGTGGCCTTTTTCACCCTTTCCTCAACATTGGGCTTCCAACTCAGCTTGCTGTCCAATACTGTTCCTAGATATTTGATACTTCCTTTTGGTATCAGCGGTGTTGTTTTGATTTTTGGCGGAGTCCATCGAGGCACCTTGTACCTCTTTGTGAAGAGGATGAGGTCCGTCTTGTCCGCATTGATACTTAGTCCGGCGTCCGTGGCCCACATAAGTATCTCATTTAGAGTGTTTTCCATGACAGAGCTGATTGTCGATGGACATTTGCCTACGATAATTATCCCTATGTCGTCCGCATAGGCAGTTATCTTCGGGGCTTTGTTTCTAAATTTTTAAGTAGGTCGTTGACCACAAGGTTCCACAGCAGAGGCGATAGCACTCCTCCTTGGGGTGTGCCTCTTTTAGCCTCCTTGTTTACTCTTGTGGTCCCCCATTCTGCGTGTATCCTCCTGCAGCTCAGTAGATTGAAAATCCAGGAGTCTACCGCTTCGTGGATTGCCGTAGCTCTTAGGCTTTGCATTATTGCTGCGGTCGACACATTGTTAAATGCGCCCGAGATGTCTAGGAAGGCGCCTAGCGCATATTCTTTGTAGTGCAGTGCTTTCTCTATCGTGCTTACTAGCGCATGAAGAGCTGTTTCCACTGACTTCCCTTTCGTATAGGCGTGTTGATTTGGTTCCATGTGAGAGTTGATCTTCTCTCTTATGTGGAGGTCCAAAAGTTTTTCAAGTGTTTTGAGTAGGAATGAGGTGAGGCTTATAGGCCTGTAGTCTTTCGGAAGCACATGGCTGCATTTTCCTGCCTTCGGCAGAAACACAACTCGTGCTGTCCTCCATTCTACTGGCACATATCCTTCCGTCAAGCATCCTGTGTATATAGATCTAAGCCATGGAGTGATCTCTTTTTTGACCTTCTGCAACATGGCTGGAAATATGCCATCGAGGCCCGGGGATTTATGGCCATCGAACGAGTCGATTGCCCACATGATCCGTTCATCGGATATGATGCCCTCGGGTGCGTCGTGCCTTGTGTTGTACTGAGGCGTTGGTGTGTTAGTGTTGACTTCAGTACAGCCCGGGAAGTGCGCCTCCATGAGCGCGTTTGCCGCTTCCCTGCTGTTTTCCGTCCATCGTCCGTCTTCCGTTTTTAGTTGGCTTTGAACCATCGGCCTGCCTGCTAAAAGTTTCCTCAACCTTGCAGTATCAGAAGTCTTTTCCAGGCTCGTGCAGAAGGCTTGCCATGATGCTTTTTTGGCTTTCCGTACTTGTTTTTTGAAGTTGCTGAGCCTTAGCTTGTATTCTTCCCATACAATTCCTTCGTCTGCTAGTTTTGCTAGCTTGAAGAGTTCTTGTACTTCGTTTCTTTCTTTCTTGAGCTCTGAGGTCCACCAGGGGTCCCGGTGTCTTCTTTTTCTGTGTGATGGCTTGCAGGCTTTCTGAAATGCCTGTATGAGGTTGGTGTTGAGTGTCCTTAGAGACTTTTCGATATCATCTGTTGATGATATCTTTGGTGGTCTCGATAGGTTCCTCTTAATCGTTTCCTGGAATAGGGCCCAGTTAGTGTTCCGGGTGTTCCTAAACACGGTTTTTCCTTTGTTGAACTCAAAGTTGATTCGAAATTCTAGGTACCTGTGGTCTGAGAAGGAGTGTCTACTTAGGACTCTCCATTGCGTGATAAGGGTGTTTGCATCTGATGCGAGTGTTAGGTCTAAAACATTGGATGAGGTGGGTCCTATATATGTAGGTTCCTCTCCCTCATTTGCTATCTTAAGATTAGTGTTTAATATAAAGTCTAGTAAGGACTCACCTCTATCGTTTACATCCTTACTTCCCCATACCGTGTGGTGTGCGCTTGCGTCGGTGGGGGGCTGCTTTTTGAGCTCCGTCTCCCTCAGCAGCCGCTGTAGTTCTTGGGGGGCGCTTCGGTGTCATGCGCCATGTAGCAGGACGCTATCAGGACAAGCTCGTCCTTGTTGCCTTCCAGCGCCACTACTGTTAGATCGTCAGTGCTGTAATTAGACATTTAGTAAGCATAGGTACCCTTCCGTACCAGGATTGCAGTTCTGGCTCTACTTACTGTTGTCGGGTAGAAGATAGCGTAGTTTTGTGACCTTAGCCCCGAGACCTTGTTCCCCGACGCGATCCAAGGCTCTTGAACTAAGGCCACATCGACAGGCCCTTCCTCTAAGGATAGCAGGAGCTCTGCCGAGGCCAACTTGCTTTTATGCAAGTTGATTTGCAGGACCCTCAACTGCACCTGCATCGCTGCTGCTGTCGTCCTTCTCCTGGGACGGGAGGACTACTAGCGTCCTGTCACCGTCCCCTTCGTCTTCTTCCAACTCCAGGCTGCTGGCGGCTTCCGTGACCTCGGCTATGCCAAGGTCCTTCTCAACCTCTCCCGCAGACAGAGTGTTTTGGTTGCCGTCTTCGGGGTGGCGCTTCTTGAGGCGCAGGTACACACTCCCCACGCCCCAGGCCATCTTCCCGAACCTGGGGTACAAGATGTCCTCCGACTCCTTGCTGATCTGAATGACCATCTGTTGCCCCTTGCTCTCCGGTTTGCCGACGTGAATCACCTTCCAGTCCTCAGTGGGAACATCCTTGTTCTGCCACCGGAAGAGCTGGAGCGCCTGGTCCTGCGTGACGACCCGTGGCAGGAACACCTTCGCCTTTGGCACGGACGGAATGCAAGTTCTATCCACTACCTCCAGCTTGGCGCCCTCCCACGGAGCGTCTAACGCGGCCACGACGCCAGTTACCCACTTCAGCGTGTAATCGTCCTTACAGCTTAGGATTTTTACCCCGTTGAGCCACCCTGCTCCGTCGAACGAGACGGACGGGGCGTCTGGCACACACATCTGCTTCAGAAGCTCGTCGAACACTGCCGCCTCTACCTTCTTCCAGTGCTCGGGCTTCATTTGGCCGTTGGGGTCGCCGCGGTCGATGAGCGCCACGATCAGGTGCTGCTTCACCACATCGCTCGCCGTCGCCTTCTTGGGCTGTGTTGGTCGCTGCCGAGGTCGTTTGCTCTCTGGCATCTCCGACTTCTCGGCCTCCGTGGAGCGCTGGCGTTTGGCGGCCAGCTGTTCCTCCACTTTGTTAGCGTACCCCTCCTTCTGGGCGTCCATGTGGGGCCTCTGGGCGTAGTGTGCCCGGCCCTCCTTTATCTTTTCGTCAGCCCACTTTAGCTTGTTCCTCTCCTCGGGGGTGAGGGCGCTTGTGCTGCTGAGCCGGGCGCGTATCTTCAGCGCCGCCTTATACTGAGCCTTAGCCTTCATACCCTCCTTGGTCCGCTTGAGTCCTACCTTACTAGAGGTATTGGGCCTCTCACGGACCGGAGAGCTCAGAAGCTTCTCTTCCAACTCTGAGGTGAGGCTTTCGCAGTCGGATTCTTTATCCTTGACCGCCGCCTCTCTCCCCATCTTCCTCGGGTTGTGTGCGTTGGCAGTAGCTGTGCCGCCTCCCAGGCCTGCTCCCGCCTGGGTGGAGGTTTGAGGGTTCGTTACTCCCTCCGGATTTTTGGTTCCGTAACCGTGCTTTCGAATGCTTTTTGTTTTTGGTTTTGTTTGATTTTTATTTATTTCCATTTTTGATCCCACGAGTGTAGGGGAAGGGGTTAGTCCGTCGGGATAGAGCCCCAATTATCCCGATAAGGCCTGTATACAACCGGAGGCAGCCAAGTGTCCGGAGGCCACCGTTAGACGACACACTTACGTAGTGCCATTCGTCACTAGGCACGGTACAGATAACACCTGCGATTACGGGTGTTATCGAGTTGTCCTCTCTAGATCCGCCATATTTAGTTAGTAGCAGAGGCACCTCGAGCAGGGTGTGACTCTTCGCCACGTATGGACGGTCTACAACGCGGGGAAGCAAGTTCCCTTTGCCGCTGGGCAACTGTGCCCTTGCCTCCAATGGAATATTTACAACGGAAGAAATAATGGGAGAAATACAAAAAAATTTATCCGGAACATTTTAGATCTTTTAAAATCAGGTTCACACAGAATAAAGTAGAAGACGTAACGAACGAAAGTGACCAAGAAGAAATCATATTAGAAACCCATAACAGAGCCCACAGAAATTCAGAAGAAAATAAAATTCAGCTTGCAGAAAAATATTACTTTCCTAAAATGAAACAAAAGGTAACAAATTTAGTTAAACAATGCAAAGTGTGTAAAGAAGGAAAATACGATAGACACCCACCTAACCCAGAACTCCAATAACTCCAATTCCTGAATACCCAGGACATATAATTTACATTGACATTTTTTCCACAGAAAGAAAATTAGTTTTGACCGCAATAGACAAATTTTCAAAATTAGCACAGGCAAAAATTATCAAATCTAAATCAACAGAAGACATTAAAAAACAGCTACACGATATTCTATTTTACTACGGTGTACCGAAATACGTTGTAATGGATAATGAAAAATCTTTTAAAGATCAATTAAATATTACCATTTTTAGAGCCCCACCTTATAAAAGTTCAGTTAACGGTCAGATAGAAAGGTTTCATTCCACTCTTTCTGAAATAATGCGATGCATTAAGACAAAACAAATTTACAACACTTTTGAAGAACTATTAAATAGAGCCGTTTACGAATATAATTACACAATCCACTCCGTTACAAAAAACGACCGTTAGAAATATTTTTTGGAAGAAACGTTACTACTGATCCAGAACAATATGAAAAAAGCAGACGCGATAATATAGAAAACCTAAAACAAAAAATTGACCTCGAAAACCACAACAAAAAAAGAAGAGAAATAAAAACTTAATTACCAGGGCAAGAAATTTTTGTTAAACAAAATTCAAGATTAGGCTCTACGCTTAAAAAAAAATTATCAAAGAAAATACAAATACAACCGTAGTTACTGAAGCAGGAAGGATTGTTCACAAAAGTAATATAAAAGGAGATTAGGTCCGACACTCCGTAGGGAAAATTTTTTGTCCATCTTTGTCCGAAATTAAAAAAAAAAAAAAAAAAAAACCCATTACCCATAACTCTAAAGATGTTGTCCGCCTGGGGTTATCAGTCCGTTCGTGAGGGATCGGCCCATAACCCTAAAAAACCGATGTTTAATGGAAATTTTCTTCTATTACAGGATGTTGTTCCTAATAATATTATTACCATTGGTAACCGCGACCATCGACATAACAAACTATACTGACGCTCATACCATAACAATCTACAAAGGAATAGGAAAACTACAAATATCATCAATAAAACTTATCCATTTAATTAATCTAAGCCACCTCGAAAATGAATTACTTCAAATAAGGGAACACACACAAACCAGATTAAAAAATAGCTATCACTACCATACTCTAACACACGAAATAATACAATCACTCACAGCACTTAGTACACTTACAATAGAACCAAAAAAACGCCAAACCAGATCAATAAATATGATCGGCTCAGCCTGGAAATACATCGCAGGTAGTCCAGATCATGAAGATTTAGTAACGATAGAAGAAAGTTTAAACAACCTAGCAATAAATAACAATGAGCAAATTATAATTAATAACAAACTTCAGGACAGAATTAATAACTTAACCACAATTTCAAACATGTTAGCAAACACTATTCAGAATGACAATCGTTTTAGTAATGAAATTGCATCAAATTTACAAAATCAAGTTAGACTAATAAAAGAAGAAATAGGAAACATTAAATTCGCAATACAATGGGCCAAAATTAACGTAATAAATACCCTATTATTAAATGAATTCGAGTTAATTGAAATAAACAAGATATTCCAAAGAAATAATATCTCCTCCTTTTCCGTTGAAGAAATGTTAGAATTTGTTGATGTGTCTGTCTTACAAAATAAAACAACTATTATTTACATGATCAAAATTCCCGAACTTGAACCATGCAACTACGAAAATCTTGTAATTAAACCTGTTATTAAGAACCAATCAGTAGTACATTTAGATATTAACGAAATTTTTGTATCAAACAATAAAATATTAGCCTTACCCAAAAATTGTAAAGCATCCAACCTCATAAAAATTTGTAAGCAAGAAAACACAATAGACCTAAGAGAATCGAAATGTATTTCTAAATTAGTTCAGGGAAAGGAATCGCTGTGTGACTATAGTAACTCGGTCCACATAGAGCCAATAGAGGAACTAGACGATGGCGTAATACTTCTCAACGACTTTGACGGAAATGTAATAGCAGACAACACTACTCGCAACCTAAAAGGCACCTTCATAATTCATTTTTTCAACGATACCATAAATATAAACGGAAAGAACTACACAAATAAGGAAAAAACAATAACAAGATCTGAAATACCACGAATCCAGATAACACCAATAGAAGCCGAGCGTCTACAAATTCTGTCCTTAGAAGCCTTAAAAGCCCTACACATAAAAAATAAGAGACACCTACAAATATTAGAAAGCGATACGACCGTAAACCGAATCACAATTATCACTTTAGCATGTGTCATTGTTCTTGTTTTAATCATATTTAGAACCTGTTTCCAAAGAAAAGAAAAAGTAATTTTACAAATTCAGGAAACACTCCCGAAAGTTCTAAATAACAAGACCAACACCATATCAACCACTAAAACAACAATACCTGAATTCAATAATATTCCATATTTCTAACTCCTCTTGAGGACAAGAAGGATTTTGAGGAGGGAGAGTTAACAACAGCAATATTTCCGCATATTTTTCTCCGAAAATATTGCAACATTGTCGAGCACAAAGTTGCAGCCCAAAAGTTCAATAACATAAATTGGCAGTTAACAACAGCAATATTTCCGCATATTTTTCTCCGAAAATATTGCAACAATGTCAAGCACAAAGCTGCGGCCCAAGTTCAATAACATAAAGTTCAATAACATAAACACGAGCATCCGGTCAGCCGCAACTAAGTACGGAATACGAATTCTGCAGACCCTGCAGATTCTGCCACCAAGCAATTTTGTCAACGCTACCAAAGCCGCTACCAGCGCCGCTGCCGCCGAAGCCAACGTCGCTGCCCCAACCCACAGCTTTAAATAGGGATCGCTATGTAGAGTAGGGCCAGTTCCGATTTGTATTTTTAATAAACAAGACATCTAAATCAAATCTTTGAAGTTTTAATTATTTGAAAATTAATTTGCATGCTGAGTCGCATTGTCCATACACACACACACCCGCTCTCTCTCTCTCCCGCTCTCTATCGATGTGCGAAAAGTAATGAAGAAAGAAGGAATGAGCGAGTTCCGTTTCTTGTAGATCGAAAAGTTTCCAAGATGCGCAGCCTGTACCAACGCGGAGAGATGCTCGTTCACTTGATTTTGGGAACTTTTTATAATTTTATATTGCAATATCGACACGTGCATAACCTATACCCCAAAAGCTAGAAAAAACCATACACAACCGCGCTCTTACAAGAAGTAAAGAGCCAACTGTTAAAACAAATAAGTGAATCAAACTGCAAGGGTAATTATTCATGTTAAATTAATTGTGCGCGTGTAATCTCATAATGTGTCTATGTATGTAGAGCACATTCATCGGAGACCGGCCAGAAAGCACACGCGCTCGTCGCGGGCGCTGTTGCGCTTACATCTTTAAAACTAAATACAAATTTATACATCACCGTGCCTGGCCGGCCGATACCTTGCTGCGAAACTGGGAAATCTGTGCGTTGCTGAAGCTCACTAACACCAACACGTGACAACCTAACCCCTAAGTCAGTACAGCCCAGCTGAGGCTGCTGCAGGTTTGGGAGCTTGCAACCTCATCTCTATAAAACCGCACACAGAACTAATAGCGGAGCACCTGTAATATCTGGCCGGAACTTTGTGAAACGCATACCGACACGTGGAGCAATAACCTAGCAAGGTTCGCCCACGCCTACTGTGAACATCAAAAGACTTTTACAACAGCCTATTTGGGAGCATCTGCGTCCTATAATAGTTCTGGGCTGAAATAAACAGACCTAAAGGAGATCGGCGCAGCAAACCTGTGAAGAGGGATTTGCGCATCTAGCAGCATGTAGTCCGCTACGGAGTACCACCGACGCAAGCATACATACTTGCAAAACAGTGCCTACACTGGCAGACGTCGGCGATACCGATCGCACATCAGAGAAGTTCTAATGTTTTGATTTAGCTTAAACCCTTGTTGAGATACTAATGGTAAATCACTTAATAATAAACAAACTATTAAAAATTGAAATCCTAAAAATATATCTATTGCAGATTGTACACAATTTAACAATCAAGTTATTAATTGCATTCATGAAGCAGGACATACAACAATTATTTTAGATTCTAAATTTAAAGATAAATTTCAAAAAATGGTTTTTACACCTTCAAATCCAAATTATAGTGGTAAAACAATTTCTGGTCAACTTGTACCTTTAAATCAAGTTAAAAACATAAATGACAATGATTTGTATACTTTATTACGAGTCGATTTAGCCGGTTTTGCTGCTGAATCTATTTTTCAGCCCTAATCCCTTAGAACATATAATAGGACAAGCAAGAATTATGGACTCAAACTATTTGCAAGATTATCATAATATTTTACAACAAGAGTTTGAAGCTAGACAATTAAAACCGTACAATGAAAATCCTTTAAATTTTATAGGTAAACAAATAAATATAACAAGGAATATATTAAACAATAAACCAGAACTTGAAAAAATTATGAAAACATGCTGTCTAATAAATTATATTAATAAAGAACATGCTAATTATATTTTAAAACACAAAGAAATTCCCATTCCATTATTTACTAAAGAAGAAATTCAAGCATTCAAACCCCAACAAATCCAAGCACTCACAATTGATCAAATTCAATCATTGATATATGAACAAATTGCCTCATTTACAAAAGAACAAATACAAGCACTAAACAAAACACAAATAGCAACATTTAATTATATTCAAATTCAAGCATTTAAACCTGAACAAATTTCATGATTTTTAAAAGAACAAATACAAGCATTTACAATTGAACAAATATCACATTTCACCAGGGTTCGGAAAATAACACAAAATGTAAAAAACATTTGTTTTTTTCTTGTCAAACGACAAAAAAAAGTGTGAAAAACGAATTATTTACTTGTGTGTCAAAAATGGTAGTGTACATGTGTTTAAAAGGTTTTTGACGTGAATAGCTTACACGTGTTTTTAACACAAGTGTTAAAAACGATTTTTCGTTTTTTACACACACCCAGGAATCGTTTTAAACACAATTTATTTTTGACACTCATGTGTCAATAACTATTGTGGAAGTGTGAAATATAACTATTTCCTATTATATTTTGTATTAGACAAATAAACGTTAAACGGCTAGAAATTTAATTTATATTATATTTTAGTTTGTCTGTAGCGTAGAGGGTGACTCTTTAAGTCCATTATGAGTACAACTAAAAATCAATAACCCAACAAACCGTTAACAATAAATTTTCTTCGATGGACCGCGAGTTTTTAAGAACAACCCTCAAGTAGTTTTGTATGTCAAGCATGAACTCTTAGCTAATGCAGAAAAAATGATCAAAATCAATCCGCGAAATCTTCAGACCACAATGGTTTAAGACAACCCCTAACCATCACATGGGACTCTGATTGTCTTAGAAATAATGCACTTGTATTTGGGGTTACAAGTATAAAAATATTTCACTTTTCCCCAATTGTTTTTGACACCTGAGTGTCAAAAATGTTTTGTGTTAAAAACGATTCCTGGGTGTGTGTAAAAACTAAAAATCGTTTTTAACACTTGTGTTAAAAACACATGTAAGCTATTCACGTCAAAAACGTTTTGAACACATGCACACTTCCATTTTTTACACACATGTAAATTACTGTTTTTCACACTGTAAATAAAAATTTGACATGTTTTTAACAGTGTGTGTTATTTACGAAGCCTGCATTTCACCAAAGAACAAATCCAAATGTTTACTAAAGAAAAATACCATATTTTACAGAAACACAAATAGAAAAATTCACAAATGAACAAGTTCAATGATTTACAGAAGAACAAATTAAAAATTGACCAAAACTTTTATTAAAAACAAAAGAACTAAAAACTTTTAACGCAAAATAATTAAATGATTATAATTTTAAAAATTAAACTTTAATAAGTGAAAATAAAAGCCTCAAAGTTTTTGATAAATTGGATCATTAATTTTCGTATTATTTGCTAATGATAAAATCATATACTTAGTTTCATCATTTATTTTTTCTTTTTCTAAATTATTTTTTAACAAATAAGATAAATTAAAATAATTATTTCATCATTGATTTGGATCATTATCTGCAAGCGAATTAATTTTTTGTCTTTCTTGAAAATTTAAACGAATAAAAGAGCCTAAAGCATGACCATATTCATGAACAATTGTTCTAATTAGGGATGTCGAAATATTTAAAAATATCGTATCGATGATATTTTTTATTGAAAAAAAAAGATCAAAATGATTTTTGATTTATCGGAAAAAAATATCTATATATCATTTATTTTTGATATTTTTTTTTTATTATTTTTTTTTTTAGGCTTCATAAGCAACAAACCCTTAACATTAACCCACATACGATCATAAATTATAATTTTCAGTTTGTATTAATCAACAAATGAAAGAACACAATATTTACTTTTGCTTTTGTTTTGCTTTTATTTATAATATTCAAATTAGAACAAAATCAACGTTTAATTTCTGCTTAAAGATAAGTATCTTATATAAAAAGTATAACAAAAACATTAATGCATTTATACATTGTCTTCAAGTTCATTTTTCGAGCCAAACTAAGGCTCAACATTTGTGCTTAAATATATAAGGCTTTTGAATTATAAAGTAAGAATTGTAAGCCATCGCAGGTGAACGCAAAATCCTTAACATCTTTAAATTGGTGTTTTATTTTAGCTGCGCACTCTTTGTATTTGTCCTCCATCAAAGCGGTAACCTGAAAGTTTTATAAATCATTATTATTAAAAATAAAAACTATATTAAAACCAATAAGAGCTCTTACCTTTGATCGGCTAGGAATCACGTATTTTGGAAAACTTAATTTAATAAAGTTTTTCAGCCCCTCCTTCTCGACACTGCGCACAGGCATGTTGTCTAAAAGTGTAAAAAAATTAAAGCTTCTGTAATGTCTTTAGATTTATTTCCATGTTCTGAAAAATAAAAGTATAAAATATAATAATGTTATAACAATTAAAAAAAATGTATATATATTTGCTAATCACCTTTATAAGACTCCGCACTCAGAAAAGAATTTTTAATTGTGGGTTGGTCAAGCTGTTTGTCCACTTTTTGCGATTTCTAAATTAAAACACATTTTTATATATTTAAAACAAAGCGTTCAGAATGCAAGAAAACGCAGAATGCGAAAAAACGCGGTCATAAAATGCGCGGGAAATAGCGGCACATATGCCGCTATATAATATATATGCATATTATAGTATGTACATATAATATGTACATATGCCGCTATTTCCCGCGCATTTTATGACCGCGGTTTCTTGCATTCTACTACACACATACATACATACATATGTTTGCATATGCTCGTTTTTTACTTACTTTGTTTAAGCACTTAATATAGGCGTCTTGGTGTTTGTTTTTCAAATGCGATAGCAGGTTGGAGCTATTGCCACTAGTTGTTATCTCTTTATCACAAATGTTGCACTTGGCAGATCCATTTTTTTCACTTGCCGAAAAATAATTTTTAGCGGTTGCGCTCATTTTCATTCACATACGTACTTATTCTCGTCCCGATGAAAAGTGTGACCGCTTAAAAGTATCAAAAAAATTTGCAAAAAATATTGATAATACCTGATAATTATTCAAAAAAAATATCACGATAAAAATATTCATTTTTTCGCAAAAAAAATCGATTTATTGATATTTTAATATATTTTCGACATCCCTAGTTCTAATAATACTTTTTGAAGCTTTATAACCACTAAAATATTGTCAATATTGAGTTGTTCTGCTAAGTGAATTTGGATTAATTGCCATAATTTGAACTAATGAATAATTTCGAAATTGTGAGTCATAAATATATCTAGATTCAACAAAACCAAATAAATTATTTTTATTAATCTTAGCCATTCGATATTTTTTTTTTTTTTTTTTTTTTTAATAATACGCGCGTAGTCCCACGGCCCACTTACCCGCCCAACCGACCGGGGGGCGCAGCCGTGTATCGTACGGCACGATTCGCGAGAAGATAGACGCGAGTTATGAAAGTATAGGCAAAGTCCGAGGAAAAAAAGTAGGATCTAATTTTGTGCTAACGAAGTTAGTATAAGTCGTTTTAAGAGCGGCAGAGAGTCAGAATTTGATATTATAGGATAAAGTCTATTATAGTCAGAACATAATACTCTGAAAGGCTCATGCAAGTCATAGTTAGATCTACAGTGGTTTAATGTTAAGGGTATATAATTTCTAGTTAATCTACTTGGCACAGAAAAGTTAAGCCGACCAACCAAGTCGGCACTGTCAATATCACCACGAATAAGATTAAAAATAAAAATAGTACCAAGCATCGTTCTACGGTTAGCTAGGGAGGGTAAATTAATTAAAAGTAATCTGCTAGTATAAGAAGGTAAGTTAAGGTTTGCATCCCAGTTGAGGCGCCGTAAAGCAAAAAATTAAAAGTTTTTCTGTACAGATTCAATGCGATCTATATGTACTCCGTATTGGGGACTCCAGACGGGAGACCCATACTCTAGAATCGGACGGACTAGCGAAGTAAATAAGGTCTTAGTGAAGTAGGGATCGTCAAATTCCTTCGACCATCTTTTAATAAAACCAAGCACTCCTCTGGCTTTATTAACCATGGACGAAATGTGATCAGTAAACTTAAGTTTTGGGTCCAAAAGGACGCCAAGATCGTCAACCATAGTTATTCTATCCAAAGATTTCCCACTTAGTGAGTAAGTTGCAAGTTTTGGATTGACTCGGCAAAAAGTCATCAACTTGCACTTAGACCCGTTTAAATTTAGTAAATTATCACGGCACCAGTTTTGAAAATTGTTTAGATCGGATTGTAAGTCAGAATGGCTGGAAATATCCTTGTACTGCAGGCATAACTTAACATCATCTGCGTACATAAGTACGCGAGAATGATTTATAATTAATGGAAGGTCGTTAATAAATAAAGTAAAAAGAAGCGGACCAAGGTGACTACCTTGTGGGACGCCGGAAGTGACTCGGAGAAGACCAGAAAGAGATTTCTGTACCATACCATACCATACCACAAATACCATAGATTTGTGCAAATATATTATAAAAACGAACTAATTTATCTCTTATCTCATCTTTTTCATAATTACTTATTGCAAGTGAATTAGTTAATGTACCTCAGGGAAAGAAGTAAATGTGCATTGATATTTTGTTAAAAAAAACAATAGTAAAAACATAGAGAATGTTTTGATTTTATTTTATTTATCTAGTATATGTACATATTAACAAATAAACAACAATATTATTTTTATTAGTTTGGCTGAATGGCTAAATATTTAGTAAAAAAGTTCAAGTTCATATGAAATAAGTATATGTGCATAGTAAGTGAAAATTAAAAACACTTACAAAATAAGTTTTGTTGATTTTTATTTTTAGTTTTTTATTAGTTTATATGCTTTCCTTTTTTAATAAAAATTTGATTAACGCGGATTGGCATTGGTGTTGCCATGTTTTGGAGAGTTGTAGGGTTAATTTGATCCCATTCCTGGAGCAATGCTTTTTTCAGGTCGTTTACCGTATCAAACTGGCGTCCGTTCTTGTAAACTTTGTTGGATAATATTCCCCAAAGATCTTCAATTGTGTTTAGGTCCGGGCCACTGCAATAAATATATTTTCCTGTCATCAAAAAAGTACATTGTTTTTCATGCCGTTTGGATTGAAGCGTTGTCTTGCTGGAAAATCCACTCATCCCCGTAACGGTTTCCAGAAAATTTAATCAGCACTGTTTCCAACAACTCTACATACATTTCTGCATAGGTCCTGGTTTGTCTAAAACAGAGGGTAGACTTTCCAGCATAACCAAATCCTGGCCAAACCAAAAGTTATCACCCATCATGATTTCGTTTATGGAAGTGCTGCCGTGGCTGCCTTTTGTCGCGAAAATACTTTTGGCAGGAGGCAGGGCCGTCTAAGTTAAATTTGTTTTCCTCCCAAAATATAACTTTTGTTATTTCCTCTGACCAAAACTTGTATTGTTCAGCTAATCCTCACTGCTGTTATGTGTCGCTTCAATAACCAAGAGTACAGCGTCGCGGGAAGCATATGTAGTGGTCTCGCTTTCTTTTAAAAGTTGATTGATATGATTTGAGATATGTCAAGCTTCAGTTGACCTTTAATCTTCATGCAAGACTTGTTGTCTTGAACAGCTAGAAGCCAAATTTGCCTCTTGCACCTTACATCGATTTCTGAAGGTCTGTCGCTACGCTTTATTTTCCCATACATCGAAATTGTTCGAAATTGTTCGAAATTTTTCAAAATTGTGTTTCTATGTTTATTAAGTCTGGCGGCAATATAAGAGATGTTCTTGCCAGATTCGGCCAGCCCGTTGATCAGCCCACGATCTTTCCCCGAAAAATGCGTTCCACGTGGCATTCTACAGTAAAAATTAAACATACAATGCACATTTTTCTTTCCAAACGGATAAAAACAATTTAACTTAGTTTCTGCTAAGTTAAGACATTTTTATGGTTACACTTCTAAGCTTGCCGACACGCGAAAGCGCAATAATATCAACTTGCACATATACTTATTTCCTTTGAAAACCTAGAGTTGCAACACATACTTTTTTAAAAATGGTACAAAGAATGAAGTGGAAAAATAATACTGGAGTGCAAGAACTTCATGACAGATAATAGTACAAACTGGCATGCTTACAAAAAATATACCGTTAAATTCATAGAAAGGATAAACAAATTAAAAAGTGCACATATAATTCTTTCCCTGAGGTATTTCAATTAACATTTGCATAAATTTTGCCAAGATAAGTATGATTAATTCGATTTTGTAAATCATAAAAATCTGCAAAATTATTCGTATTATCTGCTAATAAATTAAATGCATTAATTGATTCTTTTTTTGCCTGATATTGCATTTTTCCTTCTAAATTAGTAACAAATTCTAATTTTCTACTAGTTTTTTAAATCAATTTTCTGAACTTCTTAAATATCATTGTTTTAAACTTGCAACATCAGTGCCATTGCTCATACGATCACTTACTATTTTATTAATTCTTTTATTGATATCAGGAACAATACAATTACAAGAAATATCTTGTTCATTTTTATCAGCTAAATCATAGTCATCGTTAGTATAACCTCACCTACAAGCAATAACATTGACTGTTGTTGCACTAACCAAAATATAATTTAAAAAAAATCCAATTATTTTTCTCATAATTTTATCTCCTTAAGGGGAGTACACTTTGAATTTTCCAAAAATTTTTTTTTTTTTTTTCTTAAGGGGGTACACTTTGAATTTTCCAAAAAATTTTTTTTTTTTTTTTGCTTAAAATGTTCCTTGAGATGTATACTTTAATTTAGAAAAAACTCCAGTCCGCCAGAATATTGCTTACCGCTTTACGAAGCGATTTCCTAAAACATGTACCGTACATGTACATGTACAAGCACATCTTTAAACGCGTGTATCTCGAAACGGGTTTTTTCAAACTGGTTGGGGAAAAAACTCTAACCAGTTATCATCAAATTTGGATATCGCCTATGTTTTCTTGTTCAGAATTAAATTCTGCTTAGAAATACGCGGCCACATTTTCGATTTTGTCAAAAATGGATTTTTAATCCACGATTTTGTAAGCATTTTTAGGGTGAAAAATGGACTTTTTTTTTCGAAGGCCACAACTTAAAAAAAAATTTTTTTTTTTTTAAAAATCGGGCCGCGTATTTCTAACCCAAATTTCATTACTAATCAGGATTTAGTTCCATTTTTGTTCCAGGATCACATGGGAAGGAGGATTTTCCCCAACCGTTTTCCGACTTCCGCGCGAGGACGCCCCACGCGACCTGGTGCACCGGCCACATGGAGACGCCAATCGAGTTCAAAAAAAAAAAAAAATTGTAGTTCAAAGAATGAGTAATAAATGGGTTATAACTTATTTGCCCTCCCTGAGTGTTTTATTGCTTAAAAAAATTAACGAAAATGCCTTATTTTTTGGACGTTCAAAGTGTACTCCCCCCTTAAAATGTTTCTTGAGATGTATACTTTAATTTAGAAAAGACTCCAGTCCGCGAGAATATTGCTTACCGCTTTACGAAGCGATTTCCTAAAACATGTACCGTACATGTACATGTACAAGCACATCTTTAAACGCGTGTATCTCGAAACGGGTTTTTTCAAACTGGCGGGGGAAAAAACTCTAACCAGTTATCATCAAATTTGGATATCGCCTATGTTTTCTTGTTCAGAATTAAATTCTGCTTAGAAATACGAGGCCACATTTTCGATTTTGTCAAAAATGGATTTTTAATCCACGATTTTGTAAGCATTTTTAGGGTGAAAAAATTGATTTTTTTTTTTAAGGCCACAACTTTTGAAAAATTAATTTAAAAAAATCGGAACTCGTATTTCTAACCCAAATTTCATTACTAATCAGGATTTTGTTCCATTTATATTCCGGGATCACATGAGAAGGAGTATTTTCCCCCGCCGTATACCGACTTCCGCGCGAGGACGCCCCACGCGACCTGGTGCACCGGCCACATGAAGACGCCAATCGAGTTCAAAAAAAAAAATATGTAGTTCAAAGGATGAGTAATAAATGGGTTATAACATATTTGCCCTCACGGAGTGTTTTATTGCTTAAAAAAATTAACGAAAATGCTTTCTTTTTTGGACGTTCAAAGTGTACTCCCCCTTAATCTATATTTAAATAATTAAGGAATTATATTAATGATTATTCTACTTTTGTTGAATAAGCAAATATTTTTGATCCTGGTTTAGGAGTTATTTTTGCTCTTTTTAATTTTTTATTAAAATCCTCAACAAGAAATTCGTTATATAAAATATCTTTATACTTATCAGCATATTTCTTACCAAGCATTTTTGTTACAACATCATAAAATAATTGTTGAAAATACAAAAGCCACACTGATACAAACACATACATAGTATGTTGTGTGTGTGTGAGAGGGATGAAACCAAGAAGATCTAGAAGAGAGAAAAAGCTCTCTCTCTCTTTGTTCTTTCCCTCCGCCTCCGAGCTTTTTCGTTTTCATTATTCTTTATGCAAGTTATGCGACACATTACTTAGGGGCCCTTGCCCAATTTATAAACAACTTTGAGCCAAGAGCTTTTTCCAATTAACTCTGACTGACTCCGAGATTAACCCGTGGTCAGCTATTTCTGTAAACAAAGCCTCCAATCGATTCCGACCCAGATCAGTTTCTCACTCCCCGCTTCAAGCGGATTCTGTAAACATCCAAGTCGATACTGTAAACACCAGAGCCCCAAAAGAGAGCCCCAAGTCCGCTAACGTAAACATCGATTTCCGGCAGAACTTCAATTCTGCAAAATATCAATTTCGAATTTAATTGACAAATTTCATCATCCTATTTTCCGACTCTCTTGGATGATTCTCTTTATCAGATTTTTTCCGACTCTCTCGGAGGATTCTCTTAATCAGAATTCTTTAGATAAATCTCTTAAGCCGAGGTTTGATTATTGATTACACAGGCCGACAAAATTTCGACAACTTCATGTTGACTAAATGATGGTAGCCGATTCTTATAGGATTTTCGTCGTAGAATCCGATTCTGACCTTGAAAATGTCCGATTGGCTCTAGTTTTCGAGCAAAATGAGGTTAAAAGTGCCACCAAAACTGATTTTTTTACACTTTTTGAACAGCTATAAATGGAAAAAGCATGAAAGAAAATGGCCTATATAGGATTAAAAGAAAGCTTAGACATTACTCTTTAATATCCAATATCAAAAAGTGGATACATGATAATTTACGCATCTGGGATCAGTTTATGTGTAGGGGAGATTGGGGTTATGTGTTACAATTATTTTGCGTTAAAACTAAAGAAACTTTAAAATAAAAAAATTGTACTAATTTGTCTTTGGATGGACCATATTTTCAGAAAAAACGCATTAAAAAAATCATTTTATTGGTAAAAAAAATTTATTGAAAAAAATAGCTCTCAAAGAATTTTTTGATTTTATTGCTTCTGCAGCTGCCCTTGGGCCATTTCAGTTTCGGTTTATGCCTCGATTTTATGGCCAAGAGGGCAGGTGAAACGGAAACCACTTTTGGATTTGCCATTTCGGCCGTTATGACTTGCCCAGCCTGCAACTATGTCCTGAAGGAGGAAGGATGTCCAGGATGCAGTAGTGTTGGCACTGCCACGTCTCCACAAGATCACCGAATGATTGATTCGATTTTAATGCGTATCGAAATTTATTTACATTTGGCTCGCTCAGTAATCAGTAATTAGTTGTAGTCGGTTTCAGTAGTTTTGGTAGTCAGTTGCCAACTGGGCAACCCGGGATATCCTTTTTCGGTTTCGCTTGACGACGGCATCTGGGATCAGTTTATGTGTAGGGGGAGATTGACGATTAACTTGGCAAAACCTGTCGACTTAATGACTTTTTTTATGTTCTTTGGGGCAATCACGAATCAAATTCCAGCAGTAGTCGGCCATCATATGTCTGTCCCACCTTCCTTGATATCGCTGCTCCATGGTTTTTAAACCTGGTGAAATCGTTCCCCTTGCTCCTCGCTGAAGTCACCTAGGTTTTCCGGAAATTTTTCCAAGTGAGAGTGCAGATAGTGGACTTTAATACTCATATTCGCACCAAGCTTTTGCAAATTTTCTAACATGTTTTCAACAAGTTCTATATAGTTCTCTGAAGTTGAAGTTCCTTAAAAACCCTGCATGACTGCAACAAAGCTTATCCAAGCAGTTTCTTCAATGTCGTTCATGCTACCGGTGAAATTTGGATCCTTAACCAGCTGTCGGAATCTGAGGGCCATCAAAATAGCCCGCTTTTAATTTCTCCATAGTAATTTGAGGAAACGATTTACAAATGTATTCGAAGCATTTGCCTTTTTTATCCAAGGCCTTGACATATTGTTTCATGTAACCCAATTTACAATGCAGCGGAGGAGGAATGATTTTATCCCGGTTGACCAAAGGTTCATTTATGATATTTGCTTTACCGGTAGCTAGGTTTTCTCGCAATGGCCATGTCTTTTTTGTCCAATGCTGATGTTTTGCTCTACTATCCCACATACAAATAAAGCAAGGATACTTAGTGTACCCACTCTGCTGACCAAGCAAGAAATTAACCATTTTCAAATCGACGCAAATTTGCCACTGGTGTTCTTTGTAACGAATTTTCTCTAAAACCATCCTAACGTTTTCGTACTCTTCCTTAAGTTTTGTTGAGTGAGCAATTGGGATTGGCGCATAGGAATTTCCATTGTGTAACAAAACACATTTAAAGCTTCTTTTACAACTGTCAATGAAAAGTCGAAAAGAGTCAGGTTTATATTCTTTTAAACCCATTTTTAATAGAAGTCCAGGGACATCATTGCAATAAACAAGGTTTTCACTTTCGCTGAAATACGGAAGAATATCGTGCTCTCTTTTCCTAAGTGTTGCTATTCTTACTTCTGGCATAAGACAATGTTTTTCTTTTAATCGAGACGCCAAAAGTTCAGCTGATTCTTTTGACAGATAAAGATCTCGCACTAAATCATTAAACTCAGCTTGAGAAAATTGTTGAGTATATATCCTTTCCTCTTCTTCATTTTCACTACTAGAGTGTTGAATATACTCAATGTTCATAGGTATTTGGTCGTTAATATTTGAATCCTCTTGAAGTTTTTTACAAAAGGGTATCGGAATGTCTTGGTTATGTGGTAAAGGTCGTTTTGCCGAGTTCAAGTTAGGGTAATCCCATGATTTTCTTTTGTAACTATTGATTCCTTGAATATTTACAGAGCAAAAATAGCAATCGTTTAAGTGATTTTGTGGTTACATCCAAACCATTGGCACACCAAATTTTAAGCCTCTTCTGGCTCCTTTATCCCAATGCCGCAAAGATTCGACACATGTTCGACAAACCTTATGAGGTGCCCAAGATTTATCTTGTTTGTCTATCGCGAAGCCGAAGTATTCAAGATATACTTTTTTAACAAATTCGGAAATATTTTGCCTTTGATTTGAAACGGTATATTCACCACAAATATAGCAAAACACATCTGGATGATAACGACAGTTTTTTTTGCCTCGAACTCATATTTATTCGGTAGTATGCACTAAATAATATGTAATATTCAAAGGTATTTTCAAAAGCTATACTACGCAATTAATTAAATAATTAGTTTTGATGTTCAATTCAAAGAAATATTGATTGTTACAGCAATCAAAAAAATCTTTGAGAGCTATTTTTTTCAATATATTTTTTTTTTTTACCAATAAAATGATTTTTTTTATATGCGTTTTTTTCTGAAAATATGGTCCATCCAAAGACAAATTAGTACAATTTTTTTATTTTAAAGTTTCTTTAGTTTTAACGCAAAATAATTGTAACACATAACCCCAATCTCCCCTACACATAAACTGATCCCAGATGCGTAAATTATCATGTATCCACTTTTTTGATATTGGATATTAAAGAGTAATGTCTAAGCTTTCTTTTAATCCTATATAGGCCATTTTCTTTCATCGCTTTTTCCATTTATAGCTGTTCAAAAAGTGTAAAAAAAGCAGTTTTTGGCACCTTTAACCTCATTTTGCTCGAAAACTAGAGCCAATCGGACATTTTCAAGGTCAGAATCGGATTCTACGGCGAAAATCCTATAAGAATCGGCTACCATCATTTAGTCAACAAAATTTTGTCGGCCTGTGTTATTAATCCAAAGTCCAGCAGTCCGTTTTTGATCCCGAATTGTGCGGTCGTCAATAAGTAGATCGCGAGCACTGTTAAATAAGTTACGATCTAATAACCAGTTTTGTGAACTAGTGAATAAAAAATTAAAAATAAAAAATAAAAAATATTTTTTTAAAAATTAAATTCACTAAGCGAATAATTAATTTGCACATGCGTGCCTTTACTTGCTTGCAGACATCGAGAGCGTGCGGTTGGATAAAATAAATTACTTAAAACGACAATTAAAGTGTATTTTACTGTTTGGCAAATCGGGCTGGTTTATATGCCTGGAGTATATATTATATATTTCCACAGGTTATGGGCCCAGTCCCATTTGCAGCTAAGTGGTGAAATGCTCTAATTGATTAAAAATAATAAAAAGTGTAACAATACAAATCTAAATCAAAACTGTTCAAAAATATACATATGTGTATGTGCACATATGTAAGTGCATTTAAGTGATACAATACATATATATAACAACGCGCCAAATTGGCGCGAATTTTATTTGATTTGCAGTTTGATATGTGCACATATATAAGTGCATTTAAAGTGATACAATACATATATATAACAACGCGCCAAATTGGCGCGAATTTTATTTGATTTACAGTTTGAGTGATTCTGAGAAGCGAAAAAGAAGTGATTCTGAGAAGCGAAGAAAAAGTAATACCGAGAAGCGAAGAGCAACCACAAGTGATTCTGAGAAGCGCAAAGCAAAGCCGCAAAAGTACAGTTTTTTTTTCATACTCGTACGCGGAATTAGAAAAGGAAGATGGAGAAAGGAAAGAGGAATATAAAACTTTTTAACGGGGAAAAATACTCGATTTGGAAGTTCCGTGTAAGGGCGCTGCTAGTTCTGTAAACTGTTTTTGATTAAAAATTTAATCTTTTTTGATTTGGTATCACTAAATTATTAAAATAAAAAAATGACTTTTTGAATAATTACCAGTTTAGGGGTAAAAACCCCACTGTAAGACGTTCTAGTACCAAAAACTTTGTTATTGACTGCGGGCCATTTTTTTTCTCAACGCGTTAATTTTGGAAATGACAGGAACCATCATTGAGATTTTTTTCAACTCGGTGGAAGGCGCAGAAGACGGTGGTTTATTTTTTTTAAAAAAACAAACTTAAATAAAAATACCTAATTTTTAATTTTATCGACCGAAAAAATGTGTCTGAATGTGTGTTCAATGACGGTTCCATTTTCGGTGGATTTGCTAAAATCGGTCCATAAACTGGGCTGTGATAAATGTTTGAAAATAAAAGAAAATAAAAGAAAATAAAGGAAAATGAATAAAAACACAACTTTGATTGTCAATATCTCCTGCAAAAAATTTTTTTGGCCAAAATCCTTCAAATTACCTTTTTTATATTGAGAGTACTATGCAAAAAAGTGGGTTTCAAATTAAAACGCGGTTGAACATTTTTGGGTGGCCCGTTTGAGAAATTCTGACTCTATAGTAAACGACATTACTTTGTTTTCCGAGTACGAGCATTTATATCCAAGTGTGGCGATTGAAAAGCGAAAAGCAAAGCGTGGAGAGTTCGTGTATGCGTCTTCGAAGGGATTGGTTAACCTTGACCATTCTGGGAACACCATTGCATTACATAACGTACTGTTTTGCAAGGAAATACCGCACAATTTACTGTCTGTGAAGAGGATGCTTGATGCAGGAAAGTCCGTCGAGTTTAATCCGGATGGCATGAAAGTAATAAAGGACGGTAACCTGGCATTTGAAGGAATATGTGAGTATAATGTACCGATTGTTAAATTTAATTTAAATAGTAAAGCATTTGCATCCAAAATTTCAAAAGATGCAGAATATCGTATGTGGCATGAGAGGTTGGGTCATATTAGTGTAGGAAAATTTTTAGAAATTAAACGAAATGGCTTGTTTGAAGATGTTGAACTTATAAAAAATGTACAGCTTAATAAAAATGAATTGTGTGAGGCGTGCATCAATGGAAAGCAATCAAAGCTAAAATTTGAAAAATATAAAAGCAAAGAAAACATTGATCGCCCACTATTCGTAGTTCATTCTGATGTATGTGGTCCGATTACGCTCTCAACTGTTGATAATAAAAACTACTATGTAGTATTTATTGATCAGTACACACATTATTGTGTGACATATTTAATTACTTATAAATCAGGCGTGTTCTTTGTATTTAAAGACTTTGTGGCGAAAAGTGAGGCTCATTTCAACTTAAAAATGGTAAATCTATATATTGATAATGGCAGGGAATACCTCTCTAATGAAATGCGTGAGTTCTGTGTCGAAAAAGGTATCAGCTATCATTTAACTGTTCCTCATACTCCAGAGTTAAATGGTGTATCAGAACGGATGATTAGAACAATCACCGAAAAAGCTCGCTCAATGATTAACTGTACTAAACTTAGTAAAAGTTTTTGGGGTGAAGCTGTTTTAACAGCAACATATTTAGTTAATAGATCCCCAAGTAGAGCTTTAAAAAATATTAGAAAAACACCATATGAGATGTGGCATAAAAAGAAGCCAGTATTAAAATATCTAAAAATATTTGGGTCGACAGTGTACGCACTAAATAAAGTGCGAAAGCGAAAGTTTGATGAGAAATCAATCAAGACTATACTTGTCGGGAATGAGCCAAATGGCTATAAATTGTTTAATGAGGAAACGAGGAAATTTATGATAGCTAGAGATGAAGTGGTGGACGAAACAAACATAAAGTCTGAGACTTTACATGATAATGACTCTGCGGTAAAATATAATGATTTTAACCAAAGTTATGATTCTCCAATTGAGGAGAATGAAGAGTCCGATTTTCCACTGCAGGAAAAAAGTGAATCTATGAATTCAAAGTCTGTTGAAAACTTTTGTGAAAATTCCACTTGTCTCGAGAATACCGATCCAGTAGTTGAAACTGGTGATAATAAAATAGAAAATGAAATTCAAGAACAAGTAAGACGCAGTGATAGGATTAAAGATAAGCCAAAATTATCATATAGATTTTTAGAAAAATGTCTTATGAAAACCCAAGCATGTTTAAATGATATCCCTAATACATATGATGAAATTCAATTTCGCGAAGACAGAACCTTGTGGGAGGAAGCCATACAAGATGAACTTAATTCTCATTTTGAAAATAATACATGGTGCTTAGTTCAAAGGCCTAAGGATAAAAACATAGTTGATTGCAAGTGGGTTTTTAGTTTAAAGCAAGACGAAAATGGTAATTTACTAAAATATAAGGCAAGACTGGTAGCAAAAGGCTTCACCCAAGAATATATGATGGATTATGATGAGACTTTTGCACCAGTTGCACGAATTTGTAGTTTTAGATTTCTTTTAGCAGTTTCAAATCAATATAATTTACTGATCCATCATGGATGTCAAAACAGCCTTTTTAAATGGAATTTTAAAAGATGAAATTTATATGAGTGTTCCAAAAGGCTTTATTAAGTACGATGAAAATAAAGTATGTAAACTAAATAAAGCTATTTATGGCCTTAAGCAAGCTGCAAGATGCTGGTTCGAGGTATTCGAAAGTACACTAAAAAAATTTGGACTTAAGAATCTAGAAGTAGACCGATGTATATATATTTTAGATAAAGGAGATATAAATAAAAATATATATATACTATTATATGTTGACGATGTCGTAATTGCAACCAGTAGTAGTAGCTAGTATATGTTGTTTCGGCGGTGTATTTCGAATCTATTGTAGGGTCGAACTATGTTAATACCCTTTTTTTTTAGTAGTATATGTTTTATTGGTTCGGCGGCATGTTGGTTCGGCGGCATGTTGGTTCGGCCACACTAATTCGACCATATTTTTCGGCGTTCTGGGCAAAATTTAAAAAAAAATTTAAATTTTTTCTATCTTTCAAAAAATTTACATTTTTTCTACATTATTTCTACATTTGATAAAAGTAAGAGTTTTAGCAACCATGTAAAAATTGGAGTCTAATCTTACACTGATAAAAAATTATTATTTTACATTTTAAAATGTGAGTCTAATATTCACTTATACTATACAAGAAATGAATTGAGTTCTTAGAGTGGTATGTGGTGTAAAGTGGATTAAGATCGAGGGCAACGGGGTGTAGCGGGTGGACAAGACCAACCCAATAAAACAGGATTAGGGTATTAACATAGTTCGACCCTACAATAGATTCGAAATACACCGCCGAAACAACATATACTAGCTACTTGCAGCTGTAAGTTGCAGTGTAAATAAAAGTTCAGTTTTTACACCCGACATAAATATATATATATATATCTGTTCCTTTCTTTATAATATATATATATATATTGCTCGGGCGATTTTTAGACATACATATATATGCCACTTCAAGATCAAATATTGCTCGGGCGATTTTTAGACATACATATATATGCCACTTGAAGATCAAATTCGGTTTTGTTTACGTTATCAGGATCGGGCCTGCAGTAAAAACCGCTGGCCAGCAGAAACGATTCCGGGGATAGGGGAATGGGAGGGGGAGAGCTGAGTTTCAGATTTGATGCGAGCGTGGAGACTGTCGTCTAAAAAATTCTGGTTGGAGTGGGGAGACGCCTAACGGTTCCGCGAGAAGGGGTGTGGGAGGGAGAGAGCTGAGTTTCAGATTTGATGTGAGCGTGGAGACGACAGTCTAAAAAATTCTTGGAGTAAGTACTTCAAGCTAGAGGCTGTGTATAATTTGGATCGGGATACCACACATACGCACACCAACCCAAAAATGTGTCCCTAAATAAGCAGAGAGACACTCACACCAAACCAAAAAAAATTTGTATATGACTTATATCTGCATTACGACTGAATCTGGGCTCTGCATCTTGGAGAGCCAATCGATTTGGATACATATGTATCTGGATACCCAAAACAAAATCAAAGTCGAAATGGTACTAGAAAAATTTTCCAGGAACAGTTCTTTCCAACTATTGAAAAGAGTGACACATCGGCTGATTTTTAAATTCTATAAAATCAAAACCAAACCAAACAGTCAAGCAGCAATGGACATAACTGTTGTGTTTTATGATACTTATGGTACGTAGACATCAGTACTTATTTTGACTGATTTATTAATATTCATATATTTATATATAGTTGAAGATGATAGCGTGATCGAGGAAACAAACGAAGAGTCCTCTGTCCCAGTTCATGTGGAAGCTGCTGTTATAGTAAACCCCGCACCAGAAGAGGACTCTGATGTGGAGATAATTGAAAACGCTGATGTTATAGTAAACCCCGCACCAGAAGAGGACTCTGATGTGGAGATAATTGAAAACGCTGTACAGGAGACTGCAATGGACGTAGATGTTGATGATGAGGATGAAATATTACTTCGAGGGGTGTTTGCCCCGACTATCACCTCTACACAAAAAACCCAGTCAGATTTGTCTTCACTAGTGATTGACAAATTACCCATTGGGGAATCTACACAAGAATTTTTGGATAACTGGACATATGCTCAAAGGTTTGAGATGAGTGAACCAATCAAAGTTGAAGAACTGTTTCCTAACGACTCAATCTTTGATACCCTTATCGGGCCTCAAGCTGAAAGAATTGAGTTGGATGAACCAAACGAAGTTGGAGATCTGGTTCCTAACCTTATAGAACCTCAAAATGAGTTGCCACAATTAATAAATGACGATGCCACTTTTGAAGCCCCCATACAGGCTCAAAATCATTATTTGGACCTAATGGATGATGAAGACGACAGCGCTTTACTTGAAGCATTATCTAAAATTTATAAATAATTTGTTATTAATTATATTGTTACTATATTGTAAAACTATTTTTGAGTCCAATTTTTTTTTTTCCACGAACCCTTAAAATAAAAAAATATTTCTTTTAAATTGAATTTAAACACTCCTTTTTTATTTACTTCTTTCTTTTCATTTTGTTTAGCATCCTTATTTCCGCGTTGTGTTTCAACAACAAATGCATATTAAAGTCGTGCCGCAACCATATTTCTCGTACTTGAGGACAGAAGTAACATCTATAGTAGGACGATCGGGCTTTTTGTCTGCAGAAGTTGTGTTTATTCAAAGTGTGTTGTTTCAGTCCATTCAGGGAATAAAACGATTTTAGATCTTCACACAGCTCACAAACATACGATGTCATTTCGATGGTACAATATATTGAATACTAAGTCTTTGATAGAAAAAAAGAAACTGATGGGCCAATTTCTGGTAAACATGGTACAAAAAATATAAAGAAAGGAACAGATATATATATACAGTTGACTATTTTACACTGATCACATACAAAATTGGTTTATATACAATTCGAACATATATATATATATATACATATCTTAGTGTGGGTGCAAATTATTATGATTCTTGAATATACAGTTATCTCTTTCACACTTGATTTTTATATATTATATACTCTACGATCAAACTCTTCTTCTAGTAAATAGGATTCAAGAGTATAAAAGCCCATGTAGATGACAGTAAATAGTTTAGTACAACACACAGAATTCGAGAAAAAACAACCAATCCAAGCTCACTCTGTTAAACAAATAAGAAATGGTATGTAGACTGAAGATATGTATTCATATACAGACATATATTAATTATAGTGGTCCTTTATAGGAATTTATCAACACTCTCAATGAATTAAAACCTGTGATTGGTTATACGAAAATTGAGAGTCTGTGTATTGGATTTGAGTACAAGATTATTGGTTGTCAACTGAAAAAAACTACATATGGAAATAAAATAGTTCTTTATTTAACTGACAAAGACAATGAAGATATTTGGATCTTTTTACCTAAAAGCTATATACACAAATTTTCTACCAAGGCACCCTTTAAAAAATTAAATGAGAACGGAATTACTCACATGATATATAAAGGGAAAGACCAGGACAGATATAGTCCGGTTCAAATTGAATTTATATCCAAAGAATAGAAAGAAATTTTCACAATAAGTAAAAATATCCAATATAAAGGGAAGAGTTTCTTTCCTCAACTTCAGTATCAGAAATCAAGTCTCAACAAGTAAATAAAAAGCTCTTCAAAATGTACGCTCAACAAATAGAAGTCTTCTTGATGCAGTTTGAAGGCATGCTCTTCGAGGAACACCAACAAAAACTAGAACGTTTAAAGACCACTCTGGAGGACTTGGAGGAGAAGGAGATGATCTATTCAAAATATGGATTCCATTACAAGATTTGTCCTTGGAGTGATGACGATGCTATCGAAGGACCCGATTCTTGCGGGTGCCACCTTTTACCTATCCTTAAAAAGGAAGCGCTTAATTATATGATGAAATATTATAAGCTAAACCAAAGATTGTATCGCCCCCAAACATTAAATAAACTCAATTAATTTTATTTGAATTACTGTGTATTTTTATTTTTTAAAACTGGTTTTAAACATTTTAAGTATTAACTTATCATTATAAAAAAAGTCTTTCTTACTGAAATGTTTTAAAAAGTACTTTAATGATTTCTTTTTACTTTTAAAAAGTCCATATAGTAATGACCGCAAGTGTTGGAAAAATATCCTTGCAGTTGTTGCTTATTAAAAAATATTTATTAGCATTTGCTCTTAAAAAAGTTGTGAATTCTTTTTCGAAGGATATTGTCCATATGAATCAAAAAATTCAGCTGTCTGTTTACTTTCAAAATAGAACGCAATCCAATGAGTACCGGGCTGATCAGAAGTATCAGTATTTGCAATAATTAAAGCCGGATACTTTGAAATAGTTTTTGGTAACTGGTCCGAAAGGAAAACCCCCTTAAAAAATGATTTTGTATTTAAATGCTTAGAAAGCAAACGTTGAATTTGTAAGGTGTTCATATTAAAGTAGTATTCGAATATTTCTGTGTTTATCAATATCAATCATGGAATCGTATTCACAGTACACTAGACAAGTTACTGCTTCAGTAAGTGGTTCTGAAAATCTTCCCTCAACTCGGATGGTTCCTTGGGATATCAAATTTGAGCAAACAGTTGCATTTGAATGATCAGCAGTTAGGTCAAATGCTAATATAAAACTGTTTGTATCAAACATTTCCTTTGTTATTTGTAGTCCTCGGTCGTAATGTTTTATTCCGCTTGATCGGAACAGCATATTATATCCTCTGGAACTTTGCTTATTTTCTGTGTTTGAATAATCAAACTCCAGGGCCTGTGATGGAACTTGTACCCCATTAACCAAGAGGTTAAAGCGTTGAATTTTAAAATGTTCAAAATTAAACGGATCTAAGCCTCGATGACCTGAATATGCTCGGTTTTTAACCATACAAAAAGCTATAAAATTTGGCAGTTGACCAATTACTGCGTTATCAATCGATAGTGTATTGTTTCCTGGATATAAGGTAAAAGATTTCACTTCTACTTTGTTGAACGGATAAATTGCATTTTTTGTCTGTAAAACATGATGATGAGCCAATAAAATGCTAGGATTTACAGTAACATGATTCATAAAAAGTTGAGCTTCCAATATTTTAAGATTCGATTCCGTTTCGTTTTCCATTAAATAAAATGAAGTTTTTTCAATGTTGAAATTAATCCTTAAATCTACATTGTTTACAAGTAATTTTGGTTGATTAAATATATCACCATGAATTTTTCCAAATAGTTCAATCTTATTACTGTTTTTGAATATATCTTTGAGATATTCGTTTGAAGTAGGGTAAACATATTTTCCTCCTATTATACGACCATAATTTGGATAAAAGCCTTGGGTTGCCAAGTGACTTTCGGAAGCGTCACTACCATAGTTTAATACTGTTTGTAAATATGCTCTATAGTGATAGTTATTATCACTCTGGGACACCAAAATGTTGTTTAAGTAAACTGAAGAATATTGAGTGGAAAATATTGTTTACTACTCCAACGTTGTTTCCTTCGATGGCACCGTTATCATTTTTTCTAAGTTGAACTACAATCCGTAAATAAACACTTGATAAGTCCCGATATGTTTCTCCATTACCAAGGCAAACGAATTCAATTGAAGAAGCACTATCCAATGAGGCTATTGGATTGTACGAAACTTCTTCAGTTTTTAAAATAGAACTTTGCGTTGGGTGTGGGGCAAACAGATCCAGTTCGCTCTTCATACATTCAATATGATTCGTCATTTTGTGTTTGAAAAAATATCACTTATTTTCAATTTTCCTGCGGGTTTTTTTCGTTTCCGACGTGGATGGGTATGTTTGCGTGGTTGTTTAGATTGCAAATGAGGTCTTTTTTTTCTGGTGCCATGCTTTTTATTTCGTTTTCCATTCCCTTTTTGAAATCGAGTCATTTTATCAATTGCTTTATTTGAAAGATTCTGCAATGCGATTTTACTCTGTTCTTGAAGGATATTTCTTAAAGGCTTTCTTCCCAAATCACTAATTAAAGCCTGTCCCGTCTCAGCAGCCTGGTTTTTTATGGCAGTTATTCCCGAAAGAAATAATGGTTTGATATAATTAAAAAGACCGCTAAAAAAGTTTCCGATTCCTCGACCTTGCTGAACTATTCGAGGTGACACATAAAGACTTCCTATGTGACTCAACCCTCCTCCACACTGATTTAAATAGTATTGATGATAAGATTTCACCATGCTGTCTGTTTTTGTTCTGAATTATTAATAATTGTATCCGTATTATTTATAGTAGTGTTCTTCTTCTTCTTCTAAAGTGAAGTGTGACAAAAATTGGAACTGAAGACGTTTTAAATGGTACTTTATATCCACTTGAATCAGTATTTAATATTGAAATTTCGTTTGGTGACCAAATGTCTAAAGGATAATACTCAATATTTTTAAATTGAATATTTCTTTCTTTTCCATTATAGTGTAATACCCGTAGACATCGGGGTCTTTTACTTCCAACACATCGAGGTTTGATTATATCAGTATAAATAAAAATTAATCCATTGTCTGGTGTTTTTGATTCAAGTGCTACGTTTGTGTATCTAAATGTTTCTTCATTTACTAAACTGACAAATTCTGTTGAACTAGTACCAGATTCACCCTTTGCATTTATTTTGTTATCAGGCGAAAGCTTAGCGTAATTATTCAAATAAATATCTGTAATACCCACTTCCCAATCATCGTTCATGTCTTCAGGAACATTTACTATGTTTGTGAATGCACATTTAACGTTATCCGGGAACACATTTAACGAATCATTACTAAGTAATGTAACAAAAAGTTCATATAAATAGGCCATTTCGTTTAATTTATTTTTTAAAGCTAACAACTTTTTTATTGATAAAATGAAACTCTCTGGGGGAGCCAATTAATTTTGTTTCTTTTCTTTCGTTACTAAAGACTTCTTTTTTTTTATCACCTTTGTATCTAAGAAAGATGTTTCATTAACCTTTCGTTTGTCTTCCGGTGCAACAAATTTGTTTTCTGAATTTATCTCATCATCCTCACTGTCAGTTGGTAAATCTACAAATTCTTCTTTTTTTGGCATCAAATCATTATGTTTCATTAACTTCTTAGATGGTAAATCATAATTTTTAATTTTAATTCTGAGGTACTTGGCTTTGATTCTTTCCAATCTGAGGGGGTGATAGTTTGGGTTTCAATTGTTCTCGATGACATTAGTGGTGATTTTTGATCGGACTGTACGTTCCACGATTTATTCCTTTTTTTATTTTGATAGTAACATAGTTCTTGACGTATTTTAATCCATTTATCAAAATCGCTTATTTTATTATCATTTAAAATTGGTAAAAATTTTATACTTATGAGTTCATTTCCTCTGTCATTGTTGATTAATTTTTGATAAGCATTGGGATTCATTAAAATTACTTTGTTTAAATTATGTTTACTTCTAAGCATGTTTTAAAATTTTTCCGAAAATCCCCGAAAGCAGTGAAGTTATAAGAATTGGTAAGAACCCACCTTTTTGAACTAGAACTTTTCTCTTGGAGTTTATTGTACGCATTGGACAAGAAAGAAAACGTAAAGTATTTTTATACTTTTTTAGAGCATTTAGATGTGATTTTGAAATCCGATGATTTCCTTGCAATGTATTTAGTACTATCTCAACTAATGTTTTAACAACATCGCTATCGCTGTTACTTATAATCGCCTTTCGTAATTTGTTGTTGGCCTTTTTGAGCACATACAACAAATGTTTGTTCGCTTTCAGACGGTTTAAACTCTTTTTGTAAACCATTTTCATCGGAATAGCAAACTGTATATTCAGTATTAAAAATATCAGTTCTAAATCTTAAGAGGTCATTTATTCCTTGGGTAAGGTCAATTACTAAATAACCGTGTGGTTCGTCCGTTACTTCCTTATATATCCTAAAAAGCTCAGTGGGGTTTTCGGGATAAATTTGTCTTGCTAAACATTGAAACTGTAACTTATCTCTCGGGTTCTTAAATGCCACGATGTATTTTGTATTAAGTGAAATATCTCGTGTATGAGATGATTTATGAAATATATTTTGTGTTACCACTATGACTGATAAATTCCTATGGTGGGATCCTTTAGTAAACAGCTCGCACACGTTTTTATTGAATGCTCCCATCATCAAGTCGTCCAATATTAAAAGAATTGGTTCGTTTGTTTCGTTCTCAATTGTCTCAGGAACTCCTTTATAAAACTCAACTTGATTGTAATTTGGTTTAGCAAACTCTTCACCATAACACCAAATAATTCGATTAATTGAAATATCAATCAAATCATCCTTTTTGTTTAATAGATTTTCTAAAAATGTTGTTTTTCCCGATCCCGATGGTCCACAAATTAACATTGTGAAGGGATGTATAAATTGTCTAAACATTTTTGAGACTAATAAAATACTTTGGGTTCAGTAATGTTTGTTTATTAAGAATACACAATAGAATCCTTAAATTACATCTGAGTTATTAAGATTTCTTCTTCTGATCGTGTTTTTTAGCGCAGTTATGTTCGTAATGAGTATCGGATCCACAATAATTACAATAAATTAGTTTAGTATAACCCTGTTGCTTAGGGCCATTTCCAAAAAAACTTTTAAAAGAATCCATTGAACAATACAACCTTTTACTTTGACTTATACTTCCTTACTAAACTATTAATTATTATAAACATTAGTTAACGTACATCGCTGAAATATAAGATTCTCCATTATAGTGAATTTGATAATTAGAGCTTTCTAAGATTAAAAATAGCTTGAACACATTATTTAATGCACATCGAAGTGGTACTTTTCCTTTATGAACTCGGCATCTTGTATAAAAGTTTGGCACATGTGCTAAGGTTTTTCCAATATCTATATCAATAATTTTTGTCGATATATACTTAGTTAAAAAATTTTTTTAATTTCACCACGAACAATAACTGTTGTATATTTATTTAGCGGTGCAAGAATTTTATTAAGACTGGTGTATGGAATATTTCCTGATGACCACTCCAATCCGTTTATTTCCTGACTATTTATGTTAAGTTGTCTTAGCTTATCATTATCCAATTCTTTGATGCTATAAGGTGGTTTAAAATGAAAGAAATTAGATGTCACCGATCCAGTCGGCATGTATGCTAACTCCTTAACAAAAACTTGATTATTGTTACCAAGTAAATATTGAAAATCTACTATAACGCTTGAATTTTTTAATCAACTGATTGTTATTATTAAAACCTACTTCTTTATATACACATCGTTCAAAGTATTAAAGTTTGTTTTTTCTGTGTGTGTGTGTGTGGGTGTGGTCTTTTTCCCTTATATACCGTTCGGATCATAACCAATTTCTTAGTTTAATCAAAGAACTCAATCCCGATGGATACCTTAGAACTTAAAAGATACAAAATTGCTCGAAAAAAGCAGGATCATGAAATAATTTTCGGATTCGAATATTATGTAGTACATAATCTTAAGTTGAAATGTGGCCTGTCAACATCCAGAAAATTTGCCGCGATCCTCTGGATGCAGCAGAGTAAACATAACTTTGTTGGATTTGAAAAAGAGGAGTGGATTCAATTGCTTACATACAAGGAGTATATTCAATTAAAACTTGACCAGTATGACTTTCTGATGACTGATTCAATTATTGATTATCCATGTATAACTTCTATGAACTGTAATTTTAGATTTAGAAAATCTGATAAACAGTACGTTTTTGTCATTAATCAGAATGGTAACCACATTGAGTTTGACTCCGAGTCCTGGAGATCTTTACTTAGATTAGGTATATTTTTTACAACATTTTTATGTTGGAATACAATATTGAGACATCAAGTAATTTTCCTTTACTATAATTATATTATTCCCAAGTGTGTATTGTTGAAAAAATTTGATGTTCAACTATCAGATTTAGACGGTCCTTATGATAAAAATGTTAAAACAGATTTAACCCGAATCTGTTACGAAATTTCGAAAAAGATGCGTAACGAAATAAAAAGAGATGCTCTTGTATATAAGCAATCACTAATGACTAAGAACTTATAACCAACTAGTAAAAATAAAGATAAAGATGAGCAAACAACAAGTTGTCAATGAAATTCATAAACCAGCTCGGAAAAACTTCGTGCGCAGAAAATTTGTTCAGAAAGGAATAAATGATACCTGGCAAATTGATTTGGTTGAAATGATTCCATTTAGTAAAGAAAATGGCGGGTACAAGTATTTACTAACCGTTATAGACACATTTTCAAAGTACGCATATGCGGTTGGAGTGAAGTCAAAGTCTGCTTTGGATGTAAAAGACGCAATGAGATCTGTGTTTAAAACGAGCAAAAGCAAACCAAAAAACATTCAGTCAGATCAAGGAAAGGAATTTTTTAATTCTACATTTGGTGAATTAATGAAAAAACATCATATTAGTCACTATCACACCTATACCCACCTTAAGGCTTCAATATGTGAACGTTTTAATCGAACATTAAAAAATCGCATGTGGAAAATGTTTAGTATTCAGGGAAAATATAAATGGGTTCATAAGGTTAAAGATCTTGTTAGTGAATATAACAACTCGTATCATCGAACCATTAAAATGAAATCGGTCGAAGTGTGCACCCAAAATGAGGAGTTTATATTGAAATCAGTTTATAATTTACCAAAGAGATTATCAAAACACAAGTTTTCTGTAGGTAATTACGTTCGAATAAGTAAATACAAGGGTGTGTTTATGAAGGGATACGAACCAAATTGGACCACAGAAGTTTTTAAAGTTATAAAAGTTAAGTTAACTTATCCGGCAACATACGAGTTGGAGGATTATAAAAGTAATCTTATTAATGGATCTTTTTATGAGAAAGAACTTCAATCAGTAAAAGATAAGGATGCATATTTAGTAGAAAAAATAATAAAAAGACGAAACAATCTAGTCCTGGTTAAATATCTTGGATTCGATTCCAGCCACAATGAGTGGATTGATTCCAAAAGCTTGCTGAAATAATAAAATGAAATAATAACACCCATACACAGGAAATTTCAATCAATAGTTATGCATTTATTTATATAGTTTTATGTGAATACACTGAAATACATTTTTTATACATTTACAAGTCTTAATTACTGTTATCATTTGGTATTTGGAAGTGTCCATGAGCCAAAGTGTTAATATTATCAGGTAATATAAATCTTTTGTCATCCTTATAGTTAAGACTTATTTTATTTAAAAGTTCTGTGAAAATTTCATGATTTCTACTTCTAATAACTCTCTGTTCTCCATAAAATGTTTTTTTTATGTCTTACACATTCTATATAATCAACATGGTCTAAATTTTCAACAACATTATGTTGTACTCCCTTGAGTTTTTTAATACATTCAAGTACATTTTCTTCTCCTTCTTTAACAACTAAGATCGAGTAAGCTTTAGATTTTATACCTGCAAATGATATCATTAACCGTCCTGCGTTTTCATCCTTCATTAACCCTAACTCTTTATTATTTGCCTGTACTATCCCATATTTGTTGTTTTCTTTAAAATTTGATGTGTCAAATCGTTCTGGATTCTCTTTAATTAACTGATAAAAATCTTCTTCTTGTGATAATATAAATGAATCAGTATCCATATAAACCACTTTTGAAGAGGGACACTTTTCAACAATAAAATTATAATAATAATCATACATTAACCATTTAGACAACTCTAAAATACAAGATCCAACATATTGGGGCTTATCATAAAAAAATGAATAGTTTAAAAAAACTAAAAAAAACGCTTTATAGTAAATCCAACCAAAAAGTAAAAAAATAATGTTTAAAATGTTTAACGATAAAATTGATAGATTCCCTGTCGGAACAACGGGCCGGCAGAGTTGATGGTGTTGCGTTGGGATGCAATCAATCTGCGTGCTGGAATATAATTCGCACTATATTGAATAGAACTCCCACCATATAGATACACTAAATTTACATGCAGGATTATAATTTGTACTATATCAATGCACTAAATCTGCATTTGAGAGTACCTACACTTAGCAAGAAATTATCTTCATTTGGCATCCCAACGCTTTAAACACCATCAACTCTGCCGGCCCGTTGTTCCGACAGGGAATCTATCAATTTTATCGTTAAACATTTTAAACATTATTTTTTTACTTTTTGGTTGGATTTACTATAAAGCGTTTTTTTTAGTTTTTTAAACTATTCATTTTATTTTATACTTTTTAGTTTTAATTAGGTAGGTAGGTACTGATAATTATCGGTAAAAAAAACAAGTTGGCAGGCCTGCATGCAAACCAAAAAGTGTTAAACAGCCAGCCAACAGAAACTTCTAGAAAAACTTTCAAGAAGGATCTACAAAATACTATGCGAACGCACAAGGGACATGTTCTAGAATTTTATTAAGCGTTCTAAAAATTTCTAGAGTGTTCTACAGTTTTCTATATATCGTATGCTTAGTGGTGTTACGCAGCCAGATAGCCAGATAGCCACAAGTGAAACTAATATAAAGCGTTTAAAAAATACAATTTGTTCTTTTTCTAAATCTTTAAACTTTAGTTATATTTAAAATAGTTTATTTTAAAAATGTGGTGTCGTGTTATCAATAGCGGACATTGCTGGAACTACACACGTTGCTGTCGCCATCTATCTTTGGCTGCGAAAGCTTTCAAGAGCTAAGTGGAGTTACGCAGCCAGCCAGCCAGATAGCCAGCCAGATAGCCAGCCAGCCACAAGTGAAACTAATATAAAGCGTTTAAAAACTGAAGACTTTGTTTGCTCTATTGCAGCTAAATTGGGTCCAAAGAGCGCAACACTGTGAAAATTGTAACTTGCAATTCGTTGTCTAAATCCAGGGGAGTTCTGTCTTGATTGGTAATGTGATAGCAGTGTCACATCACGTCGCTTTTCAACATTCTCCATTGTTTTACCATAAACAGCATTGTTCATTAGTTTAAAAAATTTTTTTCAAAATCATTTTTTGCTACTTTTCTATGTTCAGTATTTAAATCTATGTAAGGTTTCAACCAACAAGTTTGTTTAAATGATAACACTCTATGAATTTTTTTTAAAATTAATCCGTGTTGTATACATAGTTGAAGGTTTTTTAAATGAATTATATAATTTTCTTTATTAGTTAAATCAGCTAAAAGTTTTTTTGTTTTGCCCCCCGGAGGTATTTTGGATTCAGGACAAAAAGGAAGAGAGTTATGTTTTTCATGAAAATTAGTAGGATACTCAAGATCCACTTCTAACATATATCCCACTTCTCCACTAGCCGAAGTATTTGTTATGTCTAACTGATTAATTTCCTGATCATTTAAAAATTTAAAACCAGTAAACGGAAGCGGTTGACTCATAGCCCATCCATATAAATTATTTGCATCAATGTAAGCTAAATAATTAGTAGGCTTACTACTGTCGAAATCGGTCATATATTTATTATTGGAATGAGAAATTCTTTGAGTGCATTGAGTCAAACCTCCCCGTACAGAACTTTTTACAAAATTGTACATATCTGGATTAATTATTAAATCAAGTTCTACTTTGGTAAACTTTAACATCGCATCCCATGATATAGAGGGAGCCGATACATAATTAACAGGATCCAAACCATATATTTCTAAACAAATCTGCCTAAAATTTTCAAACACATCCGCTAATATGACTACATCGCTTTCTAAATACAATATCAAATAATCCCCAATATTTTTACAATTAAAAGCTGACCAAACATTCTGAGCAAAATCGTAATCCTCTACTGAACATTCTCGATCGGTAAGAGAATTAAAAAAGGACTTAATTGGAGGTAGTTGGGATTCATTGAACTTATCAAAACTATTAAGGAAATCGTATGGGAATATACCCTTTCGACGCATAAGCCGGAACTTCTCACCCTGAAATTTTTGAGATAATATTTTAAAACAAGTGTCATCCATGTAGCTAGCAAGTTTTTCAAGGCTTGAATTTAAAAACCTATTAGAGTCTATGTATCTTATTTGATATAATTGTTTATCATTTGGTGTCAACACTGTTTGGGTTAGAGTAATATAAAGTTCCTTATTACATGGAATTACTGATAATCTATTAAGTTTACATTCTGATAATTCCTTTATAAATAAATGTAGATCATATCTTGAAAGATTATGAAAAATTACAGGGAAATAGGCATATTTTAACTTATAATTTTCATTACATTTCTTATGAATAGGACCTAAATATTTACCAGTAAACTGATCGAAAAATTTTTCTCGATCCCCCAGAATCGGTAAATCGCACGCATTGTATTTACTGGTTTTGTGGTAAACATCATCAAACTTGGACAGCTCTTTCACCGCAGGAGTTTCCCAGTATTGAGTGTAGAGGGTCTGAGTTGTGTCTTTAAGCGCTTGACAAAACTTCTGAATACAATCTGAACCTGTAATTTGAAAAAGTTAGTATTGAAAAACAAATTTATAATTTTAAAAATTAAAATTACCTTTATATGTCCATTGCGTATTCATTTGCGGGTTGTATCGGTGAACTACATAAAAAGATACAGCACAGGCTGTATGCTTTTGTACTTTTGTAGTTGAAGACTTGGTTGGAATGTTTATTGCACAATGGTAATTTTCTAGGATAGCTTCAATATCCGCATAAATTACCACTGGCGGCGATAATTTTTTAAAATATTGAGAAAATTTTTTAGTGGTGTCGGGCTTTGGATACGTCGCTGCAACCTTACCACACTCCTTAGTATCATGCGTTTTATTTGTTGAGGTGTAAACTGTAAACAGTTTTCACAAAAATATGCATGTGTTTGTGAACTCGAAAACTGAGAGTAACACAGCGTTTTCATATCGGTAATGTATGCAAAGTGTATACTCAGACCATTAGTAATTGCTAATAATTTTACATGATTTGGTCTTTCTCTATATGCCGTTCTTATAACTGGTCCAACAATTTGTTTTTCCGATGAATCAATTTCATATACATTGACACTAAAATTTGGATTTATCTTTTCAAATTTTTTTATTCCAGTTTTGGTTACTGGAAACTCTATCCCAGTAAAATCTAACTTAGTTTGATTATATTCAATAATCTCTTGGGATATGTTCCTAATTTTATAGCTCCTCGGCTTCAATAATTTTTCACGTTCATTTTTTTCTTTATGCCTTTTATAGGCAATAGACGCTAATATACTCCACTTAAAGCAGTAAACATCAGAATTTATAACATTAATTAGGGCATTTTTCTTTTTAATACTTATCGGTGCTTCTATAAATCCCTAACAGGGATGTGTTCCAGTTTAATAATCGTTAGATCAAAATATTTAAAGGATGTTATTGCCCATCCTGAGTCTCGCTCCTGAAATTTGTTGGGTCAGTGAGCTTTTTCACTAACCGTTTACCTTTGGTGGTGCCCAAATAAAATCAAACCGCACAGAAATATGTAATTAATTATGCACTAAGTTTATTTTAAGTGGCACCAAGGCCTTCAATACAATGTTTAAATGTTTATGATTGTTTAAGTTGGGCAGGCAGACCGATTTGTCTGTGCCTTTTAACTAGCGAAGTATATAAGCGAAAAATAGGCAGGCGATCAGCGACCGTGCCTTCAACGAGCGAGTACCAAAATCGAACTGATTTGAGAATATGCTTGCCGTGGACAAAGGGCCAGGCAGCGATTAGCGAAAGAGATGCAAAAGGAGTAGCAATTAGAAAACAAATGCAATAATTGCCGCGCAGGGCAAATACAAAAGGCAAAGCAAACATCGAGATTGTATTTACATTTAGGTTTTAAGTTTTAGGAATTTAATTAGGCTGCGGCATGACCGAACATTCTCCCCCCGTTGGAAGACCAGGGCTTTCAACCAGATCTTGCTTCGGCAGGACGCACAACTTGCGGATAGCTCTTCGAGTGGTTCCAGTCGATGTTCGTATCACTGCCACACGAGCAACTCCATCAGATCCAGGCACCAATTCCATGACCCTGGCTAATGGCCATTTAAGAGGAGGCAAGTTCTCGTTTTGAACTAGGACGACATCGTTGACTTGTAGCGCAGGTTTGGGGATGCGCCACTTTGACCGTTGCTGCAACAGGGTCAGATACTCTTCTCGCCACCGTGACCAGAAGATTTGTTGAAAATAAGCAATTCTCTGCCAGCGGTCCAAACGGTTGAAGTTCAGCTTTGTGACGTCAGGCTCAGAGTACAGCACCAGCGGAGCTGTGCCAAGAAAGTGTGCAGGAGTAAGCACCTCAAGATCTGCAGGATTCTCTGAAAGAGGGAGTAAAGGTCGTGAGTTGATAATTGCCGCAATGTGGCAAACGAGTGTACGCAGTTCATCGAACGATAATAAAGATGGGCCAACAGAACGATAGAAATGAAATTTGGCCGTTTTTACTGCAGCCTCCCAGAGCCCTCCAAAGTGAGGCGAACGAGGGGGAATAAAACGCCACTCAATTGAATCTTCCAGGCAGAATTCCTCTATGGCTCGAATGTGGGGGCCAGACAGGAATAAGTTCTTCAGTTCAGCCAGCTCGTTTTTAGCTCCAACGAAGTTTGTAGCATTATCCGACCAAATCCGGGCAGGTTTGCCTCTGGTGAGAATAAAGCGCTTCAATGCTCCCAAGAATGCTTGTGTTGAAAGATCCTGAACAAGCTCCAGATGGATCGCTTTCGTCGCGAAACAGATGAAAACGCAGACGTACGTTTTCACAGGCACCTTGCTTCGAACTCCGGTTTTGTAGCAAAATGGCCCGCAGAAATCCAGACCAGTAACCATGAACGTTGATGTTGCATTTACACGATCCTTGGGTAGGTCAGCCATTAAATGTTGAGATAGTTGCGGTTTGGCTCGGAAACATATGACGCACTTGGACGTTGCAGCTGATACTGTTTTTCGGCCACCTATCGGCCAAAATTGAAGACGCATATTAGCGAGCAGCGCTCGCGGTCCAGAGTGCAAGTTTTTCCGATGCAAGTCCAGTATAATAGCACGTGTAACTGGATGCTGGCGTGGCAGTATGACAGGATGCTGCGCATTGTAATCCAAGGACGAATTTTGTAGTCTGCCACCAACTCGCATCAGACCAAAGCTATCGATGAATGGGCAAAGTGAGGACAACGGGCTGGACGATGTAATTTGCCGCTTAGAATGCAGTCTCCAGTAGTCATCAGCCAGGTTGCTCATTTGGATACTTCTGATTAGCATCTGAGTGCCCATTTTAACATCTTCGACGTCGAGCCCAGGATGTCTTATGCGGTGAACAAATTTGTATATGTATCCAAAAGTGTGGGTCATTTTTTGCCAGGAATTCACGAATTTGCATTTTAAAGATAGATCCACTTCTTTAGCGACGCCAACCAGAACGTGCTTTCTGAGGTCGGGAAGAGTCTTTACAGGCAAACAAGATTCAGGCCAATCGTACTGATTCTTGAGAAGAAATCCTGGGCCTCTGAACCAAAGGGCAGATTCCAGGAGCTCGCTCGGGGACGCACCTCTTGACAAAATGTCGGCTGGATTGCTGTCAGTCGGTACATAGCGCCAATTCATGCCACTGGATAGCTCTTGAATTAAAGAAATTCGATTAGCAATAAATACTTGAAAACGTGAAGGTTCATTGCTTATCCATGATAAAGCTACAGCAGAATCCGACCAGCAATAAAACGGGCAGTCGAAGAGATTCATGTTGCGTACGTCCCGCATCAGTTGAGCCAGTAATACAGCAGCGCACAACTCCAATTTGGGAACCGTGAGAGTCTTCAAAGGCGCCACACGAGATTTTGAGCAAAATAGGTGTGCTTCTCGTTTGCCATCAGCTATTGAAACGAGATAGATGCATCCTCCATAAGCGTCGATGCTAGCGTCACAGAATCCGTGGATCTCAATAGCACCATTTGGATGCAACGCACGTCGAGGAAACTTCATTTGCTGAGTACGACCCATGTCGGATGACAACTTGAGCCATGATGTGTTGAGTGCCTCAGGAAAGCTCTCATCCCACTCCAACTTCTCTCTCCAGACTTGTTGCAGGAAGATCTTGGCCTTGGCAACTACAGGACCAATGAGACCAAGCGGATCGTAAATCCGAGCAATTGTAGAAAGCACCAGTCGTTTACATGGCTTCGGAGAGACCTGTATGGGCGAAAAAGAAAAACGAAAAACATCCGCTGCAGGGTCCCAAGCAAGACCCAGTGTCTTGGTAAAGTCGCTGCCATCGTCAAACTTCAGGAATGTTTCTTTTTCCGAGTCAGGAATTTGATCAAGGACACGACGCTCGTTGGAACACCATTTCCTAAGCTTGAAGCCACCTCGTGCGAGCAAGCTTGTTGTTTGAGACATGATTTCGAGGACTTCCTGTGTTGATTTTCCTCCTGTGATCAGATCGTCAACGTAGAAATCCCGCAATATGATTGTAGATCCAATTGGAAATGTGCTCTTCTCATCAATCGCCAATTGATGCATCGTTCGAACGGATAAAAAGGCTGCAGGCTTGGTTCCATACGTCACGGTATCAAGTTTGAATGCCTGCACCTCCTGGTCCGGTGAGTCACGCCAAAGAATGCATTGAAGATAGCTATCGGGTTCAGCCACGCGAACACAGCGATACATCTTGCATATGTCACCAGTCAAGGCAACAGGGAAAGTCCGAAACTGTAACAGCGTGTTGAACAGCTTCTGTTGAATGGTAGGCCCTGCCATGAGAACCTCGTTCAGCGAATATCCACTTGACGTTTTGGCAGACCCATCGAATACGACTCGCAATTTAGTCGTGGTGCTGTCTTCCTTGAAAACGCAGTGGTGGGGCAGAAAATATTTGCAAAGACTCAAGGAGTCTCTGGGCACGACGGACATGTGATTCAAATCCAAATACTCACGAATGAATGCCGAATATTGGACCTTGACCTCTGGCTTGCGCTCTAGCTTGTTCTCCAAATTGAGAAACCGACGATAAGCTTGATTGTACGATTCACCCAGTAATTCCAGAGTGTTCTTTGTAGGTAGTCGTACGGAATATTCACCAGAGTCTAAGCGACGAAAATTGGTCTTGAAATGAGCCTCACACTCCAGTTCTTCTTTGGTGGCTGTGACCACGCCTTCACCACAGCTCTCAACTTCCCAAAAGCGACGGACTAGTTCATCCATATGAACTTCAGCAGCAACCAAGTCACGCTGCACAGCTTGACCTTGTAGTGCAGTTGCCTTGAGAGTAGAAGATCCACCTCCTGTAACGATCCAACCAAGCCTAGTTTTTTGCAACAGGGGTAGCCCAGCAGGCAACTTAATCTGCCCTACAGATAGTAGCTCAAAAAACATGCTTGCGCCAATGAGAAGATCTATTCGCTGAGATCTATAGAATTCAGGATCAGCCAACTGAATATTCGAGGGAATTTTCCAACCATCGGGGTTAACGGTCAAACTGGGTTGATTGTCAGTAATCGCTGGAGCAACAAGAGCAGATAGGCATGCGAAATAATCGGAGGTATGCGACTTTAACTTAATGCAAACGGAAAGTCCTTCCGAGTTAAACTGAGCATCTCCAAGACCAGCAACTGATACGGTAGACTTCGTTTTAGGCAGTTGCAACTGGTGAGCGAGTCGAGAAGTCACAATGTGGACTTGAGATCCCGAGTCTAGCAGCGCACGGCATGGGATCCAAGCACCTGATCGACTTTGAACGCTTATGACTGCAGTTGCAAGAAAGACAATGTCAGAATCCACATTCTGAGCCAGCAAAGAGGTAGAAGGGCTTGAAGTAGTTGTAATAGGCGTACTTTGTTCTGCAGCGGGAGCTCGCAGAACCTGGGTCGAGGACTGAGTACCAAGATGCAAAAGAGTGTGATGCTTGGACCTGCAAGTTCGACAGCAGCTTGACTTACAATTACGCATTTGATGCCCCTTCTTTAAGCAATTAAGACAGAGCGCTAATTCCTTTACCTTGCGAATACGCTCTTGTACTGATAGATTGGCGAATTGACCACAGCTATAAATTGAATGGCCACTGTTCTGACACACAACACATCCATTTCCCAAAGTGTTAGTGGCAATTAAAATGCTTCGGTTGCGGCTTCTTCCTGATTGTGAGCTATTTGAATACAATGCTGCAGTGTGCTCTACATTTTCCAATTTTTGACAACGCTTGGACAAAAATGTAGTGAAATGATCAATCGAAGGAATTTCATCAATAGCCGCAGATTCTTCACAATTAGACTGAGTTTTGTTATCTAATTTTTGAAGTAAAACATGAACAAGAATGCAGTTTGATATTTGCTCAACCGAACCCATTGACTGAAGAGCACGTAGATTAGCATTTATTTTGTCAGACATGTCTCTCAGCTTCGTTGCGGACTGCACGTCCATTTTAGGGAGACCTAAAATTGCCATTATATGCGATTGGAAAATTAGACGCTTATTATTGAAACGGTTATTTAACAAATCCAAGGCTACAGCATAGTTGTCATCACAAATTTCCAATGAACGCACTGTATCCAAGGCGGAACCCTTCAGGCAGGACTTTAAATGCTGCAGCTTCTCAATGTTAGTGAGCTCAACGTCATTGTCGATGATAGCCTTGAACATGGACTGAAAGTCAGCAAATTCAGTATAGCCACCAGAAAATTCAGGCAATCTCAATTCAGGCAAATGAGATCTTTTAACCGACACAGCATGGAAATCCATAGATTGCTCTGGTCTAAGCGTGGAACTTCGAATTTGTGGACGTTTACGCTTACCCAATTCTCTATATAGAATGATTTGTATTGATATGATGAGCTCTTCATAATCGTCGCGAACCTGGCTGCCGATTTCATTAAAATCCAGCTCCTCAAGACTGTCATGGGCCTGGGTAAATGCAGCCTTGTTCTCCTCTAAGAGCTTAACACGAATCTCTAATTCTTCGTCACTCATAGCCAGGAGCTTCTCCACAGTCAGCGCCTTCTCAGCAGCTTTAGCCTTAGAAAACATGGATTCAGCTTTCAATTTAAGACGCTTCACTCCCTGAGCTGGAGCAGTTAAAGTTGTGTCGTTTGGCATTTTTAAAGAATTTATTTTGATTATTTTCAGTTTTTATCACTTGAAAACTAATAAAGTTCCACTGTGCAGTGCGTGCTGTACCAAATTCTCGACCACCGAAAAACTAGCGGAATGTATGTGTGTCTATTTGCATGTAAAACTGCAATATATATGTATGCAATGAACTCGCGAACAAAACGTTTGGTCGCCGCTGTAAAACGTTCAAAGCGGGAACGAAGGCACAAAGAGGAGACGAAAATATTCTTTGCGATGCGCGAGGGCGGGTGCGATAAGGGTTTCGAGCGGAGCTTATGTATTTGTTACCGCTTGCGCTTATGTACATAGAACTTGCGAGTTATGTATATGCGCGATCAACTTTTAACGAACGAAAATAATTAAATTATTTGTTTGTTATCACGTCGGGGTCACCAAAATGTTGGGTCAGTGAGCTTTTTCACTAACCGTTTACCTTTGGTGGTGCCCAAATAAAATCAAACCGCACAGAAATATGTAATTAATTATGCACTAAGTTTATTTTAAGTGGCACCAAGGCCTTCAATACAATGTTTAAATGTTTATGATTGTTTAAGTTGGGCAGGCAGACCGATTTGTCTGTGCCTTTTAACTAGCGAAGTATATAAGCGAAAAATAGGCAGGCGATCAGCGACCGTGCCTTCAACGAGCGAGTACCAAAATCGAACTGATTTGAGAATATGCTTGCCGTGGACAAAGGGCCAGGCAGCGATTAGCGAAAGAGATGCAAAAGGAGTAGCAATTAGAAAACAAATGCAATGATTGCCGCGCAGGGCAAATACAAAAGGCAAAGCAAACATCGAGATTGTATTTACATTTAGGTTTTAAGTTTTAGGAATTTAATTAGGCTGCGGCATGACCGATTTTTTTTTTTTTTTTTTTTTTTTTTTTTTTTTTTTTTTTTTTTTTTTTTTTTTTTTTTTTTTTTTAATTTATTTATTTTTTTTTTTTTTTTTTTTTTTTTTTTTTTTTTTTTTTTTTTTTTTTTTTTTTTTTTTTTTTTTTTTTTTTTTTTTTTTTTTTTTTTTTTTTTTTTTTTTTTTTTTTTTTTTTTTTTTTTTTTTTTTTTTTTTTTTTTTTTTTTTTTTTTTTTTTTTTTTTTTTTTTTTTTTTTTTTTTTGTTTTTGGCGGCGGTTGGGGGTGGGGGGTTTTTTTTTTTTTTTTTTTTTTTTTTTTTTTTGGGGGTGGGGGGGGGGGTTTTTTGGGTTTTTTTTTTAACCTTTTTCGGTGGTTGGAAAAAATTTTTTTTTAACCCCCCCCCGGGGGGGCGGGTTGGTTTGGGTTCTTTTTTGTCCTCGGGGCCGCCACAGCTGTAGTTTGGGTTGGCTGGGGGGGGGGGTGTTTTTTTATAACCATGCCACATTTTTTTGCGATCTCTTATCATGGCTAAGGTGAAGGGCTGGATCAAGGTGTCATGCGACCCGTGCCGATGATCAACCTGGCTGGGGGCCCTTTAAAAATAGCCCAGTCGCAAACGGAGCATCCGGATACCTGGCGCCCTCCGGATCAGCTAGCCTTACCTCCCGTAGCGCGGATCTCTGCGGGAGGTGGACCACCCTTTCTCCGCAGCTCGTGGGAACAATTATGTACCAAACTAATAATAAAAAGACAAAGAAGGAGACCGGCACTCCCTTAAATCCGGCGAGGACCGAGGGTCCACAGACAGGGGTTACTGAACCCAAAGTCAACCAAACGGCAGGAGGACTGACAGAGCTCACTGGGGCTAAAGTCAACTCCACCCCGGCGAAACAGCCAACTGGGCTCAATCGCCCCCTGGTCCGAGGCAAGGTGGTGACCGAAACCGACACTCCTGTCACCTCGAGCGAACAGCAAGGTGCTACCACAAGCGCAGCTGCAGCTCAGTCGGGTGCAGGGGCGAAGGGGAGGCCATCCACAAGCAAGGCCAAGATGGATAGGTACGGGGAGAGGAGATCCGCCGCGGCCATCCTTAAGAGGCAAGCACACAGCAACATCACCACCCCCTCAGCGGAGTGGTTAAAGAAACTGGATTGGGCTAAGTCTGTGTTGCCCAATTTCGTATTGGAGAGGCCGAAGGAGGACCCTAAAAATCCCAAACGGCAGCGCTCCCAGGAAAGTGCGGCTCAAAACGCCCCGAAGAAGATTCGCACGCACGTGCCCGTCGTGCCGAACAAAAGCTTCGCTGAGATGGCAAAGGACAAGATCCTCCTAGGAGTCCTGGACCAAGGCGACGCTGAGGGCAGAATCCCTAGAAACCAGTGGAAGTGGGTTGAGGCAGCACTGGCTGTACAATGCTTCGAGGTGCTGGAAGCGGACCCTGGACCTCCACCAATCTGCAAAGATGCAGGGTGGTACCAGGGTAACGTCAAGGTGATGGCGTGCGAAGGGGCTAGGTCGGCAGAGCTACTGAAAGCGGCCGTATCTAGACTGGGTGAGGTCTACCCGGGTGCCAAGCTGGTCGCTGTCGACTGGAAGGACGTCCCGAGTAGGCCAAGAGCCGTTATATGGGTCCCGTCCTCCTTTAAGGAGCCGGAGAAGATCCTGGCGATGTTGCAAAGATGCAACCCCAACCTGCCGTCCTCCGACTGGAAGGTGGCGAAGGTGGAGGAGACGCAGGGCCCCTTGCGTCAGGTGGTAATCATCCTTAATAAGGACTCCGCTGCACCCATCGATGCAATGCACGGAGAGCTAAACTTCGGTTTTAGCTCGGTGCGCATCAGGGTGTACAAGTCAGACACCAAGCAGAAGGACGAGCCTGGTGTTGAAGAAGTGCTGGCCACCGAGGTGAAAGAGCCAGGCAGGGATGAGGAGGACTGCGAGTCGGTGATATCCGATGCATCCCTTCTCCAGGGCTTCAGCAAGCTGGGTCATGGGAGTACTGACTCCATGGGCGAAGTTTTCGCTGAGGACCTGGATGCTGACGCGACGGTGGTGGAGGCAAATCAGCACGATGTCTCTGAGAGTCGTGCAGATAAACCTTCACCATTGTAAAGCAGCCTCCGCTGCCCTCATGCTTCGTCTAGCGAGAGACGAAGCCGACCTGGTGCTGATCCAGGAACCCTGGATTGTATCCAATAGGATATGCTCAAGGAGAAGGTAAAACCCGTACTTGTATTTTAGCTAAAAGGCACCTTAGTGCATTTATGCTTTATAATTACAGCGATGCGGACACCACAGCGATATGTCTGGAGCTCCAGGAAAGGTCGCTATGTGTGGTGTCAGCGTACCTGGCGTACGACATCATGGACCCAATACCGGGTCACAAGCTGAGGGAACTTATAAAGGTTTGTGAAGATCGTGGCACTGGCCTATTGATCGGATGCGACGCAAATGCCCACCATGAGATGTGGGGCAGTACCAATACAAACGAGAGGGGTGAGTTACTTTTTGAATACCTTCTCTCCACCAACTTACTTATCTGCAATAGGGGAAACGACCCCACTTTTGTAATCAAGGACAGGGAGGAGGTCATAGACCTAACCCTTACCTCAAACTTCATGCATGACCAACTTATAGAATGGAGTGTTTCTAAAGAACACTCCTTCTCAGATCACAAATATATCGACACAAAATTATGTGCGCCCAATCCTGACCCAGTAACGTTCTCAAACCCCCGCAGAACCAACTGGCCAGCCTTCAAAAACAGACTGGCTAAGGCCCTACCAGCTCCTCCAGAGCAGATTCCTCCATCGGAGGAACATCTCACTTACCTCACGACAGCCTTCACTGAAGCCTGTAACAATGCATATAAAGCATCCTGTCCAATCAGCAAGCCGAGAGGCAAATGGAGACCACCCTGGTGGAAACAAGAAATAGACAAGCTGAGGGTAGAATGTAGGAAGCTCTTCAATAGAGCAAAAAGACTAAGTTGTGAACAGAACTGGCTAGATTATAAACATAGTCTAGCTCAATTCAAAAAGCTCACTAGGCAGGCACAAAGAGAGGATTGGAGAAAATTCTGTTCGGGAATTGAATCCTCTTCAGAAGCCGCAAGATTACGAAAAGTACTCTCAAAGTCATCCTCAAATCTGGGCTATCTCAAGAGACAGGACGACTCATGGACTTCTTCTAGCGAAGAAACACTAACACTATTACTAGATACGCATTTTCCAGGAAACACCTTAGGTCCTCAAACAGACGACCCCCAACCATGCCACTCGGTCAAAGTATTGGATGGCATCATGACTGAATCCAATATTAAATGGGCTATAAATAGCTTCGCTCCCTACAAATCTCCAGGTCCCGATGGGATATTTCCGGCACAATTGCAGCAAGGGGAAGATCTTGCTGTCCCTTGGCTAAAAGCCATCTTCACGAACATCATGGCGTTAGGCCATATTCCCCCTTCTTGGCTAACGTCCAAGGTTGTATTTATACCCAAGGCCGGCAAAGCCTCACACACAACACCGAAGGATCTCAGGCCAATAAGCCTGTCCTCCTTCCTTCTGAAAACCTTGGAAAGATTGATAGGGCTATACCTAAGAACATCAATCAATCCCTCTCTGCTATCTGAATCTCAGCATGCATACCGTAAAGGCAAATCGACAGAAACAGCACTGCACTCTGTCATATCCAGTATAGAAAAATCCTTGCAAGACAAGGAATATACCCTAGCCGCCTTCTTGGACATAGAAGGAGCTTTCAATAACATCGACTCAAAGGCAATAACCAATGCTATGCTGAGCCTTGGAGTAGATGCTCAGTTGGTGAGATTAGTCACACAGCTGCTACTGAGCAGAAAAGTGACCTCTTCACTGGGAGCATCTACTCTGTGCAGGCATGTCAGCAGAGGTACTCCTCAAGGGGGGGTACTCTCTCCGCTTCTATGGAACCTAGCAGTAAACACGCTGCTTCGAGACATAGAAGATGGGGGGTGCAAGATTGTTGCTTATGCAGACGATGTGGTTGTTATGCTGCGGGGAAAATTTCCGCAAACCCTTTGTGACATTATGACAGTCAAACTAAGAAAACTGTCAAAATGGGCATCTGAAAGTGGGTTAAACGTAAACCCAAACAAAACCGATCTTATTCTCTTCTCCAGGAAGTATAAGATCCCTAAGTTATCTGCCCCAATACTAAATGATTCCGTTCTAGAGTTTAGCGACAGTGCAAAATACCTGGGGCTTGTACTAGACAAGAAACTGAACTGGAATCTCACTATAGCGGATAGAGTGCGTAAAGCCAACATTGCACTCTTCACCTGCAAAAAGGCAGTAGGCCTCAAATGGGGTATGTCCCCGTCTGTAGTTAGCTGGTTATACAGCGCCATAGTAAGACCCATCCTCCTGTATGGGGTATCCATTTGGTGGCCAGCGCTGCTGCACAGTTCCAAACTCAAGGCACTCAACAAGGTGCAAAGGGTAGCGCAACTATGCATGACAGGAGCTCTTAGAACAACCTCTAGTGAAGCGCTCAACGCTATTACTAGCATATCCCCAATTCTTCTGGTGGCAAAAGAAATCGCCACCATCACAGCACGACGTCTGAGAGACGCAAACTGCTGGACAATCCGTAAATACGGACACTCATCCATCCTACCAGAAGGCGCAAACATACAATTAACAGATTATTGCACACCCGTAGAACACACCTCTACAACGTTCAAAACAGCCTTCCCCTCTAGGGAGGACTGGGCGGCAAGCCCCTTTGGACAAAATGAATGTATAAATTTCTTCACAGACGGCTCCAAACTCGACAATCGAGTTGGAGGAGGAGTCTTCTGTGAACAACTTAGTATCAAAAAACACTTCCGTCTTCCGGACCACTGCAGCGTTTTTCAGGCAGAGATTCTCGCCATAAGCGAGGCTCTCAGCTGCCTACGCCACTCTAGCCTTACAAACGGAGTAATTAACATTTACTCAGACAGTCAGGCAGCAATAAAGTCAATTCGTGCGCTATCTTCAAACTCGACGATAGTGAACAACTGCCGCAAATCTCTTCAAGAGATGGCACAGCAGTTCGTTATATCCCTAATCTGGGTGCCAGGGCACCAAAATATTGAGGGGAACGAAATAGCTGATGAACTGGCCAGACGCGGCACTACCACAGTTCTCCTTCCAGACAAGGAGGACTTCCGTATGCCACTAGCCACTTTCAAGCTCAGGACAAGGGAGGGTTTTAGATCCCTTGCACAAGAAACATGGGATAATACCACTCACAGCAACATTAGTCGCCAAACATGGCCTAAGGTTGACGCCAAACGCACCAAAAGGCTTTTCAGTCTACATCGCACACAGTGCACAGCTGTAATTAGAGCAATTACAGGCCACTGGCTCGTAGGAGCCCACGCATCCCGACTTAACGTCCTAAACAACGACTTCTGCAGAAGCTGCAAAATCGAGGAAGAAGTAGAATCAGTAGAGCACTTCTTCTGTTCCTGTGTGGCCCTTATCAGGCGCAGGAAAAAGTATATAGGAGAATATTTCCTTGACAATCTAGCTGAATTAGCAGCTGTTCCCCCGAAGAAAATAGCAGGTTTCATTAGAGAAACGGGCTGGGATTCTTTATAAATTCATGGTTTAAAGGGTGCAAAAGATCCATGCGGTATCACAATGGGCCAGTGATGGCCTAAGTGGGCTGACCCTGTGTCAGCCGCCGCTCTAACCTAACCTAACCTAACCACATCAGCCGAAGTAGAGGAACTGGGTTCCATGGGCTGTTGATTAACCACATCAGCCGAAGTAGAGGAACTGGGTTCCATGGGCTGTTGATTAGCCACATCAGCCGAAGTAGATGGTTTGTTGTTTAACGATACATCTAAATCATTAGGCTCACACCGCTCGTAATGATCTTCAAAATCCAAAAGGGTGAATTCCCTTTGACAAATATCGCACTGCACAAACATTGTTAAGAGTTTTAGGGTTTTTTTTGTTTTATTAGAAGTTGGGTTGGTTTGGTTTTGATTTTTTTTTGTATCGAACTTAAAATCCGCCGATGTGTAGCCCTTTACAATAGTAGGAAAGAACTGTTCCTGAAAAATTTTTCTAATCCCATTTCAACTTCGATTTCATTTTGGATGCACATATACATATGTATCCAAATCGATTGGCTCTCCAATAAACAGAGCACAGAGTCAGGCCTATGGCGATTGTGTTCCTGCTCTCATCAAATCTGAAATTCCTTACTCAGCTTCCCACCCCCTCCCACAGCCCTTTCCGCGGTCCAGCTTCTGTTGGTCTGCTGCCTGTAAACAAAACTATGCTTGATCTTCAAGTTGTCGAATAAACAAATATTTTTGAAATTCAAGTTGGGAATAAAACCAAATTTTTTTATTTGTATCGATTGAGTAATATGTATATATATATTTTTTTATTTCGGGTTAAAGAACTAAAAATTTTTTAATCTGTCCAGGAGTATCGCCTCTTCTTTAAGTCTTTATCCTCAACGGGTTCCTCGTGTTCGAGGTATCGGGTTCCCCTCCAGTAGAACCCAGGTCCAGGGATTCTGTCGCTGGGCAAGAGACTCCGGCGACGTTCTGGCCGGTTTGCTGTAAACTGCCCCAGGTGCCACTGGCGTTGGTATCCGGGCAGAAGTCTTTTGTATTCTGCTTCTAGAATGTTTACCACCTTCAGATCCTCACTGTTTGCTAAGTCTTCACCGTTCCATTCCTTTTTCTCGAGCTCGGCCTGAGCGTTGAAGAAGGCGGTTTTCACCAGCTCATACTCGGCGATCAGTTCCTTGTTGATATGCATTTTATACTTCTGTTGACCGTTTGGTTTGGTTTTGATTTTATAGAATTTAAAAATCAGCCGATGTGTCACTCTTTTCAATAGTTGGAAAGAACTGTTCCTGGAAAATTTTTCTAGTACCATTTCGACTTTGATTTTGTTTTGGGTATCCAGATACATATGTATCCAAATCGATTGGCTCTCCAAGATGCAGAGCCCAGATTCAGTCGTAATGCAGATATAAGTCATATACAAATTTTTTTTGGTTTGGTGTGAGTGTCTCTCTGCTTATTTAGGGACACATTTTTGGGTTGGTGTGCGTGTGTGTGGTATCCCGATCCAAATTATACACAGCCTCTAGCTTGAAGTACTTATTCCAAGAATTTTTTAGACTGTCGTCTCCACGCTCACATCAAATCTGAAACTCAGCTCTCTCCCTCCCACACCCCTTCTCGCGGAACCGTTAGGCGTCTCCCCACTCCAACAAGAATTTTTTAGACGACAGTCTCCACGCTCGCATCAAATCTGAAACTCAGCTCTCCCCCTCCCATTCCCCTATCCCCGGAATCGTTTCTGCTGGCCAGCGGTTTTTACTGCAGGCCCGATCCTGATAACGTAAACAAAACCGAATTTGATCTTCAAGTGGCATATATATGTATGTCTAAAAATCGCCCGAGCAATATTTGATCTTGAAGTGGCATATATATGTATGTCTAAAAATCGCCCGAGCAATATATATATATATATATTATAAAGAAAGGAACAGATATATATATATATATTTATGTCGGGTGTAAGAACTGAACTTTTATTTACACTGCAACTTACAGCTGCAAGTAGCTAGTATATGTTGTTTCGGCGGTGTATTTCGAATCTATTGTAGGGTCGAACTATGTTAATACCCTAATCTTTTTCTGGCGACACCGAAGGTGTAATAATAACAAAGAATTATGGCAATGTCTTAAAAGAGTTTTAAGATACCTAAAAGGAACTGTCGATTTGAAATTATCCTTCAAAAGGAACTTTAAAGTAAATAATATTCTTATGGGGTATGTCGATTCTGATTGGGCTGGAAATGAGACTGATAGAAGAAGTACTACAGGGTATATATTTAAAATGTTTGAAAATTGTTCAATTTCCTGGAGTACTATGAAGCAGAAATCAGTAGCTGCTTCATCTACTGAAGCTGAATATATGGCCTTATTCGAAGGTGTAAGAGAAGCATTATGGCTTAAATCATTAATAAGTGAAATTAAATTAAAACTAAATGGTCCAATAGATATCTTTGAAGACAACCAAGGTTGTATAAGTATAGCCAACAATCCTACATGCCACAAGAGAACTAAGCACATCGATATTAAATATCATTTTACAAGGGAACAAATTGAAAACAAACTAATTTGCGTTAAGTATATTTCCACAGATCTCAAATTGGCTGATATTTTGACGAAGCCACTACCAGCAGCTAGATTCACTGCCCTGCGAGACCAACTGGGGCTTACTGAATCATGAACGACAAAAATTACTTGAAGTTTTTGAATATACGAATTTTACTTTCAGCTTTAAACCCAAGACAAACTGGATCTCTTGGTATATACATATATACATACATATTTAATTTTTACTTAACCAAAATAATTTCTAGTCTAACCATTACTGTTTGTTTAAGTGAATCTTGTGAATTTAGTTATTTTTGATTGATCTAATTGGGTTTTACTGGGTTTCCCCAATTCTTTGCAGCAAATGCTGGATCAGAAAAAAAGAGACCCCAAAGAAAAAAAAAAAAAAAAAAGGAAAATAAAAATTTAATAACAACCATTTGAATATGCACACACTCGTCTGAAAATCATAGTTTTGTTACCCTTTAATTTTTATCAGTGTAACTTTTGAGGCGGCGTGTTGAAAATACAAAAGCCACACTGATACAAACACATACATAGTATATTGTGTGTGTGTGAGAGGGATGAAACCAAGAAGATCTAGAAAAGAGAAAAAGCTCTCTCTCTCTTTGTTCTTTCCCTCCGCCTCCGAGCTTTTTCGTTTTCATTATTCTTTATGCACATGCGTGCATTTACTTGCTTGCAGACATCGAGAGCGTGCGGTTGGATAAAATAAATAACTTAAAACGACAATTAAAGTGTATTTTACTGTTTGGCAAATCGGGCTGGTTTATATACCTGGAGTATATATTATATATTTCCACAATAATTTATTTTTATTATTTTCTGTATACAATCTTTCTAACTTAACAGCAATTTCTTCATCATTTTTTGGTTGTTTGCCTTGGTAATTAATAAAAAATCGATTATTTTCTGTTGATAATGGTAAAAAGATTACTTTAAATGATGAATAATTCATAATATTTTCAATTGCAAAACTAAATTCAACTTTTCCTTCATTATTAAAATTAGGAAGATTTAAACCATATATTTTTAATGCTGAACTAGTTAAGGCAGATGTAATTTCATTTTCATAAAATTTTATTAATTTATTACGATTTCCTAAGTATTCCATAACTGTTGCAAATCGTCCAAATTGACTTGTTGGATGTAAAATTGTACTCTTTTCATACATATCAGTATTAAAATAAATTTTTCCAAGATTTTGTTCATCAAAAATATCTGAAAAATCGACTGGCTTATTTAAAATATCTATTTTTCCTTGAAAGTGACTAGCACTTTTTGCTATTAAAGAAACATTTTTATTATCTTCATTAATTAGTACATCTTAATCATTAGCAGAAAATTTAGTACCATTCTTAATATTAATTGCTTCTAAAATTAAATCTTTATCAATTATTCCATTTTTTTGAAAACTTTTACTATAAGGTAATGTTTTTTTTAGTTATTATTTGACTAATATCATTACTTATTCAAAGCAACTTAACCTCTTTAACTAAAAACGGTAGATCTGTTGTATCTGGCATATAACGAATAATAGCTTTTGTCATTCCATCTAACATATCAATATCAATATTATCAGTATTTAATTTTTCTTTTTTTAATTCATTTTTTAAACTAAATGAATTAGGAATTATAGTGTAGGTTTGTTTAGTGCTAGTATTTATTTTAATAAGATTCGTACTTAATACATTTCTAAAAGTTCCTACAGTTGTTCCAAATGTTAAAAAACTTAACGTTGCTAATAATAACTTCATAAATTAAAATCCTTTTATATCAATAATGTAATTTTGCATCATTTCTATAATTACTGCTTGTTAAGTGTATTTAAATATTAATAGTATTTATTATGACAAATAATAATTAACTCATTATTATATTTATTTAAAAAAAATTGATTAAAAAAACATATATATTGCCTTAATGATGAAAAAAATAAAAAAACTTTATTTGTTATTGCAAATTATACTTTTCTTCAATATAATAATTAAGGTTTAGTAAATGCCCGGTTAGCTCAGCGGCAGAGCATTCGACTGTTAATCGAAGTGTCATAGGTTCAAATCCTATACTGGGCGCCATTATTCTAAACTCTTGTTTTCTACGGCTCGTTGGTGAATTGGTAAACACATAGGATTTTCATTCCTACATTACGGGTTCGATCCCCGTACGAGTCACCATTAATTAATATTTAGACTGCAACTTGTAACGAACACACTCATTGAGCGTTGTACCACCTCAACACCTCTGTCTACATTTTTGACCGGCAGGCTCAGGGAGAGTGGCGTGGGTTTGTGTTAAGAGGGAACAAGAGTGTCACAGAACTAACATTAGTAGACAGAGAGACGATATCAATGAAATATAAAACCAAACGGTTAATAATCGGACAAGAAAGTGTACCTATCGAAGATGGAGGTCCAGATGTTGTTGGCCTCCTTCTATACCCACCCTACCTGTGAAGTCTAATCAGACTCCACCCATGTACAACCGCTGCGCTACATACCCAAAGGTGCCCTCAAAATATTTCGAATTAATTCATTTTAAGCATAATATAATTCAAGAAAAGCGATAATAATGGGATACATGTTATTAAAACTAAATTTCCTAAAACTAGTAAACGGTATTTACGTTAAGGGACTCTCTATATATGTGAGATTTTTGTATTACTGGCTAATAAGAATTTAAACTTTAATTTACTTTAAATAATTAATGGTTGTGGCTTACATTATGTATTTAGTCCACGATTCTTAAATATTTATTTGAATTTATTCTAGTCGGAAAGTAAGATATGAAAGCAAAGGCACTTAGACCACGATTACGTTAAATAATACTTTTAAAATTACTTCCTAACGATTCTTATTAGAATTTCATTACTTAAAATTCAAATCAAAGTAATTCTAAAAATGTTCTTATTGGAATTACGTTATTTTATGTCGATTATATATGTATATCAAGGGTTGTGCAATCAATGACAAAAATATGGATGTATTAATGTATCAAATATTCACGGCTATGCCGAACTTACGAAGCATCCGTCGACGTCAGCAGGCCTGATGACTGAAGATTTTGTTGCTGTAGATCTTAATTAAATTTGATAAATGTACATCATATATATTATGTCAAGATGGCACACACATTTACATCGACTATAATGAGGATCGTAGAAATTAATAAGTAATGAGTTTAAGATGTACAAGAAAAGAATGAACTATAAACTACTGATACTTAGAAATGTTCACACGAATGGGCGTGCGTGAACGTGTCGCTGTTGCTTCACGCAACGAGCTGACTTGCAGGACGATGATCGAAACAGAATTCGTTTACAAATTCTTGTTGAATCTGGTCGGGGCGAAAGAATGAACAGGCATGAACGTGTCGCAACGCTCACGCAGAATTTGACGCAGAGACGCACAGATGATGAATTATGCGACTTGCTGCTTCTTGATAAATCCGGGGGGTATGCAGAGGGAAGACGCACAGCTTAGCGGTGCACGGAAAACTGCTTCTTGCTTGCAGCAGTTTCACGAGGGAGACGCACAATTCCTTATGCACGACGAAATACTCTTTGCGTTTGGCAGGAAAAAGAAAAAGACACTGTGTTCTGGTCCGGGTTGAGTTCGTAGAATTCGCACTCGCAAAACTGAATCACGTGTTTGAGAATCGCAGGCGGAAGAAGAAGATGCGAAATTTCCAGTTCAACGGCGAACGGCGTCTCGCTGTCGGCAACGGGAAGAACAAGATCCGCTTTGACTGCGAGAATCCTAGCACAAAACACTAAAATTAGTCGATCCTACTAGACACGTGGGTTCGACCTTTTCTACTAACAGAAAATTCCGGGAATTCGAACTATGGAGCACGAGGCGTGCCAAAGCCTGGGCTGGGCGAAGAAAACGGTCTCCACGTGTTCCAAACTTTTGTTTTAGCTTATAAAACACAAATGGGACGTCAGACACTGATTTGGGGGAAAAACACTTAGAACTTGCTGATATTGTGCACAAATAATCTTACCACAATATCGGGCACAATATTAACTTTGCTAAACAGCAAACTCTTCTCGGGAAGGGACGCGTGGTTGAATGATGCACACGGATTTATTTTCCCGGTTTTTAGGGAGCGAACGAACCGTACTCGGCAGAAGTATCCAGAAAAGAGAACGAAGCTAGCGGAAACGACGCTGATCAGGCCAGTGTGGACACAGTGTGTAAAAATCCACGGGGGGGAACAAAATACCAGAATACCGAAAAAGTATTGAAATTAGCCAGGATCGGATCCTCGCTTAGCGAAGGGTTGTCAAATGGATGCGCTTAACAGCACTGGGAAACACTATGTTATGAAAGCATAGAGTTGCCGGTCTGGAAAAATAACTTGACTCCCACAACCACAGCTTTGATTTTTAGTCCCTGTGACTAACAATAAAAACTGAAAAAGGAGTCAAAAGCATTTACCAAATGTCCTTGGCATGGAATTTGCCAAGCTCTTTGCCATTAATGTCTTCCAAAAGATAAATCGACTGACCAAGCTTTTTCTTTACTCGAGCCTTGATTCCTAGTGGAGCAAGTTTAGCATTGAAATTGTTTGCAGCATTACTTATTCCGAAGCTCCTTTTAACAACGTCCAGACCTAACTTTAAAGAACAGGGCTTGGCTTGCAGGTCAGACAAACGGATACGAGTGGAGACTTTTTGAGGTTTAACAACGGGTTGCTTAATAGAGATTGGTTGTTTAATGGAAATGCCAAATGCGTTCCAAAAATCCATGCTGCATATCACGTTTTGCTTTATGGAAGGAACTATCAGGAATTCAAAGTTGTTATCGATAGAATTGTATGTCAAGGGAATAGTAATCGTGCCAGCAACAGCTTGCTTTTGGCCATCAGCAGTACGAACTACAGACTTAAATTTATCAAAGGACTTATTTGCTAATATTTGTTGCGCTAGCTCACCACCAATGACGCTTTTGTTTGCCCCACTGTCTAACAGAGCTGAATGCGACTGATTAAATATATCAATGTCTGTGAAATAACGAATGTCACTACCTTCGTGATCAAGTGATGAAATGGTAAAACGCTTAAATAATCGTTTGCGAATCCAAAATTTTCGAATGCGCAAAGACGAACGGGGTTTGCGAATTACAACAGAGCTTATGTTAAATATTTTAGACCTACGCTTAATATATTCTTGCAACCGCAAATGATATGGGTTGAAAGATATGGGAACCGATTCATTAGGTTGAGTGGAAGGCAAAATGGGTGAGGCATCATTTGCCGAAGAATCAGGAATTATTAAAATATCCGAAGCTAACGGCGGACATCCACTTTCTGCGCACGGCGAATGTCCTGTTTGGAGTTTTCCGAAACCGACTTACATTTTGCACAGTTGGGTTTATACACCTCTGGTGTACCACAACCATAACAGAAAACACGGCGAGATTTAAGACAATCTTGGTACATGTGGCCTGTTTCGTCACAGTTCCAACACTTAGACTTGTCAAGAGCCCTAACAGCACAAACTTCGTCCTCAACATCTAGTTCCTCTTCGGAATCATCTACGTGAAGAATATTGTTGACAAAACGGTTGTTCTGATTTGCACGTTGGACTGGTTTAGTCCGAGAGCTACGAAAGAATTGCTCATGACGATGGCACTCCTTACGCAATGTTGCCAAATCCGGGGTGTCAATATGCAACAGTTCATGCTTTATCTCTGATTTGAGATTATGACGAACTTCAATGGCTATGTCACTTTCCTGCATTGGTTCTTGAAGGGAATCTGCAATGGAAAGCATTGCATCTAGGAAATCATCGAAGCTCTCATTGCTACCTTGCTTACGACGACGCATGTCGCTTTTGATTTCGCGATCAGACCTCTGATCCTGATATCTTTCCTTTAAACGCCTACACAACGCACTCCAAGTCAAGTTATCTACCGCCCTATGAACACGCCAATAAAAAGATAAAGCAGGACCTGCAAACAGTAAATTAGCGAACTGGGAAAGAAGATCAAAATCTCCATTCAAACATTGTGAAGTTAGACAATTAACTCGATATATGAAATCCTCAATTGCAATGTCGTTAGTAGAACCAGAGAATTTTACACGCCAATTCGAAATGACATTTGAAGTTCTGTCAGGACGATCCACGGAAAGATTACTACGATCGCTACGAAAATCTGGAGAAGTTCTAACACGCTGACTATTATTCGGTGCCGAATATGTTTCAGAACCAGCTCGACCTATATTATTTCGCAAATTTGGCTGCGGCTCCATCTGATCATTATTAATGAATGAAGATCTATTCAACTGGGCAAACGCTAGAGTTACTTGGTCTGCTACAGATTGGGTCATCCTTGCTTCCATAGCTTGCATCATTTGCTGAATTTGAACACGGTCTTCGATTACACCGCCTGGAGGAATTGAGTTGTCCCTGTTAGACACTTGCTGATGGGAATTCTGATTAGAATTCGGAATTTCAAGATTACTGTTCTGATTCGCTGCGTTTCGAGAAATTGATCTGGTAACTATTTTGTTACCTTGAGAATTTGTGTTGGGAGACGAATTAAATTCCATCTCAGACTGAGAACAGGGATGGGCACAAGAGGGGCATTTGTCATTGTTCTGAAGCCAATTTTCTAAACAAACCTTGTGAAAAGCATGTTTGCAAGGGGTTTCAACTAAATCCGCATTGCAAATTGCACCGTTGCAAATGCTGCACATCAACGAGTCGTCAGTCCCTAAATCTACTAAGTTTTCGTTACTGCGTCTAACTGGCATTTTCGAAGCTTTTGTAGTCTAGGCAAACTTAATCAAAATAAAAGTCAATTGTAAAAAGTGACAGTACAAAACTTATTCAAAATCTTACCAGCGATAAATATTGATGTAATTAGCGATAAGAGAAATAGTGACCAAACGAGAAGAAAAGGTTTACGATAATATCATTAAACAATGATCGAACGAGAAGAAAAGGTATACGATAATATCATTAAACAATGATCGAACAAGAGGAAATCTTCGAAAAGGGAATGCGATAATACGATAAGATAACGAGGGGCTTATCCTGAGTAGTAAGCAGCAGCAGGTTGTTTAATTCGATAGGTACATAATATAAACTGGTATTGAAAACTGATTCTATCAAACAATTTAGTGATTTAAGGTCTTACCATTTAAAAGAGGAACTAGCCGAATCTATTCAGCTAGAGCAAGTCTCGATTTTAAATGGAAAGAAGGTTTTTGTTCGAATAATGATTACCTGGTATAGAACCGACCTAATCAGAACTATAAATCCTAAGCATCAAAAACTCAAAGTGGAATGTCTTTAACTATAATGTTCGAATGTTTCCGAACTGATAGAAAAACATATAACAAACGTATGAAATTTCTGCTGGTATGGCTCCGGACCTATCCAGAGTACCATCAAATCCAAGACAGAAATGAAATACCTACTGAAACTACAATTTACAAAAATGGATGGACTGAAAAATTCGGGAAGCTCGGCTGTCAAACGACAGATGCCTAATCAGGCATCGGGCTTGCTCCATTGTTGGGCGCCAATTAATTCTGTAACGAACACACTCATTGAGCGTTGTACCACCTCAACACCTCTGTCTACATTTTTGACCGGCAGGCTCAGGGAGAGTGGCGTGGGTTTGTGTTAAGAGGGAACAAGAGTGTCACAGAACTAACATTAGTAGACAGAGAGACGATATCAATGAAATATAAAACCAAACGGTTAATAATCGGACAAGAAAGTGTACCTATCGAAGATGGAGGTCCAGATGTTGTTGGCCTCCTTCTATACCCACCCTACCTGTGAAGTCTAATCAGACTCCACCCATGTACAACCGCTGCGCTACATACCCAAAGGTGCCCTCAAAATATTTCGAATTAATTCATTTTAAGCATAATATAATTCAAGAAAAGCGATAATAATGGGATACATGTTATTAAAACTAAATTTCCTAAAACTAGTAAACGGTATTTACGTTAAGGGACTCTCTATATATGTGAGATTTTTGTATTACTGGCTAATAAGAATTTAAACTTTAATTTACTTTAAATAATTAATGGTTGTGGCTTACATTATGTGTTTAGTCTACGATTCTTAAATATTTATTTGAATTTATTCTAGTCGGAAAGTAAGATATGAAAGCAATGGCACTTAGACCACGATTACGTTAAATAATACTTTTAAAATTACTTCCTAACGATTCTTATTAGAATTCCATCACTTAAAATTCAAATCAAAGTAATTCTAAAAATGTTCCAATTGGAATTACGTTATTGTATGTCGATTATATATGTATATCAAGGGTTGTGCAATCAATGACAAAAATATGGATGTATTAATGTATCAAATATTCACGGCTATGCCGAACTTACGAAGCATCCGTCGACGTCAGCAGGCCTGATGACTGAAGATTTTGTTGCTGTAGATCTTAATTAAATTTGATAAATGTACATCATATATATTATGTCAAGATGGCACACACATTTACATCGACTATAATGAGGATCGTAGAAATTAATAAGTAATGAGTTTAAGATGTACAAGAAAAGAATGAACTATAAACTACTGATACTTAGAAATGTTCACACGAATGGGCATGCGTGAACGTGTCGCTGTTGCTTCACGCAACGAGCTGACTTGCAGGACGATGATCGAAACAGAATTCGTTTACAAATTCTTGTTGAATCTGGTCGGGGCGAAAGAATGAACAGGCATGAACGTGTCGCAACGCTCACGCAGAATTTGACGCAGAGACGCACAGATGATGAATTATGCGACTTGCTGCTTCTTGATAAATCCGGGGGTATGCAGAGGGAAGACGCACAGCTTAGCGGTGCACGGAAAACTGCTTCTTGCTTGCAGCAGTTCCACGAGGGAGACGCACAATTCCTTATGCACGACGAAATACTCTTTGCGTTTGGCAGGAAAAAGAAAAAGACACTGCGTTCTGGTCCGGGTTGAGTTCGTAGAATTCGCACTCGCAAAACTGAATCACGTGTTTGAGAATCGCAGGCGGAAGAAGAAGATGCGAAATTTCCAGTTCAACGGCGAACGGCGTCTCGCTGTCGGCAACGGGAAGAACAAGATCCGCTTTGACTGCGAGAATCCTAGCACAAAACACTAAAATTAGTCGATCCTACTAGACACGTGGGTTCGACCTTTTCTACTTACAGAAAATTCCGGGAATTCGAACTATGGAGCAGCAATCCGGTTGCTCGGAGTGATTTCACTGGCTAGATTCACAGTTATTTTGGCCACGAGGCGTGCCAAAGCCTGGGCTGGGCGAAGAAAACGGTCTCCACGTGTTTCAAAGATTTGTTTTAGCTTATAAAACACAAGTGGGACGCCAGACACTGATTTGGGGGAAAAGCACTTAGAATTTGTTGATATTGTGCACAAATAATCTTACCACAATATCGGGCACAATATTAACTTTGCTAAACAGCAAACTCTTCTCGGGAAGGGACGCGTGGTTGAATGATGCACACGGATTTATTTTCCCGGTTTTTAGGGAGCGAACGAACCGTACTCGGCAGAAGTATCCAGAAAAGAGAACGAAGCTAGCGGAAACGACGCTGATCAGGCCAGTGTGGACACAGTGTGTAAAAATCCACAAAATACCAGAATACCGAAAAAGTATTGAAATTAGCCAGGATCGGATCCTCGCTTAGCGAAGGGTTGTCAAATGGATGCGCTTAACAGCACTGGGAAACACTATGTTATGAAAGCATAGAGTTGCCGGTCTGGAAAAATAACTTGACTCCCACAAACTATTATAATTACTTGTTTTTTATTCCCCTAGATGTCTCGTTAGCTCAATTGGCAGAGCATCAGACTCTTAATCTGAGGGTTGTAGGTTCGAGACCTATACGGGACACCAAATAAATGCGGAATTGGCGAAACTGGCAGACGCACCAGATTTAGGCTCTGGCGCCGAAAGGCATGAGGGTTCAAGTCCCTTGTTCCGCACCATACATTATTTCATTAACCTTTATGTTTTCATCAAAGGTTTTTTTAATTTTTATAATATAAAAATTAAAAAAATATTATGTTTAAAATATAATATTATATTTTAATTCAAGAAATTTTATTGTATGGAAATTATAGTATTTTATTCTTTATAAGATTAGTAAATAAATAAGACAAAAAGAAACAGGAAATGATTGATAGTAAAAATAATTTTTACTGATGCAGATGGCACTTTATTTGATAGTGCTAGTGCCTTAAATGAAATTAATCTTAATGCTTGTTTAAAAGCTCAACAAAATAATAATACTATTGGTATTAATACTGGCAGATATGGTGAAAATGCTATTCGTTTCGGAAAAATGATTAGTGCTGAACAATATCATGGTTATTTTATTGGCAATGATGGTGCTGAAATTTGATCATATACTAAACAAGATTGAATTTATTTACAACAATTTAATTCAGAAACAACAACTAAACTTTATCAATGACTAACCAAATATAATAAACAAATGATTTTACATTTTAATAGTATTGATACTTTGTATGTAAACCATTCAGCCAATAGTTGAAGCACAAGAGTTGAAAATCTACAAATCAAAATTATTAAATTAACTAATAGCGCTGATATTAAAATGCCCATATCAAAAGTAATGATTATTTTAGAAAAATATTGAAATGCTAATGAAATTACGAAATTTATTAATAATTTCGAAGTTAATTTTCCAGATTTAACAATTCTTCAATATCATACTAACGTTTTTTCAATTGGTAATAAAAACATTAATAAAGGCTCAGCATTACAATGATTATGTGAACATCTAAATATTGACAGTAAAGATGCATTAAAAATTGACGATCGATTTAATGATTTACCAATGTTTGAAGTATCTGGTCATCCAATAGTAATGGAAAATGCTAACATTACTTTAAAACCATATGGTAAAATTATTGCTCCAAATAATTATGAACATGGAGTTGGACATATTATTAATAATTATTTTTTTAAAAATAAAAAAATTAATTTTTAAAAATATACTCTTATAGTTTATTAAAAAATTAATAATTAAAATATATTATAATAATAGTATCAGAAAAGTGAAAAGAGAAGGAAAATATGGGAGCAAAAAAACTACTGCTTTTATTTTATTTACTGATTTTATGAAAACTACATTAGCAAAAGTTAAAGCAGGAAACCCAAATATAAAACACACTGAGGCTTTTGGAAAAGCAGCAGCATTATGAGTAACTGCTACAGAAAATCCTAAAAATAAAAAGATAGCCAGATAATTATTGAAAAGAGTTAGAAAATCGGTAATGTTTAGTAATCTGTGTAACTTACAAAAATAACTATGTTTAATTAATTCTAGTAAATATAATTTATATATCTAGAAAGAGTGAGTTACAGATGGCTAAAAAAGATAACTTTAATAAAAATGATCCATTATCAAAAGCAGTAGATTTATTATTAGAAAATACTGAAGATTTAACAACAGTATTTAAATCTGGCGGTTTATATAAAGAATTAACAAAACGTTTAGTTGAAAAAATGTTAAGTTCTGAGATGCAAAATTATTTAGGATATGAAAAAATCAACATAGTAATAGTGACAATGCTCGTAATGGTATAAGTTCAAAAAATTAATAACTCAACAAGGAAAAATTGAGATTGATGTACCACGAGATCGCAATAGTAATTTTAATCCGGTAATAGTTGCAAAAAGAAAAAGAAGATTTGATGGTATTGATCAAAAAGTTATGACTTTATCAGATATTAGATTGCAATTACAAGAGTTATAAAATGGTCCTGATATTAGTGAAAGCGTTATTAGTCAAATTACTGATGATGTTATTGATGATGTCAAAACATGGCAAAATCGACCATTGGAAAGCATTTATCCCATTGTTTATTTTGATTGTATAGTAGTTAAAGTGCGACAAGATAAACGGATTATTAACAAATCTGTTTATATAGCTTTAGGAGTTGATTAAGAAGGTAAAAAAGATGTTTTAGGCTTATGAATTAGTGAAAATGAAGGTGCTAAATTTTGATTAGCAAATTTAACAGAAATGAAAAACTAAGGATTAAATGATATTCTCATTGCTTGTAGTGATAATTTAACAAGCATGTCAGAAGCAATACAATCAGTTTATCCTAGTTCTTCACATCAATTATGTATAGTTCATCAAATTAGAAATAGTTTAAAATATGTTTCATCAAACATCGAAAAACTTTAGTTGCTGATTTAAAACCAATTTATAATGCATATAGTGAAGAACAAGCAATGCAAGCTTTAGAGCCGTTTGTAAGTAAATGAAATTAACAATATCCACAAATTGCTAAATCTTGATATAAAAATTGAGGTAATTTAATGGTTTTTATTAGTTATCCTGCAGAAATTAAAAGAGTAATTTGGATGGGTTACACTTTATTGGACACTAATTACGTAGACAAGTGAACAAATTAGTGAAAAGAAAGGAACTATAATCATGGCCAATATTAACTCATATACTGATGAATTTAAAAAACAAATAGTAGCTTTATATCAAAGTGGCAAATCAGTGTCTTGTCTTGTTAAAGAGTAGAATGTTACAAGAGCAGCTACTTATAAATGAATTAAGCAATTTACTAATTCAGGTAGTTTTAAAAGCAAAGATAATCGTTCTGTTGAAGAAAATGAATTAATTAAATTAAGAAAAGAATTAAAACAGTTATGAATGGAAAATGATATTTTAAAGCAAGCAGCACTAATAATAGGCAGAAAATAGAAATTATTGATGACAATAAATGTAAATATAAAATTCGCACAATGTGTCGTTTTTTAAAAATTTCTAAATCAACATATTATTTTAATTTAAAGAAAAAAGAAGAGAAAATCAAAAATAATATTTATGATGAAGCTGTTATTAGTGCTTTTAAAGAAAATAAAGAAGTTTATGGAACAAGAAGATTAAACATTGTTCTAGAAAATAAAGGAATTTATTTATCAAGAAGAAAAATTAAAAAAATTATGAATAAACATAATTTAATATCAAAATACACTAAATTATCATTTAAAAATCATAATAACAAAGTTAACGATAGTCAAATAACTAATCTTGTGTATAAAAACTTTAATAATAGGGTTAAAAATAAAGTTATTGTTAGTGATTTAACTTATGTTCAAGTTAATGGTAAATGAAACTATATTTGCTTATTAATCGACCTATTTAACCGCGAAATTATCGGACAAAGTGTAGTACTAAAAAAGATTCATTATTAGTACATCAAGCATTTATGCAATCAAATCACTGTTTAAAAGATATTCAAATATTTCATAGTGATCGCGGTAATGAATTTAATAATAAAATTATTAATAATCTTTTATTAGCATTCAACAATACCCGCTCTTTAAGCAAAAAAGGATGTCTTTACGACAATGCTGTCGCTGAAGCAACTTTTAAAACTTTCAAAACAGAATTTATTAATGATAAAAAATTTACATCATTAATCCAATTAAAATTATAATTATTTGATAACATTAATTGATATAACAACATAAGAATTCACAGCACCTTAAACTACCTAACCCTTATTAAATATCAAAAACAAATGTCTACCAAAAAATAGTCCTAAAAAGTGTTGCCATTCCACTATGAGTAGTTTTATTTTTCTTCTTCAATTTTTACTGTCATCTCTTGATCATCAAAAACGAATTTAACTTTTTTATCATCTTTTTTATTAGCAACATGAGGTTTATCGTTTTTTTTATTTTCAAACAAATCTTTTGGTTTTTTCTTTAATTCTTTTTCATTTTTTAAATAATATTTTTGAACTACATCGAAAAGTTCATTATTTTAATTACCATCTTTATATCTTTTTTTAAATTTATAAAAATATATTTATAACGCTTATCTAAAATTATTGACTTAACTTCGTTAAAAAGGATAAAAGCGTTTCTACTTGAAAATTTATAATTACTTTTACCTATTTTTATTAAATTATCACTTATATTATTATTTATTTTAAACCTTTTTTTTTTTTTTTTTTTTTTTTTTTTTATTTGTACGTTTTATTTATTTATTGAATCTTCTCTAGAAGAGACTTACAATAAGTGTTCAAATCTTAACCTATACTATATTATAATTATTAATTGGTTAATGGCCCTAAGTTGGGCAGGAGTGGACGGTCGTTGCGCTGTAACCGGGAGTGGTTACTGAGCCGCCTGAGCTGCCTGGCTAGTTGGTTTGGGTGTAGTGACAGTCTAGCTTCGTACTTTGAAACTTTACTATCAATTTCTTCTTTAACGGGTTTAATATCCAGGTCCCTATGGATATTTGCGTTGCGAACATACCAGGGGGCCCCAGTTATTGTTCGCAGTATCTTCGATTGTACTCGTTGGATGATTTCTATGTTGCTACTGCTTGCGTTTCCCCAGAGTTCGGACCCGTACATCCAGGTTGGCTTTAAACAGGAGTTGTAAATAAGTACCTTGTGTTCCAGTGGCAGGGGTGAGCGGGAGTTGATGAGCCAGTGGAAACTGTTGGCCTTGAGTTTTAGGGAGATCTTCTTCGCTTCAATGTGCTTTCTCCAGGTAAGCCGCCTGTCTAAGTGGATGCCCAGGTATGTGACTTCGTCGACTCGGGGGATTTCTTTGTTGTTTAGGGTCAGTGGTGGGCAGGTTGCCCGATTAAGTGTAAACGTAATATGTTTGCATTTTTGTTCGTTGACTTGTATGCGCCAATCTGCTAGCCATTTTTCTACGGCCCCCAGGTGGTTTTTTAAATACGCTGTTGCGGTTTTTGGACATTTTGAACGACTGGTTATAGCTGTGTCATCAGCAAAGGTGGATAGAGTTGTCTGGCTGCTTGTGGGAATGTCGGCCGTGTATAGGACATACAAGATCGGTCCGAGCACACTTCCTTGGGGTACTCCAGCTTCGATTTTGTGGTTGGCGGAGAAGAAATTTTTGCATCTGACAGTAAATACTCTGTCTTTAAGGTAAGATTCAAGTAATTTGTGGGTGTTTTGTGGTAGGACAGTCTTGATTTTATGAACCAGACCGTCAATCCAAACGCGATCGAAGGCTTGAGAAACGTCCAGGAATAGAGCACTGCAGTATTCCCTGCATTCAAACGCTGTGCGTATTTCAGCTGTTATGCGATTTACCTGTTCGGTAGTTCCGTGCTTTTCCCTGAAGCCGAACTGATGCAGGGGGATCGCTCTGTCGTTTTGGAGGTGTGTTCTGAGGTGGCACAGAAGCAGCTTTTCAAATAGCTTTGATAGGCAGGGAAGGAGGCTAATGGGCCTGTATGACGAAGGTTGGGATTTGTCTTTGCCTGGTTTTGGTATCATTGTAATAACAGACTTTTTCCATTGTGTGGGAAAATAGCCCCATTTAAGAATTGAGTTGAATATGGTGGTTATGCTTTTGACTGCGCATAGAGGCAATTCAATTATCATTTTAGGCGAAATTAAATCATGGCCAGGGGCTTTTTTTGGATTCATCTGTTCTGCGATGGCTTTTATGATTGTGCTTGTTTCAAGGGTTATTGTGGGGGAAGGCTCCGCTGGTGAGATGCTTGGTAAAGTGAATTGGTTTGTCGGCGGATGAGGTTGGAAGACATTTTTTAAGTAAGAGGCGAATATGTTGGCTTTTTCCTCGTCACTACGGGCCCACCCACCTGTTGGTGATCGAATTGGAAAATCGGGTTCTATTGGTGGTTGAATGTTTGGGTGCGCTCTCCAGAGTGGAAATTTGTTGCTGGTGGGCGAAAGTTGCGCTATATAGGCACGTTGAGTCTGATTCTTTTCAGTTAATAAAGCTTTAGACAACTTCCGACAAGCTTCATTAAACCTTTGTTTAGTGGCTGGGGAGCGGTGTGCCTGCCAGTCTCGGCGAAGTCGCCGCTTTTCTTGAAGAAGTAACTGAATCTGTGTATTTGTACGTGTAGTTTTTGGGGGGGATGGGCCTGAAAGTTCGGGTGTAGAGTGTTTGGCAGCAGAGGACATAACATCCGTTATATGCTTAAGTGAGTCTTCAATATCAGCTTCACAGGAGATTTTAGGTTCGATTTCAAAGTGTGAGCTTATATATTTTTTATACTTTAGCCAGTTTGTTTTATTGGATGTCAGAAATTGGGGTCGTTCTACAAACTGTGGATGTTCAGATAGACAGAGTAAAACAGGCGAGTGGTCAGATGTCAGTTCCGCCAGGGTTTCAACATGTATCAGCCTGGACGGCACTCTCCTAGTTACAGCAAAATCGATAATGTCTGGTTTTTTGTTCGGATCGGCTGGCCAGTATGTGGGAGTGCCTGGTGAAACAAAATCTAGCTTGTTACAGGGTTTGATAATAGCGTTGTATAATTGGCGTCCTTTGGGGTTAATAAGACGAGAGCCCCAGTAGTGGTGTTTCGCATTATAGTCACCGGCAGCTATAAAACAGTTGCCCAATGAGTTATAAAAGCCTAGAAATTCATTTTCTGAAATATTAAATCGTGGGGGACAATACACAGCCGATAGGGTGACTGGACCGCTGGTTATGTTGATTCGTAGGGATGTGGCCTGTATGTGGTTGTAAGCAAACGCCTCCAGAGGATGATGCCTAATGCGCTGTTTGATAAGGATTCCGGTGCCTCCGTGAGCTTTGCCGTCTGGGTGGTTGGTTGCATAGAAGATGTAGCCAGTGAGATGGAAATTGTTTTTATTGGTTAGGTGCGTTTCTGAGAGGAGCATGATATCGATGTCCTGGGTGTTTAAGAACTGTAGAAGTTCAAGTCTGTGCTGCGAAGCACCGTTAGCGTTCCAAAAGCATATTCTTAAGGGATCCATTTAAATTGACTTTTGTTTGATTAGAAGTTCCATAAGGATGTTCTGGTTTCGCACTAGTTCCTGGAGGGTACCTTGCATTGAGAGCATGATGTTCGTGAGTGTAGCTAAAGTAGCTTCGATGCTGTTTTGTATTTGTGGAGTGTAAGTCTGGTTTTGTTGGTTATTAGGTTGAGTTGGTCTTTGAGCGTTTTGCTCTGGAAGCGGGGTATATTTTGGTTTTGGTATGGGCGGGAGGGGCGGTAATGCTTCGGGCTGAGCGGTTCTTGTAGGCGACATTCCAGGGTATCGAAGTGCAGCCGCGAAAGTAACTCCAGGAGTGGTTTGCGAAGGAATGTAAAAATTTGGCTGAGCAACCTGTTGGGCGGAGGTTGGTTGTTGGCGCCTTTGGTTGAGCCGACTCTTGATCTCTTTATAGACGGGGCAGCCCCTGTAATTAGCAGTGTGGTTTCCACCACAGTTGCTACATTTTCTCAGTGCTGGGTCTTCTTTGTTACCCGTGCAAGCTTCTATACAGTGCAGGTCGCCACAGGCAACACAGACTGATCGCAAAGTGCAATAACTTTTTGTGTGCCCAAACTCTTGGCAGTTTGTACACTGTACCGGGCCGTTTCGTTTATGCGGCTCCTCTACGGTTATTCTTCGATGGAGTAGGTATTGCAGTTTGTATATGGGGTGCACTGCGTTTTTCTTCAGAGTAGTCGCGTCTGGTTTGAGTTCAATCTTGAAGAGTGGCTGAGGAATTTTCGCCCTATTGGTTATGTTCATAACGTTTTTAACGTCAAAACCATTTTCTTTAAGTCCTTCAGCTATATCAGCTGTCGGGACGGTTGACTCGATACCCTTTATTACAACTTGAAGTCCTTTGCTACTTTTAAGTTGGTAGGTGTAATAATTGACACGCTCACTGTCCAAGAAGTTGGTCACTGAGCGGTAGTTGGCTTCATTGGTAATCTGGAGCTTGGTTTCAGATATATTTCCTCTTTTTAAAATAGTAACATAAAAGTTGTTTTGCCCAATTTTTTGCTTAAGTTTATTAATTAGATCTGAACAATTTTGATCTCTAATGTACATAGGTGGTGGCTTTACAATTTTAATGGCTTGGGGTGGTTGGCCCTCATCTTTTTCGAGCTCGCCAAGTATGGCAAATTTGTTTTCAGAAGTTGCCTTAGTGGTGTAGTTTGAAGTTTTCGTAAGTTTAGGCAAATTTGCTTCTCTAGCTTTTTGCGGACTAAGTTTTCTTTTATTTGTACATACCGATCGATCCCAGTCTGTACGAGCGTAGATTGTGAGAGCTCTGCAGCAGAAGCGAGTGTTGCTCGCGATGCCAAAATCGGCCACACGTTGGTCGATGTTGAAGTTGTTGTTGTTGTAGTCGATACGACAGTTGTTATTGAGGGCACCGTATTCGTGGGTGCACAAGCTGATGTAGTCGGTGCGTCTATAGGTGGAAGGGGGAAGGGCATTGCGAGCTCCATGACTGCGTTGGAGCAGCGCAGCTTAGGTTGGCAAATACTGCTGGCGAAAGAGACCGAGCTCTCTCAGCAGCGGGCGGCGAAATTGCACTTGTTGTTGCGTTATTAAGTGTCTCCGAAGAGACAATTGATAGGTATGCATTATTTTTCGAAGACGAAGACAGTTGAAGCGAAGACAGTCGACGCGCGTCTTGCTGTTGTTGTTGTTGTACACGACTTTGACTCACCGGCTTGCTGTTGGCACTTTTCATTAACGTACCCGCAGGCATTGTTATTTGGTTTAATTTATTTAAATCTTTGTATTTGGTATTAGATTTGTTAGGGAAGAGAGCCCTTGTTGTTTGGCATTGCTGCCAGCGTCTTTTCGCTATTTATTGTTATGTTTTTATTGTTAAATAAGTTAGTTTTCCCGTTCACTCGGCGGAGCGATCGGAAACACGTCTACCTCGGGTGAATGCTTGCGACAGTTTCCTAAACCTAAATCTTTTTCTTTTGTAAAGAAAAATAACTTAAATAAAAATAAGAGTTAGTTTTAATAACACTATTGACATTATATTTAAATTATTTTGCAAATAAACAACCTCCTAAATTTTCTTAATATATAAATTTGAATGATTTTATAAACAAGTTTTTCATATCTTTTATTTTTAAGAAATGAATATAAAAATTAAAATTTATTTTGAATAAATTACATTTAAAGTTACACTTCCCATAACTAAAGGGTCATCATAAGTCATATCAACTGTCAAAGTAAATGGTTGAATTTTTTTATCCCCATATTTTAAATCACTTAAAGTCATTTTTTCTTATATTAAATTTAATTGTGGATTATTTTCAATTACTCTCTCTTTAATAACCTCCTTTATAGTTTTTGGACTTATCATTTTCAAACTATCTTCAGGTTTTAATTATAGATTTGTTTTATCTTTAAAAATTGCTGGTAAATTTGGTCAATTATCAATAACTGATGATTGTTTAGAGGGTGAACTATTTCCTTTTTTTTTTTTTTTCTTCCTCTTCTTCTTTTTCACCTTCTGTTTCAGCAATAGCTGTCATACCTCCAGCAATAGTGGCTCCAATTAAAGCTGCAGAACTGATGATACCAGCAATAATCTTTGTTGATTTCTTCTTTTTTCTTTTCTTCTTCTGTTTCTTCTGACATAAAATATAAACCTCTCTTCTAAACCCTTAAATTTTTACTTAATTAATCTTACATAATTAAAAATATTCTATTGACATTTTAATTTTATTAGAGTAGAAATTTAAATGAACGATTAGTTGTACAAATTGCTGATACTGTTTTTTATTTTTGAAATTAACTATTTTAAAAATAACCTAATCATGATTATCGCTTTTAATAAATTTTTTTACCTTATTTTTTAAAGAAGTTAGCAAAAATAAGATAAAATATTAATATTAAAGAAAAAGGTGAACGTATGTCCTTTCAACAATTTAATTCACAACCATGACTAATTGAAAATTTAAAAAAAGAAAAACTAATTAATCCAACACGAGTTCAAAATGAAATTATTCCTTTAGCACTAACTAATAAAAATTTAATTATTAAAAGTCCTACTGGTAGTGGTAAAACGCATACTTATTTAATTCCCATTTTAAACAATTGTAATGTTACTTTAAAAGTAACACAAGCAGTTATTATTACACCTACTCGTGAAATCGCTCAGCAAACATTAAATTTTTTAAAAGCTTTAATTAAAGAACAAAATATTAGTATTGCTTGTTTAGTGGGAGGTAAAGATATTATTCGCCAAAGTAATAATTTAAGTAATAATCAACCACAAATTGTAATTGGTACGCCAACCAGATTAAAACGTTTATATGAGCTTAATATGTTAGCAATTACTACTACTAACACTTTAGTTATTGATGAATGTGATATGTTATTTGATATGGGATTCATGGAAGATTTAGATTTTTTAATTACTAAAATGAATGGCATTGGTAGTAAATTTTAGTGCAAGTAAAATCCGATAGTGGCGTGTTGGTATCAAAATTTTAGTACAAATAATGACCGGTAGTGGCGTGTTAGTAGTAAAATTGTAGTGCAAGTAACTCCCGGTAGTGGCGTGTTAGTAACTAAATGTTAGTGCAAGTAAAGAACGGTAGTGGCGTGCTAGTGTACTATTTTACTTTGTTTTTTCTCTCTTAGCTCCTTCTCCCCTTTTTTTCTTTCTCTCTTAGCTCCTTCTCCCTTTGTACTTTCCCTCTTAGGACCTTCTTCCTTTGTTTAGTCATCCTTTCCTTTCTTGTATGTAGAGTTGGTGTAGGTTTTGTGTGGAACTCATGTAAAATGTTTGTAAAATGCATGTAGAAATTATGTAGAAACCATGTAGAATTGATGTAGAAACCATGTAGAATTGATGTAGAAACCATGTAGAATTCATGTAAAAACCATGTAGAATTGATGTAGAAACCATGTAGAATTCATGTAAAAACCATGTAGAAACCATGTAAAATTCATGTAGAAACCATGTAAAATTCATGTAGATAACATGTCAAATGCATGTAGATAATATGTATAATGTATGTAGATAAACAAGTGTTTACATACACGCCACTACAGTTGTGTATATTGTTTACATGCACGTCACTACAGTTGTGTATAATGTTCACATGGCGCCACCTACTTTGTTATTTTGTGCAAGTAAGTAATGGTGGTGGCGTGTTGGTATTAAAATTTTAGTGCAAATAAATAACGGTAGTGGCGTGTTGGTAGTAAATTTTAGTGCAAGTAAAATCCGATAGTGGCGTGTTGGTATCAAAATTTTAGTACAAATAATGACCGGTAGTGGCGTGTTAGTAGTAAAATTGTAGTGCAAGTAACTCCCGGTAGTGGCGTGTTAGTAACTAAATGTTAGTGCAAGTAAAGAACGGTAGTGGCGTGCTAGTGTACTATTTTATTTTGTTTTTTCTCTCTTAGCTCCTTCTCCCCTTTTTTCTTTCTCTCTTAGCTCCTTCTCCCTTTGTACTTTCCCTCTTAGGTCCTTCTTCCTTTGTTTAGTCCTTCTTTCCTTTCTTGTATGTAGAGTTGGTGTAGGTTTTGTGTGGAACTCATGTAAAATGTTTGTAAAATGCATGTAGAAATTATGTAGAAACCATGTAGAATTGATGTAGAAACCATGTAGAATTAATGTAGAAACCATGTAGAATTCATGTAAAAACCATGCAGAATTGATGTAGAAACCATGTAGAATTCATGTAAAAACCATGTAGAAACCATGTAAAATTCATGTAGAAACCATGTAAAATTCATGTAGATAACATGTCAAATGCATGTAGATAATATGTATAATGTATGTAGATAAACAAGTGTTTACATACACGCCACTACAGTTGTGTATATTGTTTACATGCACGTCACTACAGTTGTGTATAATGTTCACATGGCGCCACCTACTTTGTTATTTTGTGCAAGTAAGTAATGGTGGTGGCGTGTTGGTATTAAAATTTTAGTGCAAATAAATAACGGTAGTGGCGTGTTGGTAGTAAATTTTAGTGCAAGTAAAATCCGATAGTGGCGTGTTGGTATCAAAATTTTAGTACAAATAATGACCGGTAGTGGCGTGTTAGTAGTAAAATTGTAGTGCAAGTAACTCCCGGTAGTGGCGTGTTAGTAACTAAATGTTAGTGCAAGTAAAGAACGGTAGTGGCGTGCTAGTGTACTATTTTACTTTGTTTTTTCTCTCTTAGCTCCTTCTCCCCTTTTTTTCTTTCTCTCTTAGCTCCTTCTCCCTTTGTACTTTCCCTCTTAGGTCCTGAATACTCCCGTCTGAGTATTTTAAATGATTATGAGCATATGGTACCGAGCAAAGAAAAGTCTGGTACGTCCGCCTTGATCGATGGTTTATTTTGCACTGACTTATGAGAAAGAGTATCATTCTCTCTTGTGTACATGTTTTACATTTCATGGGTTCTTACAGTTATGATGTTAACAAGAGAAAATAGTAATAGCAAAAGGGTACAATTCGGGGTGTTAGAATAGAAGTATGATCGCTCCAAATATTAAAGTAAGTATACGGTGATCTGCTCAGACATACTCCGCCCATTGAAAGGTCCGTGTTCCTTTCAATTATCCTGTGGCATTGGAAGTGGTGCGATTTTTCGTATAGGTCGACGGATCACACCTTTAGCTGTACGAATGTCGACAACTCTAGTTTTGCCATCAGTGCCGGGGCAAGTATTGATGATTCGCCCCAATGGCCATTGCTGAGGTGGGGTGTTGTCATCATGGATGATGACTATCTGTCCAACATGGATGTTGGCCTGTGGAGTAAGCCACTTGCTCCTCAGCTGCAAGGTGTGTAAATAATCGCGTCGCCAGCGGTCCCAAAATTGTTGCTTTAAATGAGTGACTCGTTGCCAACGACTCAAATATGACGGGTTACTGTTCTCGACCATTGGCTCCGGTAGAGCCTTCAAAGATGAGCCAACCAGGAAGTGGCCCGGCGTGAGAGGTTCTCCGTCATTCGGATCTTCTGAGACAGCTGCGATGGGTCTGGAATTTAATACGGCTTCGACATCAATGGCGATGGTCTGCAATTCTTCATATGTGAGCCCAGTATTGCCCATGTTTTTTACGAGCAGAGACTTCATGGACTTTACCGCTGCTTCCCAGAGCCCACCAAAGTGTGGGGCACGAGGAGGGATAAAGTGAAACTGAACGCCTGTGGTAGAGGTGAACATCTTTAGGTCATCCGCAGCTTCTTGACTGAACAGCTGCCGTTTGAAGTCGTCTAGTTGAGAGCGCGCACCAACAAAATTGGTCGCGTTATCGCAATATATGCGACTCGGCAAACCTCTGCGACCAATGAAGCGCTTTAAACAAAGAATAAATGTGTTACTTGACAGATCTGAAAGTAGTTCTACATGGATTGCTTTAGTAGTAAAGCATACAAATACTGCGAGATACGTCTTAAATGGCACCTTGCTACGAATTCGATAGGATGTCAGAAAGGGTCCGCAAAGATCCACTCCAGAGACATTGAACGGCTTGCTAGGCAAAAGCCGATCTGCTGGAAGCGAGCCCATGATTTGTTCCGTCCAGCGAGGTTTGTAGTGATAGCAGTGAGTGCAAGATCTGATCACTTTAGTGGCCAGCCGGCGAACGTTTATAATCCATACTTGTAGCCGGAGCAAGCTAACAAGTGCCTGTGGACCAGCGTGCATGTTTATCCGATGGGTGTGTTCAGCAAAAAGATACGTAAATCTATTATCTCTTGGTAGCAAATAGGGAAATTTGGCGTCAAAGGCCATTGGAGCGTTGGTGAGCCGTCCGCCAACGCGAACCACAGTGAGGCTACGACTTCCGATTGAGACTTCAGCTAGGAATGGTGTCAGCTTTTGAAACTCAGGGCTGAGAATTTGCTGCCTTTTAAGCTGCAAGATTTCTTTACCGAAATATGATTGTTGAATAACCGAGACAATGTAAATAAAAACGTTTCGCAATTCCTCGGCTGGAACATCCAGCGCTCTTTCAACAACTAACGTTTCATCAGCTGGAAGTCTGTTGAAAACTCTTAACACGTAAGCTGTGACCCGCAGGATTCTACGATACGACGAATATTTGTTTATAATTTGGTTGATTATGTTTCCCTCGGTGCCACTATTGTTACATGTTAAAACAACTGCTTTGCGCTGCTCCAGTTCAGCTGTATTGAATTTTTTAGTCAACGATGTCTCAGGCCATTTTGATTCCTCCGCTTTGAGAAATTGAGGTCCACCAAACCACATAGATTTTTGAAGCTCAGATACTGAGCATCCGCGTGAAACGATATCAGCTGGGTTATCCTTTCCAGGTACGTGTCGCCAAATTACATTTGCTGACTTGGTTTGCATGTCAGATATGCGATTGGCCACAAAGCAATTAAGAGTTGACGAGTGTCGTTTTAACCAATATAAAACGAGCTCGGAGTCTGTCCAAAAGACAACACTATTAGCATATATATCCAGCTTGTGTTTTATTTTTATCCAAGTGTCGCACAGCAAAGACGCTGCGCACAACTCCAGACGTGGCAAGGTGATCGTTTTTAAAGGCGCAACCTTTGATTTTGCGATCAGTAGATGGGTTTGAAAACCTTCCTTAGTATGAGAGCGCATATAGATACAACATCCAAATGCTCTTTGGGAGGCGTCTGAAAAGCCGTGGATCTCGCATGTGTGCTCTAATGATGAGTTGACATATCTTGGTATTTCAATTTCATTCAGCTTGTACAAATCTGGTTCTATCTGTTGCCACAGAGTCAGCAATTCCCCAGGAATTGGGTCATCCCATTCAAGGCGTCTCATCCAAAGCTCCTGCACAAATATTTTGCATCTTATGACCACTGGACTCAGCAACCCGAGTAGATCATACATCCGTGCCACAATCGAGACGATATTTCGTTTGGTAGTTGCTTGAGAGATAGGGAGATCATACCGGAAGCAAAATACATCGCGCTGGGGTTTCCACGACATACCGAGAGCTTTGGTCAAATCCTTGTCGTCTGGTTTAAAGCAAAACTCATTTGACTTTTCGGTAGTGCCACTAAAGTTCCACTTAGCGAGCTCCAAGCCAGCTTTTCCTAAAATCGTTTGGACCTCAGATATTTTATTTTGCATTTCGGGCAGTCCGTCAGCTCCAGTTAGGAGATCGTCGACATACATATCGGTTTTGAGAACTTTAGCTCCGATAGGGAATTCCTTTTCGTAGTGATCGGCAATAAAGTTAAGACTTCTGATGGCCAAAAAGGGAGCGCATGCTAGGCCATAGGTAACGGTGTTCAGCTGGAATGTTTGCAAAGAACTATTAGGTGAATCGCGCCAAAAGATTAATTGTAGGTTGCGGTCTCGTGGGTCAACCACAAACTGGCGATACATTTTAGAAATGTCCGCTGTCACAGCATGCCGATGTAATCGAAATGAAAGCAAAGTTATTACCAGGTTTTGCTGGATCGTGGGTCCAACCATGACGATGTCGTTCAACGATAAGTCTGATGTTGACTTGGCCGAGGCGTCGAAAACTACGCGTAGTTTAGTTGTTGAACTTTGTGGTCGCAATACTCCGTGATGTGGAATGGCATAATGCGGTTTAATCGCATCAACGCTATTAAGCGGGTGCATATGGCCAAGTTCTGCATACTCTTTCATAAATTCCGTGTACATCATTTTTAGCGAGGGCCGACGTTCCAGACGGCGTTCTATTTGAAAGAATCGGCGTTTAGCATTTTCCAACGAGTCTCCTAGTTTTTCAGGTGAAGTTTTAAATGGCAAACGAACCTGTACTCTTCCCGCCGATAGAAATACTGTGTTTTCCTGATAGTGTTTTTCACACTCTTGCTCTTCGGGTGTGAGTTTATTGGTGTTGACAAGAAATGACTCGATTTCCCAGAACCTTTGCAATGAATTATTTAAATCGTTTAAATTTGTTACCTTGCATGTAAATACATTTGCCTTTGTGTAAGTTTGAAAGGAATCGTCGATTTTACCGCCAACAATCCATCCCAGCGATGAGTTCAGCAGGCAGGGCAAACCTGGACCTAATGTTATTTTTCCGCCGGTTAGTAGATCAAAGAATTCTGCCGTGCTAATTAAAAGGTCGATCTTCTGTGGCTTAAAGAATTGTGGGTCAGCTAACTCGACTCCTTCTGGGATAGTCCAGTTAGATGTATCTATACAGCGTTCAGGCTGGCTTATCGAAATTGATTTTGTGACCGCAAAATGTAATGGCCATTCATCGACTGACAATCGTGATCAAATGGTTGTCGATACCGAGAACTTCAGCTGTGCGCGCACGTCTGCTATGCCAGAAATGTCGAACCTTTGGCGATTAAATTGAAGTTGTAATTGTTTGGCCAAGTTTTCTGTAATAAAGTTTATTTCCGATCCAGAATCCAACAAGGCGCGCGCAGGCTGAAAAATACCATATTTGTCTTGGATTAATACAATTGCTGTTGGAATAAGTGATCGTTTTGAATGTCGCGCTAAAAGCGCAACTGCCTGTGTTGGCGGTCGAAGTTCGCCTTTAGTTGGTTGTGTGTTTATTGATTGCTGTTGAACGGGCTCAGTTTCCCGATGCAAGGTCGTATGATGTAGGCCTTGGCATGAACGGCACCTAAATTTTGAAGAACACTTAGAAGCGATATGTCCCTTATGCATACAATTTAAGCAGAGTGATGCCTGCTTAACCCAGTTAAACCGTTCATAAGCAGTAAGCGATGTAAACATAGGACAATAGCCGAGGCTATGGTCAGGTGAATTACATTTTAGACAAGTTCCTTGGGCTATAACAAATGCCCTTTTACTGGATGTAGCCCTCTCTTGGCGCCTTTCGTTTGTCTGCTTGCTGTCGGTATCTGGCTTTGCGTTACATTCCAGAAATTGGCAATGGCGACTCAATATGTTGTAGCAGTCGTCCCATGCAGGAAGCTTTTCGAAATCCTGAATCCGGTCATATGCTTGCTTGGCGTTAGAATCGACCTTTAACAATACAAGATGAATCAGAATGGCATTCATAATGTCTTTCTCTGTACCCAGAGAAAGCAGTGAGCCGCGCAGTGCGGCTACCGTGTCTAAAATATTCCGCAATGATACCGGATCAGATTTTTTCATATCCACTATACCGAACAGACTAGAGACATGCTCTAAAAGAATCAAAACCTTCTTATCATAACGCTCTTTTAATTGCTGCAGAGCCTTGGGATAGTTAGCTTCTGAAATTTGGAAAGGAGATACTACGCTCAATGCTGCACCCGAAAGGCAACTGAGTAGGTAATTGAATTTATCCACATCCGTTAGTGTGACGTCATCGTGCACCATATTGGTAAACGCAGTAATAAAACGCTTGTAATCACCGTACTTGCCATCAAATTTTGGTAGCTTTAAAGCTGGGAGACGACTATGATGCACATTGGGCGAGCAGGTTGAGTTTATGAAGCTTGTTTCCTCAGTCCTTGGAACTCTATTTGGCCCAAATCGTTTCATCACTGCTGCCTTTATGGTCACAAACTTCTCTTCATACTCATTGCGGCAGTCATCGGTCGAATCCAACTCCTCTATTTGGGCTTGAATTTGGCAAAGTTGCCTAAAATGTGACTCCAAAATCTGGACCCGACACTCTAGCGTTCCAAGGTCAGCATCAGGTTCAAGTTCCATGCGCTTGATGGTGTTTTCAAAGTTGCGTTCTAATAAGATTCGTTTTTTCCGATGTAAAATCAATTGTTCTTGGTAATTTAGTCATGATGGCCGGATGGCAGCGTTTCATGTACTGTACGACGAGTAGCAAATAGTGGATAACGAATAAGTGAACGAGCTTTCGTTTTCTGATCGGAGATTTGAGTGAAAGCACAGTGCTTATTTTTTCACTCAATTGATACCTACTCTTATGCTGAGAGAATTGCACTCTCTCATGTAGGGCAATGGCAATAGGCAAACAGTTAGAGGTTTGGTATGCATAAAATTGATTTATACATACATACATACAATCACGTGGTTATATGTTCGTAGAATTTTCTGCGAGTCAAGCTTACGGTTTTGAATACCCAATAGCGAGTCTTTGGTCCGATGTGATGATGCTCCCGGTGAGCGATTCCTCCGATGATGATTGTTCCAAAGATCACAAGTCTTGTCACGGTCGCCAATGAATACTCCCGTCTGAGTATTTTAAATGATTATGAGCATATGGTACCGAGCAAAGAAAAGTCTGGTACGTCCGCCTTGATCGATGGTTTATTTTGCACTGACTTATGAGAAAGAGTATCATTCTCTCTTGTGTACATGTTTTACATTTCATGGGTTCTTACAGTTATGATGTTAACAAGAGAAAATAGTAATAGCAAAAGGGTACAATTCGGGGTGTTAGAATAGAAGTATGATCGCTCCAAATATTAAAGTAAGTATACGGTGATCTGCTCAGACAGGTCCTTCTTCCTTTGTTTAGTCCTTCTTTCCTTTCTTGTATGTAGAGTTGGTGTAGGTTTTGTGTGGAACTCATGTAAAATGTTTGTAAAATGCATGTAGAAATTAAGTAGAAACCATGTAGAATTGATGTAGAAACCATGTAGAATTGATGTAGAAACCATGTAGAATTCATGTAAAAACCATGTAGAATTGATGTAGAAACCATGTAGAATTCATGTAAAAACCATGTAGAAACCATGTAAAATTCATGTAGAAACCATGTAAAATTCATGTAGATAACATGTCAAATGCATGTAGATAATATGTATAATGTATGTAGATAAACAAGTGTTTACATACACGCCACTACAGTTGTGTATATTGTTTACATGCACGTCACTACAGTTGTGTATAATGTTCACATGGCGCCACTACTTTGTTATTTTGTGCAAGTAAGTAATGGTGGTGGCGTGTTGGTATTAAAATTTTAGTGCAAATAAATAACGGTAGTGGCGTGTTGGTATTAAAATTTTAGTGCAATTAAATAACGGTAGTGGCGTGTTGGTAGTAAATTTTAGTGCAAGTAAAATCCGATAGTGGCGTGTTGGTATCAAAATTTTAGTACAAATAATGACCGGTAGTGGCGTGTTAGTAGTAAAATTGTAGTGCAAGTAACTCCCGGTAGTGGCGTGTTAGTAACTAAATGTTAGTGCAAGTAAAGAACGGTAGTGGCGTGCTAGTGTACTATTTTACTTTGTTTTTTTCTCTCTTAGCTCCTTCTCCCTTTTTTCTTTCTCTCTCTTAGCTCCTTCTCCCTTTGTACTTTCCCTCTTAGGTCCTTCTTCCTTTGTTTAGTCCTTCTTTCCTTTCTTGTATGTAGAGTTGGTGTAGGTTTTGTGTGGAACTCATGTAAAATGTTTGTAAAATGCATGTAGAAATTATGTAGATACCATGTAGAATTGATGTAGAAACCATGTAGAATTGATGTAGAAACCATGTAGAATTCATGTAAAAACCATGTAGAATTGATGTAGAAACCATGTAGAATTCATGTAAAAGCCATGTAGAAACCATGTAAAATTCATGTAGAAACCATGTAAAATTCATGTAGATAACATGTCAAATGCATGTAGATAATATGTATAATGTATGTAGATAAACAAGTGTTTACATACACGCCACTACAGTTGTGTATATTGTTTACATGCACGTCACTACAGTTGTGTATAATGTTCACATCGCGCCACCTACTTTTTATGTTTACTTACCTGCAACAAAATGGCGGTTACCGGTTGCTTGGGGTCACGATAAGGTACTGTGCTTCTTTCCTTCCTTCTTTCCTTTCTTGTATGTAGAGTTGGTGTAGGTTTTGTGTGGAACTCATGTAAAATGTTTGTAAAATGCATGTAGAAATTATGTAGATACCATGTAGAATTGATGTAGAAACCATGTAGAATTGATGTAGAAACCATGTAGAATTCATGTAAAAACCATGTAGAATTGATGTAGAAACCATGTAGAATTCATGTAAAAGCCATGTAGAAACCATGTAAAATTCATGTAGAAACCATGTAAAATTCATGTAGATAACATGTCAAATGCATGTAGATAATATGTATAATGTATGTAGATAAACAAGTGTTTACATACACGCCACTACAGTTGTGTATATTGTTTACATGCACGTCACTACAGTTGTATATAATGTTCACATGGCGCCACCTACTTTGTTATTTTGTGCAAGTAAGTAATGGTGGTGGCGTGTTGGTGTTAAAATTTTAGTGCAAATAAATAACGGTAGTGGCGTGTTGGTATTAAAATTTTAGTGCAAGTAAAATCCGATAGTGGCGTGTTGGAATCAAAATTTTAGTACAAATAATGACCGGTAGTGGCGTGTTAGTAGTAAAATTGTAGTGCAAGTAACTCCCGGTAGTGGCGTGTTAGTAACTAAATGTTAGTGCAAGTAAAGAACGGTAGTGGCGTGCTAGTGTACTATTTTACTTTGTTTTTTCTCTCTTAGCTCCTTCTCCCCTTTTTTCTTTCTCTCTTAGCTCCTTCTCCCTTTGTACTTTCCCTCTTAGGTCCTTCTTCCTTTGTTTAGTCCTTCTTTCCTTTCTTGTATGTAGAGTTGGTGTAGGTTTTGTGTGGAACTTATGTAAAATGTTTGTAAAATGCATGTAGAAATTATGTAGAAACCATGTAGAATTGTTGTAGAAACCATGTAGAATTGATGTAGAAACCATGTAGAATTCATGTAAAAACCATGTAGAATTGATGTAGAAACCATGTAGAATTCATGTAAAAACCATGTAGAAACCATGTAAAATTCATGTAGAAACCATGTAAAATTCATGTAGATAACATGTCAAATGCATGTAGATAATATGTATAATGTATGTAGATAAACAAGTGTTTACATACACGCCACTACAGTTGTGTATATTGTTTACATGCACGTCACTACAGTTGTGTATAATGTTCACATGGCGCCACCTACTTTGTTATTTTGTGCAAGTAAGTAATGGTGGTGGCGTGTTGGTATTAAAATTTTAGTGCAAATAAATAACGGTAGTGGCGTGTTGGTAGTAAATTTTAGTGCAAGTAAAATCCGATAGTGGCGTGTTGGTATCAAAATTTTAGTACAAATAATGACCGGTAGTGGCGTGTTAGTAGTAAAATTGTAGTGCAAGTAACTCCCGGTAGTGGCGTGTTAGTAACTAAATGTTAGTGCAAGTAAAGAACGGTAGTGGCGTGCTAGTGTACTATTTTACTTTGTTTTTTCTCTCTTAGCTCCTTCTCCCCTTTTTTTCTTTCTCTCTTAGCTCCTTCTCCCTTTGTACTTTCCCTCTTAGGTCCTTCTTCCTTTGTTTAGTCCTTCTTTCCTTTCTTGTATGTAGAGTTGGTGTAGGTTTTGTGTGGAACTTATGTAAAATGTTTGTAAAATGCATGTAGAAATTATGTAGAAACCATGTAGAATTGTTGTAGAAACCATGTAGAATTGATGTAGAAACCATGTAGAATTCATGTAAAAACCATGTAGAATTGATGTAGAAACCATGTAGAATTCATGTAAAAACCATGTAGAAACCATGTAAAATTCATGTAGAAACCATGTAAAATTCATGTAGATAACATGTCAAATGCATGTAGATAATATGTATAATGTATGTAGATAAACAAGTGTTTACATACACGCCACTACAGTTGTGTATATTGTTTACATGCACGTCACTACAGTTGTGTATAATGTTCACATGGCGCCACCTACTTTGTTATTTTGTGCAAGTAAGTAATGGTGGTGGCGTGTTGGTATTAAAATTTTAGTGCAAATAAATAACGGTAGTGGCGTGTTGGTAGTAAATTTTAGTGCAAGTAAAATCCGATAGTGGCGTGTTGGTATCAAAATTTTAGTACAAATAATGACCGGTAGTGGCGTGTTAGTAGTAAAATTGTAGTGCAAGTAACTCCCGGTAGTGGCGTGTTAGTAACTAAATGTTAGTGCAAGTAAAGAACGGTAGTGGCGTGCTAGTGTACTATTTTACTTTGTTTTTTCTCTCTTAGCTCCTTCTCCCCTTTTTTTCTTTCTCTCTTAGCTCCTTCTCCCTTTGTACTTTCCCCTCTTAGGTCCTTCTTCCTTTGTTTAGTCCTTCTTTCCTTTCTTGTATGTAGAGTTGGTGTAGGTTTTGTGTGGAACTCATGTAAAATGTTTGTAAAATGCATGTAGAAATTATGTAGAAACCATGAAGAATTGATGTAGAAACCATGTAGAATTGATGTAGAAACCATGTAGAATTCATGTAAAAACCATGTAGAATTGATGTAGAAACCATGTAGAATTCATGTAAAAACCATGTAGAAACCATGTAAAATTCATGTAGAAACCATGTAAAATTCATGTAGATAACATGTCAAATGCATGTAGATAATATGTATAATGTATGTAGATAAACAAGTGTTTACATACACGCCACTACAGTTGTGTATATTGTTTACATGCACGTCACTACAGTTGTGTATAATGTTCACATCGCGCCACCTACTTTTTATGTTTACTTACCTGCAACAAAATGGCGGTTACCGGTTGCTTGGGGTCACGATAAGGTACTGTGCTTCTTTCCTTCCTTCTTTCCTTTCTTGTATGTAGAGTTGGTGTAGGTTTTGTGTGGAACTCATGTAAAATGTTTGTAAAATGCATGTAGAAATTATGTAGAATTGATGTAGAAACCATGTAGAATTGATGTAGAAACCATGTAGAATTGATGTAGAAACCATGTAGAATTCATGTAAAAACCATGTAGAATTGATGTAGAAACCATGTAGAATTCATGTAAAAACCATGTAGAAACCATGTAAAATTCATGTAGAAACCATGTAAAATTCATGTAGATAACATGTCAAATGCATGTAGATTATTATTATATTATTGGGGCGTTAGTGTACCGCGACCTGTTTAGATCTATTGTACCCCCATTCGGAGCCTACAGCTCAGATATCAACCCATTTCCTCGAACAAAGTCGAGGAGTTTTGATGGGTTGATTCTTCCTAAGAGCTCATGTGATAGAGCTCTCGACCCTAAGGTTCTGCATCTTAAATTTATTAAGGCCGGACAGTCTGCGATGATGTGTGTAGAGGTTTCGTCCTCCATGTCACAGAATCTGCAAGTCCTGCTGCTTGTTATTCCTATCTTACCTAGGTGACTTTTCAGTCTGCAGTGCCCGGTTAGTAATCCGGTAACGATCCTAAGTGAATTCTTCCCTAGTTGCATAAGTTCCTCGAACCTCTTCTTGTTGTAGTTTTCTATTAGAGTTTTGGCTTGCCTTAGGCCTGGGGTATTCCTCCAGTGTTCTAGCCTCATGGTGCCTTCCTCTTTCCTAATGTATTCTTTTATTGTGTGCCTTCCTATGCCACAGTAGGGTTCTGGTCCTATCAGGGGCTGTTCGGCTCCTAGTTTTGCCATTTTGTCGGCAATTTCATTTCCGGATATGTCCCTATGACCCGGAATCCATCTGAGGGCCAGTCTATTTAGGCTGCCCAAACGGTTTAGTTTACTCTTCACCTCTAGTACTATCTTTGAGGTGACTTTATTACTGCATAGAGCAGTAATTGCTGCTCGGCTGTCCGAAAGGATCGAGATGTCCTTATTCTTATATCCACGCTGTATGTTGAGCTCTGCACAACGTCCAATAGCGCATACCTCAGCCTGGAATATGCTGGTGTATTGGCCAAGGGATTCGTGGTATTTTATGCGGGGCCCTACCACTCCAAGGCCAGTGCCTTTTTGTGTCAGGGATCCATCTGTGTACCATGCTATGGTGTGTTAAGCCATAGGGTGCACTTCGGACAATGTGGTCCAATCTTTCTTATTGCCTAAGTGTGTTGTGAAGTTCTGCTCGAAGATTAATTCGGCTGTCATTTCATCCCTAGGGTGTAGTATTAGGGGCACCTCACCTAACAGATTAGTCGCATCCCTGTTATTTAGAATGCAACCACTACCCGTGCCCTCAGTGCTTATTCTCAGGAGGGTAGCTTTGCGTTGAAGTTCAATTACACAATGGAGTGGTGTTAGCTCCATCAGTACTTCTAAGGCAGTTGTGGGACAGGTTTTCATTGCCCCTGTCATACATACGCAGGCAAGTCTTTGCAACTTTTGTAGCTGTTTTTGTATGGTGTTGAGCTTAGCTCGTTTACCCCATGCAATTGCTCCGTACGTGAGAATTGGTCTCACAATCATCAGGTATAGCCATCTTATTATCTGGGGCCTGGTTCCCCAGGATTTCCCAGCAATTTTTCGACAGGTATACAGAGCTCTATAACACTTCTCCACTGTCTTTTGGACATGGGAAGCGAAGTTTAGCTTACTATCTAAAGTGATTCCTAAATACTTAACCTCTCGGCTAGTTTCTATAGGAATTCCTAGCAATGAGATTTGTCTCATTCTCTGTAGTTTGTACTTCCTTGTGAAGGGAACTATGACTGTTTTGGCGGGATTAAGGTTGAGTCCAACCTCCCTGCACCAGTCTAGCGTTATCTTGAGTCCGAGTTGGACGATGTCACAGAGTGTCTCTTCAAATTTGCCTCTGGCTATTATCACAATGTCATCGGCGTATCCTTGACACTGGATCCCCTTTTCAGCAAGTTTGCTGAGAAGCTCATCTACCAGCAGACTCCATAGCAAAGGGGAAAGCACTCCTCCTTGCGGACAGCCTCTGCTGGTTGCTATCGTCATGTTGTCTGAGCCCAGTGTACATGTTGCCTGTCTGGATTGTAGTAGGTTACCAATCCATTTACTCGTTGTAACATCTATGTTCCTCCTAGACAGGGCAGATCGAACCGCATCATGTGATGTGTTGTCGAAGGCTCCCTCTATGTCTAGGAAGGCACAAATAGCAATTTCTTTGCTGTCAACTGCCCCCTCTAGGGTGCGGCATAGTTGATGAAGTGCCGTGTCTGTTGAACGGCCTGCTCTATATGCATGCTGCGTGTGTTGCAGCGGACAGTTTCTGAGAGCTGTTCTCCTAATAATGTAGTCTACCAGTTTTTCCAGCGTTTTAAGGCAAAACGAAGTTAAGCTGATAGGTCTAAAGGACTTTGGGCTGGTGATATCTTTCTTTCCGGTCTTGGGGATGAAGACCACCCTAGCGCTGCACCATGCACTTGGGATATAGCCAAGGGCTAGGCTGCTTACCATTAGTCTTCTTAAGCGGGTTAGGAGTAGCTCCTGCCCCTGCTGTAAGAAGGATGGAGAGATTCTATCTAATCCCGGTGACTTAAATGGTTGGAAGGTTCCAATAGCCCATTTAAGTTTCTCGGGCGTAACTATGGACTTGGCTGTTGCCCAGTCACTTGCTACTGTCCTAGGGGTTCTATGATGATCACGCATAATATTTCCCGTAATGGGAGTACTTCCCGGGAAATGCGTGTCAAAGAGAAGTTCTAATTTCTCCCTATCCGTGGAAGTAAAGGTGTTATTACCCTTTTTCAGGGCTAAATTACTATCAATTGCACTTTTAGCCATTGCCTTGTGCAGTCTTGCGCCCTCGTTGACGTTACTTATTGCCTCACAGAAGTTTCTATAGTCCTTCCGTTTGGCTTTCCTGATCTCTTTGTTATAGAGCGTCAGGCTTTGCCTGTATCGTTCCCAGTTACTTTCAGTTTTTGGCCTATTGAAGAGCCTTCGAGTGGTGCGTTGTAGCTGTTCAAGCTTAGCATTCCACCACGGTGCGTCTGTTTCCCGTTTCTGTCTGCCTAGTGGACAACTGTCTTCAAAGGCATTCACTATTTCGTGACCTAGGTTGTCTACTGCTCTATCTAGTTCCAAGGGATGTCTAGGGTATCCTGACGGTTCGTTGGAAAGATTTAGCTCTAGAGTTGACCTAAACTTATCCCAGTTTGTTTTCCTGGGGTTTCTTTTAGGGGTGTACCTTTTTGTGTTGAAGGCTACTTCAAACAAAATTGTCCTGTGGTCGGACATGGATTCTTCTGGTGACACATGCCAGTTCCTAATGTGGGGCTTGATTGAATTGGTTGCCAGAGTTATGTCTAGCACCTCTTCTCTTACCTTGGTAACAAATGTCGGCGTGGAGCCGACATTACAAATCTCTAGGTTATTGTTTAAAATAAATTCTAGTAGTTGCTCACCTCTGTTATTAACATCAGTACTGCCCCAGATCACATGATGTGCGTTGGCATCACATCCGATGATAATGGGGATCTTGTTCTTCCGGCAGTGGTCCACTAGCCCGAGTATTTCTGGCGGTGGACAGGCTTCCTCCCCAGCAAAGTAGGCGGAGGCCACTGCTAGCTTCTGTGTAGCTCCTGTGCCGTCGATGGAGATGGCGACACAGTCCCTGCTCAGGAACTCTGAAAAGATATTGTAGTTGATATCTTTCCTTATAACAATGCATGATCTGGGAGGTAGTTCTCCTGGATCGCATATTACCTTGGTATCCTTCGTGTACAGGCCCTTAATGCCACGGTGCCACCATGGCTCCATGACAAGGGCTAGCCCTAGGTGTTGGGAGGTGATCATCCTGGCCAAGACAGCAGATGCTGCTTTGGCCCGATGGATGTTCACCTGGGCTAGCCGAGTGCTGCTTGGTGCAGCCATCAGATGAGGGTCTGGGGCCCCGTGACTTCTGGTGAAGAGAGCGAGCAAGTCTCTCCACCACCGTCTATCACGGTGACCTCCGCCTCATCGCAGCTTTCGTCCAGGAGGAGCTCCTGGGCCAGCTCTTGAGATGACATGGGGTGTCCTTCCCCCTGGTCGTCCCCAATCTCCATGGCAGATTTGCTGTCCTCTCCACTCTGCGACGTCGGCTCCACACTTGGTGGTTCGAGGGTATCCTCGACAGCCTCGCAGGTGCCTTCGTTGGACGCCTCTTCCGGAGCTTTCGTAGTCTTCTTCAGACCGCTCACGGTGACGTGACCGTACCGGAAGTTGAGTTGGTGGTCACATTCCACTATCTCATCCCTTCCGGCCTGGTCCATCCCTACCACGAGGAGTGCACCAGCTCCGTCGTTTCTCCTGGAGATGACCTTCCAGGCGTCTGTTCCGACGCGGTTTTGGAAACCGATGAAGGCCAGAATTTCCTCATTGGTCCTATCCACGCTCCTCGGGCAGAACAACGTTGCGTTGAAGACTGCCGGGATGTCGGCTCCTGTTCGTGTACTCCCTTCCACGTCCGCAGCTGAGGTACGGCAAGTTTTAGCCACTCAGCTGTGCCCTCGTCCAGGCAATCGATGATCAGGTGACCCACCCTGAAGTGGATCCCCCTGAACACGACCGGACCGCTCCACGCTGACGTGAGCATCTCGTCCATGATGGACTCCTGTAACTCAGACAGCTCCTCATTGGTCAGGCTGACCACCGGGAACTTCTCCGGGAGGATGGCCACCTTTATGTGCGATGCCTTCATGGCAGCCTCCGCGTATGTCGGACGGGGTCCGGAGGGCGGTGGTGCCGGGCCAGAGGGTCGTCCTCCGGCGGGAGTCGGTTGATGGTCTCGGCGAGGCTGGGAAGGTATCTTCCTGGCCTGCACCTTTGCCTTCTCTACCGCTGCTGCTGCTGATGTGCTAGGTCCATCTTGCCTAGGGGCCCGTGAGGTTGTCTCACTAGCCTTACCATGCCTGGACCTTTTGGGGGTGTCTGCGGGTGGTGTGCGGCTGGTATTCAGCCGTTTGCCAGCCGGTGCTGCTCCTACTGCCGGTTGCTCCCTCGGCTCCTTTGCCTTCCTTAAGGCCTCCTCTGGCGTCAAGCCCTGCAAGAGGTACCTGAGGTACCACTTGACTTTTGACCCTGGCAGGCCACGCCTGTTCGGGTCGTCCAGTCCTCCGGGCTGTCCTAGGGCTGGCAGGGCGTCTGTCTTCTTCAGCTGTCTGATAGAGTGTGGCCTATCAGACGCGAGGGGTGGACGTGCTGGCAGGGTAAGTCCTGCTGGCACACCACGCTCTCTGGCTGGGAACACCTGCAGCGCAGGTCTGGCCTGAACTGCTGGGGGGTTCCTAGGCGTGTGCGCTGCCGCCTGTGGTTTCTCGCCGTCGAGGGATCTATCCTCGAAAAGTCTTGCGACTCCGGCTGCAGGGATATCCTGCGGGATTTTCGTATTTTTATTGTGCTTCTTCATGTGGTCCCACGAGCTGCGGAGAAGTATAAGGTCCGCCCGGGCAGAGATCCGCCGTACCCGGGTAAGGCGCAGTTAGGACAGACGGTCGCCACTTGTCTGAACCCTCCGTTTGCGACTGGGATATTTGTTGACTCGGGCCCCCAGCCAGGCTGACTATCGGCACGGCTCGGATGACACCTTAGTCCGGCACCGAGGTGAGATGTGAGGGATAGGATGGTGGTAGGTAGTTGTGAGGGAGGGGGTGTGTAAGGCTACGGTGGTAAGACGGCCAAACAAGCGTCTTGTCGGTATACCTCGTGGGTATACCCGCTGTTTGTCCGGGGTTGCTTATTCGCTTACGCTTATTCGCAACTAACCTTCCCGGAAGGCCGTTCGCTATCCGCAACCTGCGACCCGCCTGGTGGCCCCAGCTAAGCTTCCCTTCGAACCATCTCACTAGTTCTTGGGGACCAAGAATGCATGTAGATAATATGTATAATGTATGTAGATAAACAAGTGTTTACATACACGCCACTACAGTTGTGTATATTGTTTACATGCACGTCACTACAGTTGTGTATAATGTTCACATGGCGCCACCTACTTTGTTATTTTGTGCAAGTAAGTAATGGTGGTGGCGTGTTGGTATTAAAATTTTAGTGCAAATAAATAACGGTAGTGGCGTGTTGGTATTAAAATTTTAGTGCAAATAAATAACGGGAGTGGCGTGTTGGTAGTAAATTTTAGTGCAAGTAAAATCCGATAGTGGCGTGTTGGTATCAAAATTTTAGTACAAATAATGAACGGTAGTGGCGTGTTAGTAGTAAAATTGTAGTGCAAGTAACTCCCGGTAGTGGCGTGTTAGTAACTAAATGTTAGTGCAAGTAAAGAACGGTAGTGGCGTGCTAGTGTACTATTTTACTTTGTTTTTTCTCTCTTAGCTCCTTCTCCCCTTTTTTTCTTTCTCTCTTAGCTCCTTCTCCCTTTGTACTTTCCCTCTTAGGTTCTTCTTCCTTTGTTTAGTCTTTCTTTCCTTTCTTGTATGTAGAGTTGGTGTAGGTTTTGTGTGGAACTCATGTAAAATGTTTGTAAAATGCATGTAGAAATTATGTAGAATTGATGTAGAAACCATGTAGAATTGATGTAGAAACCATGTAGAATTGATGTAGAAACCATGTAGAATTCATGTAAAAACCATGTAGAATTGATGTAGAAACCATGTAGAATTCATGTAAAACCATGTAGAAACCATGTAAAATTCATGTAGAAACCATGTAAAATTCATGTAGATAACATGTCAAATGCATGTAGATAATATGTATAATGTATGTAGATAAACAAGTGTTTACATACACGCCACTACAGTTGTGTATATTGTTTACATGCACGTCACTACAGTTGTGTATAATGTTCACATGGCGCCACCTACTTTGTTATTTTGTGCAAGTAAGTAATGGTGGTGGCGTGTTGCTAATAAAATTTTAGTGCAAATAAATAACGGTAGTGGCGTGTTGGTATTAAAATTTTAGTGCAAATAAATAACGGTAGTGGCGTGTTGGTAGTACATTTTAGTGCAAGTAAAATCCGATAGTGGCGTGTTGGTATCAAAATTTTAGTACAAATAATGACCGGTAGTGGCGTGTTAGTAGTAAAATTGTAGTGCAAGTAACTCCCGGTAGTGGCGTGTTAGTAACTAAATGTTACTGCAAGTAAAGAACGGTAGTGGCGTGCTAGTGTACTATTTTACTTTGTTTTTTCTCTCTTAGCTCCTTCTCCCCTTTTTTCTTTCTCTCTTAGCTCCTTCTCCCTTTGTACTTTCCCTCTTAGGTTCTTCTTCCTTTGTTTAGTCTTTCTTTCCTTTCTTGTATGTAGAGTTGGTGTAGGTTTTGTGTGGAACTCATGTAAAATGTTTGTAAAATGATGGAGAAATTATGTAGAATTGATGTAGAAACCATGTAGAATTGATGTAGAAACCATGTAGAATTCATGTAAAAACCATGTAGAATTGATGTAGAAACCATGTAGAATTCATGTAAAAACCATGTAGAAACCATGTAAAATTCATGTAGAAACCATGTAAAATTCATGTAGATAACATGTCAAATGCATGTAGATAATATGTATAATGTATGTAGATAAACAAGTGTTTACATACACGCCACTACAGTTGTGTATATTGTTTACATGCACGTCACTACAGTTGTGTATAATGTTCACATGGCGCCACCTACTTTGTTATTTTGTGCAAATAAATAACGGTAGTGGCGTGTTGGTAGTAAATTTTAGTGCAAGTAAAATCCGATAGTGCCGTGTTGGTATCAAAATTTTAGTACAAATAATGAACGGTAGTGGCGTGTTAGTAGTAAAATTGTAGTGCAAGTAACTTCCGGTAGTGGCGTGTTAGTAACTAAATATTAGTGCAAGTAAAGAACGGTAGTGGCGTGCTAGTGTACTATTTTACTTTGTTTTTTCTCTCTTAGCTCCTTCTCCCCTTTTTTCTTTCTCTCTTAGCTCCTTCTCCCTTTGTACTTTCCCTCTTAGGTCCTTCTTCCTTTGTTTAGTCCTTCTTTCCTTTCTTGTATGTAGAGTTGGTGTAGGTTTTGTGTGGAACTCATGTAAAATGTTTGTAAAATGCATGTAGAAATTATGTAGAATTGATGTAGAAACCATGTAGAATTGATGTAGAAACCATGTAGAATTCATGTAAATACCATGTAGAATTGATGTAGAAACCATGTAGAATTCATGTAAAAACCATGTAGAAACCATGTAAAATTCATGTAGAAACCATGTAAAATTCATGTAGATAACATGTCAAATGCATGTAGATAATATGTATAATGTATGTAGATAAACAAGTGTTTACATACACGCCACTACAGTTGTGTATATTGTTTACATGCACGTCACTACAGTTGTGTATAATGTTCACATGGCGCCACCTACTTTGTTATTTTGTGCAAGTAAGTAATGGTGGTGGCGTGTTGGTATTAAAATTTTAGTGCAAATAAATAACGGTAGTGGCGTGTTGGTAGTAAATTTTAGTGCAAGTAAAATCCGATAGTGGCGTGTTGGTATCAAAATTTTAGTACAAATAATGACCGGTAGTGGCGTGTTAGTAGTAAAATTGTAGTGCAATTAACTCCCGGTAGTGACGTGTTAGTAACTAAATGTTAGTGCAAGTAAAGAACGGTAGTGGCGTGCTAGTGTACTATTTTACTTTGTTTTTTCTCTCTTAGCTCCTTCTCCCCTTTTTTTCTTTCTCTCTTAGCTCCTTCTCCCTTTGTACTTTCCCTCTTAGATCCTTCTTCCTTTGTTTAGTCCTTCTTTCCTTTCTTGTATGTAGAGTTGGTGTAGGTTTTGTGTGGAACTCATGTAAAATGTTTGTAAAATGCATGTAGAAATTATGTAGAAACCATGTAGAATTGATGTAGAAACCATGTAGAATTGATGTAGAAACCATGTAGAATTCATGTAAAAACCATGTAGAATTGATGTAGAAACCATGTAGAATTCATGTAAAAACCATGTAGAAACCATGTAAAATTCATGTAGAAACCATGTAAAATTCATGTAGATAACATGTCAAATGCATGTAGATAATATGTATAATGTATGTAGATAAACAAGTGTTTACATACACGCCACTACAGTTGTGTATATTGTTTACATGCACGTCACTACAGTTGTGTATAATGTTCACATCGCGCCACCTACTTTTTATGTTTACTTACCTGCAACAAAATGGCGGTTACCGGTTGCTTGGGGTCACGATAAGGTACTGTGCTTCTTTCCTTCCTTCTTTCCTTTCTTGTATGTAGAGTTGGTGTAGGTTTTGTGTGGAACTCATGTAAAATGTTTGTAAAATGCATGTAGAAATTATGTAGAATTGATGTAGAAACCATGTAGAATTGATGTAGAAACCATGTAGAATTGATGTAGAAACCATGTAGAATTCATGTAAAAACCATGTAGAATTGATGTAGAAACCATGTAGAATTCATGTAAAAACCATGTAGAAACCATGTAAAATTCATGTAGAAACCATGTAAAATTCTTGTAGATAACTTGTCAAATGCATGTAGATAATATGTATAATGCATGTAGATAAACAAGTGTTTACATACACGCCACTACAGTTGTGTATATTGTTTACATGCACGTCACTACAGTTGTGTATAATGTTCACATCGCGCCACCTACTTTTTATGTTTACTTACCTGCAACAAAATGGCGGTTACCGGTTGCTTGGGGTCACGATAAGGTACTGTGCTTCTTTCCTTCCTTCTTTCCTTTCTTGTATGTAGAGTTGGTGTAGGTTTTGTGTGGAACTCATGTAAAATGTTTGTAAAATGCATGTAGAAATTATGTAGAATTGATGTAGAAACCATGTAGAATTGATGTAGAAACCATGTAGAATTCATGTAAAAACCATGTAGAATTGATGTAGAAACCATGTAGAATTCATGTAAAAACCATGTAGAAACCATGTAAAATTCATGTAGAAACCATGTAAAATTCATGTAGATAACATGTCAAATGCATGTAGATAATATGTATAATGTATGTAGATAAACAAGTGTTTACATACACGCCACTACAGTTGTGTAAATTGTTTACATGCACGTCACTACAGTTGGGTATAACCATGAAGAATTCATGTAAAAACCATGTAGAATTGATGTAGAAACCATGTAGAATTTATGTTAAAACCATGTAGAAACCATGTAAAATTCATGTAGAAACCATTTAAAATTCATGTAGATAACATGTCAAATGCATGTAGATAATATGTATAATGTATGTAGATAAACAAGTGTTTACATACACGCCACTACAGTTGTGTATATTGTTTACATGCACGTCACTACAGTTGTGTATAATGTTCACATGGCGCCACCTACTTTGTTATTTTGTGCAAGTAAGTAATGGTGGTGGCGTGTTGGTATTAAAATTTTAGTGCAAATAAATAACGGTAGTGGCGTGTTGGTAGTAAATTTTAGTGCAAGTAAAATCCGATAGTGGCGTGTTGGTATCAAAATTTTAGTACAAATAATGACCGGTAGTGGCGTGTTAGTAGTAAAATTGTAGTGCAAGTAACTCCCGGTAGTGGCGTGTTAGTAACTAAATGTTAGTGCAAGTAAAGAACGGTAGTGGCGTGCTAGTGTACTATTTTACTTTGTTTTTTCTCTCTTAGCTCCTTCTCCCCTTTTTTTCTTTCTCTCTTAGCTCCTTCTCCCTTTGTACTTTCCCTCTTAGGTCCTTCTTCCTTTGTTTAGTCCTTCTTTCCTTTCTTGTATGTAGAGTTGGTGTAGGTTTTGTGTGGAACTCATGTAAAATGTTTGTAAAATGCATGTAGAAATTATGTAGAATTGATGTAGAAACCATGTAGAATTCATGTAAAAACCATGTAGAATTGATGTAGAAACCATGTAGAATTCATGTAGAAACCATGTAAAATTCATGTAGATAACTTGTCAAATGCATGTAGATAATATGTATAATGTATGTAGATAAACAAGTGTTCACATACACGCCACTACAGTTGTGTATATTGTTTACATGCACGTCACTACAGTTGTGTATAATGTTCACATCGCGCCACCTACTTTTTATGTTTACTTACCTGCAACAAAATGGCGGTTACCGGTTGCTTGGGGTCACGATAAGGTACTGTGCTTCTTTCCTTCCTTCTTTCCTTTCTTGTATGTAGAGTTGGTGTAGGTTTTGTGTGGAACTCATGTAAAATGTTTGTAAAATGCATGTAGAAATTATGTAGAATTGATGTAGAAACCATGTAGAATTGATGTAGAAACCATGTAGAATTGATGTAGAAACCATGTAGAATTCATGTAAAAACCATGTAGAATTGATGTAGAAACCATGTAGAATTCATGTAAAAACCATGTAGAAACCATGTAAAATTCATGTAGAAACCATGTAAAATTCATGTAGATAACATGTCAAATGCATGTAGATAATATGTATAATGTATGTAGATAAACAAGTGTTTACATACATGCCACTACAGTTGTGTATATTGTTTACATGCACGTCACTACAGTTGTGTATAATGTTCACATGGCGCCACCTACTTTGTTATTTTGTGCAAGTAAGTAATGGTGGTGGCGTGTTGGTATTAAAATTTTAGTGCAAATAAATAACGGTAGTGGCGTGTTGGTAGTAAATTTTAGTGCAAGTAAAATCCGATAGTGGCGTGTTGGTATCAAAATTTTAGTACAAATAATGACCGGTAGTGGCGTGTTAGTAGTAAAATTGTAGTGCAAGTAACTCCCGGTATATGTTAGTGCAAGTAAAGAACGGTAGTGGCGTGCTAGTGTACTATTTTACTTTGTTTTTTCTCTCTTAGCTCCTTCTCCCCTTTTTTTCTTTCTCTCTTAGCTCCTTCTCCCTTTGTACTTTCCCTCTTAGATCCTTCTTCCTTTGTTTAGTCCTTCTTTCCTTTCTTGTATGTAGAGTTGGTGTAGGTTTTGTGTGGAACTCATGTAAAATGTTTGTAAAATGCATGTAGAAATTATGTAGAAACCATGTAGAATTGATGTAGAAACCATGTAGAATTGATGTAGAAACCATGTAGAATTCATGTAAAAACCATGTAGAATTGATGTAGAAACCATGTAGAATTCATGTAAAAACCATGTAGAAACCATGTAAAATTCATGTAGAAACCATGTAAAATTCATGTAGATAACATGTCAAATGCATGTAGATAATATGTATAATGTATGTAGATAAACAAGTGTTTACATACACGCCACTACAGTTGTGTATATTGTTTACATGCACGTCACTACAGTTGTGTATAATGTTCACATCGCGCCACCTACTTTTTATGTTTACTTACCTGCAACAAAATGGCGGTTACCGGTTGCTTGGGGTCACGATAAGGTACTGTGCTTCTTTCCTTCCTTCTTTCCTTTCTTGTATGTAGAGTTGGTGTAGGTTTTGTGTGGAACTCATGTAAAATGTTTGTAAAATGCATGTAGAAATTATGTAGAATTGATGTAGAAACCATGTAGAATTGATGTAGAAACCATGTAGAATTGATGTAGAAACCATGTAGAATTCATGTAAAAACCATGTAGAATTGATGTAGAAACCATGTAGAATTCATGTAAAAACCATGTAGAAACCATGTAAAATTCATGTAGAAACCATGTAAAATTCATGTAGATAACTTGTCAAATGCATGTAGATAATATGTATAATGCATGTAGATAAACAAGTGTTTACATACACGCCACTACAGTTGTGTATATTGTTTACATGCACGTCACTACAGTTGTGTATAATGTTCACATCGCGCCACCTACTTTTTATGTTTACTTACCTGCAACAAAATGGCGGTTACCGGTTGCTTGGGGTCACGATAAGGTACTGTGCTTCTTTCCTTCCTTCTTTCCTTTCTTGTATGTAGAGTTGGTGTAGGTTTTGTGTGGAACTCATGTAAAATGTTTGTAAAATGCATGTAGAAATTATGTAGAATTGATGTAGAAACCATGTAGAATTGATGTAGAAACCATGTAGAATTCATGTAAAAACCATGTAGAATTGATGTAGAAACCATGTAGAATTCATGTAAAAACCATGTAGAAACCATGTAAAACATGTAGAAACCATGTAAAATTCATGTAGATAACATGTCAAATGCATGTAGATAATATGTATAATGTATGTAGATAAACAAGTGTTTACATACACGCCACTACAGTTGTGTAAATTGTTTACATGCACGTCACTACAGTTGGGTATAACCATGAAGAATTCATGTAAAAACCATGTAGAATTGATGTAGAAACCATGTAGAATTTATGTTAAAACCATGTAGAAACCATGTAAAATTCATGTAGAAACCATTTAAAATTCATGTAGATAACATGTCAAATGCATGTAGATAATATGTATAATGTATGTAGATAAACAAGTGTTTACATACACGCCACTACAGTTGTGTATATTGTTTACATGCACGTCACTACAGTTGTGTATAATGTTCACATGGCGCCACCTACTTTGTTATTTTGTGCAAGTAAGTAATGGTGGTGGCGTGTTGGTATTAAAATTTTAGTGCAAATAAATAACGGTAGTGGCGTGTTGGTAGTAAATTTTAGTGCAAGTAAAATCCGATAGTGGCGTGTTGGTATCAAAATTTTAGTACAAATAATGACCGGTAGTGGCGTGTTAGTAGTAAAATTGTAGTGCAAGTAACTCCCGGTAGTGGCGTGTTAGTAACTAAATGTTAGTGCAAGTAAAGAACGGTAGTGGCGTGCTAGTGTACTATTTTACTTTGTTTTTCTCTCTTAGCTCCTTCTCCCCTTTTTTTCTTTCTCTCTTAGCTCCTTCTCCCTTTGTACTTTCCCTCTTAGGTCCTTCTTCCTTTGTTTAGTCCTTCTTTCCTTTCTTGTATGTAGAGTTGGTGTAGGTTTTGTGTGGAACTCATGTAAAATGTTTGTAAAATGCATGTAGAAATTATGTAGAATTGATGTAGAAACCATGTAGAATTCATGTAAAAACCATGTAGAATTGATGTAGAAACCATGTAGAATTCATGTAAAAACCATGTAGAAACCATGTAAAATTCATGTAGAAACCATGTAAAATTCATGTAGATAACTTGTCAAATGCATGTAGATAATATGTATAATGTATGTAGATAAACAAGTGTTCACATACACGCCACTACAGTTGTGTATATTGTTTACATGCACGTCACTACAGTTGTGTATAATGTTCACATCGCGCCACCTACTTTTTATGTTTACTTACCTGCAACAAAATGGCGGTTACCGGTTGCTTGGGGTCACGATAAGGTACTGTGCTTCTTTCCTTCCTTCTTTCCTTTCTTGTATGTAGAGTTGGTGTAGGTTTTGTGTGGAACTCATGTAAAATGTTTGTAAAATGCATGTAGAAATTATGTAGAATTGATGTAGAAACCATGTAGAATTGATGTAGAAACCATGTAGAATTGATGTAGAAACCATGTAGAATTCATGTAAAAACCATGTAGAATTGATGTAGAAACCATGTAGAATTCATGTAAAAACCATGTAGAAACCATGTAAAATTCATGTAGAAACCATGTAAAATTCATGTAGATAACATGTCAAATGCATGTAGATAATATGTATAATGTATGTAGATAAACAAGTGTTTACATACATGCCACTACAGTTGTGTATATTGTTTACATGCACGTCACTACAGTTGTGTATAATGTTCACATGGCGCCACCTACTTTGTTATTTTGTGCAAGTAAGTAATGGTGGTGGCGTGTTGGTATTAAAATTTTAGTGCAAATAAATAACGGTAGTGGCGTGTTGGTATTAAAATTTTAGTGCAAATAAATGGTAAAATCCGATAGTGGCGTGTTGGTATCAAAATTTTAGTACAAATAATGACCGATAGTGGCGTGTTAGTAGTAAAATTGTAGTGCAAGTAACTTCCGGTAGTGGCGTGTTAGTAACTAAATGTTAGTGCAAGTAAAGAACGGTAGTGGCGTGCTAGTGTACTATTTTACTTTGTTTTTTCTCTCTTAGCTCCTTCTCCCCTTTTTTTCTTTCTCTCTTAGCTCCTTCTCCCTTTGTACTTTCCCTCTTAGGTCCTTCTTCCTTTGTTTAGTCCTTCTTTCCTTTCTTGTATGTAGAGTTGGTGTAGGTTTTGTGTGGAACTCATGTAAAATGTTTGTAAAATGCATGTAGAAATTAAGTAGGAAACCATGTAGAATTGATGTAGAAACCATGTAGAATTGATGTAGAAACCATGTAGAATTCATGTAAAAACCATGTAGAATTGATGTAGAAACCATGTAGAATTCATGTAAAAACCATGTAGAAACCATGTAAAATTCATGTAGAAACCATGTAAAATTCATGTAGATAACATGTCAAATGCATGTAGATAATATGTATAATGTATGTAGATAAACAAGTGTTTACATACACGCCACTACAGTTGTGTATATTGTTTACATGCACGTCACTACAGTTGTGTATAATGTTCACATGGCGCCACCTACTTTGTTATTTTGTGCAAGTAAGTAATGGTGGTGGCGTGTTGGTATTAAAATTTTAGTGCAAATAAATAACGGTAGTGGCGTGTTGGTAGTAAATTTTAGTGCAAGTAAAATCCGATAGTGGCGTGTTGGTATCAACATTTTAGTACAAATAATGACCGGTAGTGGCGTGTTAGTAGTAAAATTGTAGTGCAAGTAACTCCCGGTAGTGGCGTGTTAGTAACTAAATGTTAGTGCAAGTAAAGAACGGTAGTGGCGTGCTAGTGTACTATTTTACTTTGTTTTTTCTCTCTTAGCTCCTTCTCCCCTTTTTTTCTTTCTCTCTTAGCTCCTTCTCCCTTTGTACTTTCCCTCTTAGGTCCTTCTTCCTTTGTTTAGTCCTTCTTTCCTTTCTTGTATGTAGAGTTGGTGTAGGTTTTGTGTGGAACTCATGTAAAATGTTTGTAAAATGCATGTAGAAATTATGTAGAATTGATGTAGAAACCATGTAGAATTGATGTAGAAACCATGTAGAATTCATGTAAAAACCATGTAGAATTGATGTAGAAACCATGTAGAATTCATGTAAAAACCATGTAGAAACCATGTAAAATTCATGTAGAAACCATGTAAAATTCATGTAGATAACATGTCAAATGCATGTAGATAATATGTATAATGTATGTAGATAAACAAGTGTTTACATACACGCCACTACAGTTGTGTATATTGTTTACATGCACGTCACTACAGTTGTGTATAATGTTCACATGGCGCCACCTACTTTGTTATTTTGTGCAAGTAAGTAATGGTGGTGGCGTGTTGGTATTAAAATTTTAGTGCAAATAAATAACGGTAGTGGCGTGTTGGTAGTAAATTTTAGTGCAAGTAAAATCCGATAGTGGCGTGTTGGTATCAAAATTTTAGTACAAATAATGACCGGTAGTGGCGTGTTAGTAGTAAAATTGTAGTGCAAGTAACTCCCGGTAGTGGCGTGTTAGTAACTAAATGTTAGTGCAAGTAAAGAACGGTAGTGGCGTGCTAGTGTACTATTTTACTTTGTTTTTTCTCTCTTAGCTCCTTCTCCCCTTTTTTCTCTTTCTCTCTTAGCTCCTTCTCCCTTTGTACTTTCCCTCTTAGGTCCTTCTTCCTTTGTTTAGTCCTTCTTTCCTTTCTTGTATGTAGAGTTGGTGTAGGTTTTGTGTGGAACTCATGTAAAATGTTTGTAAAATGCATGTAGAAATTATGTAGAATTGATGTAGAAACCATGTAGAATTCATGTAAAAACCATGTAGAATTGATGTAGAAACCATGTAGAATTCATGTAAAAACCATGTAGAAACCATGTAAAATTCATGTAGAAACCATGTAAAATTCATGTAGATAACTTGTCAAATGCATGTAGATAATATGTATAATGTATGTAGATAAACAAGTGTTCACATACACGCCACTACAGTTGTGTATATTGTTTACATGCACGTCACTACAGTTGTGTATAATGTTCACATCGCGCCACCTACTTTTTATGTTTACTTACCTGCAACAAAATGGCGGTTACCGGTTGCTTGGGGTCACGATAAGGTACTGTGCTTCTTTCCTTCCTTCTTTCCTTTCTTGTATGTAGAGTTGGTGTAGGTTTTGTGTGGAACTCATGTAAAATGTTTGTAAAATGCATGTAGAAATTATGTAGAATTGATGTAGAAACCATGTAGAATTGATGTAGAAACCATGTAGAATTGATGTAGAAACCATGTAGAATTCATGTAAAAACCATGTAGAATTGATGTAGAAACCATGTAGAATTCATGTAAAAACCATGTAGAAACCATGTAAAATTCATGTAGAAACCATGTAAAATTCATGTAGATAACATGTCAAATGCATGTAGATAATATGTATAATGTATGTAGATAAACAAGTGTTTACATACATGCCACTACAGTTGTGTATATTGTTTACATGCACGTCACTACAGTTGTGTATAATGTTCACATGGCGCCACCTACTTTGTTATTTTGTGCAAGTAAGTAATGGTGGTGGCGTGTTGGTATTAAAATTTTAGTGCAAATAAATAACGGTAGTGGCGTGTTGGTATTAAAATTTTAGTGCAAGTAAAATCCGATAGTGGCGTGTTGGTATCAAAATTTTAGTACAAATAATGACCGATAGTGGCGTGTTAGTAGTAAAATTGTAGTGCAAGTAACTTCCGGTAGTGGCGTGTTAGTAACTAAATGTTAGTGCAAGTAAAGAACGGTAGTGGCGTGCTAGTGTACTATTTTACTTTGTTTTTTCTCTCTTAGCTCCTTCTCCCCTTTTTTTCTTTCTCTCTTAGCTCCTTCTCCCTTTGTACTTTCCCTCTTAGGTCCTTCTTCCTTTGTTTAGTCCTTCTTTCCTTTCTTGTATGTAGAGTTGGTGTAGGTTTTGTGTGGAACTCATGTAAAATGTTTGTAAAATGCATGTAGAAATTAAGTAGAAACCATGTAGAATTGATGTAGAAACCATGTAGAATTGATGTAGAAACCATGTAGAATTCATGTAAAAACCATGTAGAATTGATGTAGAAACCATGTAGAATTCATGTAAAAACCATGTAGAAACCATGTAAAATTCATGTAGAAACCATGTAAAATTCATGTAGATAACATGTCAAATGCATGTAGATAATATGTATAATGTATGTAGATAAACAAGTGTTTACATACACGCCACTACAGTTGTGTATATTGTTTACATGCACGTCACTACAGTTGTGTATAATGTTCACATGGCGCCACCTACTTTGTTATTTTGTGCAAGTAAGTAATGGTGGTGGCGTGTTGGTATTAAAATTTTAGTGCAAATAAATAACGGTAGTGGCGTGTTGGTAGTAAATTTTAGTGCAAGTAAAATCCGATAGTGCCGTGTTGGTATCAAAATTTTAGTACAAATAATGAACGGTAGTGGCGTGTTAGTAGTAAAATTGTAGTGCAAGTAACTTCCGGTAGTGGCGTGTTAGTAACTAAATGTTAGTGCAAGTAAAGAACGGTAGTGGCGTGCTAGTGTACTATTTTACTTTGTTTTTTCTCTCTTAGCTCCTTCTCCCCTTTTTTTCTTTCTCTCTTAGCTCCTTCTCCCTTTGTACTTTCCCTCTTAGGTCCTTCTTCCTTTGTTTAGTCCTTCTTTCCTTTCTTGTATGTAGAGTTGGTGTAGGTTTTGTGTGGAACTCATGTAAAATGTTTGTAAAATGCATGTAGAAATTATGTAGAATTGATGTAGAAACCATGTAGAATTGATGTAGAAACCATGTAGAATTCATGTAAATACCATGTAGAATTGATGTAGAAACCATGTAGAATTCATGTAAAAACCATGTAGAAACCATGTAAAATTCATGTAGAAACCATGTAAAATTCATGTAGATAACATGTCAAATGCATGTAGATAATATGTATAATGTATGTAGATAAACAAGTGTTTACATACACGCCACTACAGTTGTGTATATTGTTTACATGCACGTCACTACAGTTGTGTATAATGTTCACATGGCGCCACCTACTTTGTTATTTTGTGCAAGTAAGTAATGGTGGTGGCGTGTTGGTATTAAAATTTTAGTGCAAATAAATAACGGTAGTGGCGTGTTGGTAGTAAATTTTAGTGCAAGTAAAATCCGATAGTGGCGTGTTGGTATCAAAATTTTAGTACAAATAATGACCGGTAGTGGCGTGTTAGTAGTAAAATTGTAGTGCAATTAACTCCCGGTAGTGACGTGTTAGTAACTAAATGTTAGTGCAAGTAAAGAACGGTAGTGGCGTGCTAGTGTACTATTTTACTTTGTTTTTTTCTCTCTTAGCTCCTTCTCCCCTTTTTTTCTTTCTCTCTTAGCTCCTTCTCCCTTTGTACTTTCCCTCTTAGATCCTTCTTCCTTTGTTTAGTCCTTCTTTCCTTTCTTGTATGTAGAGTTGGTGTAGGTTTTGTGTGGAACTCATGTAAAATGTTTGTAAAATGCATGTAGAAATTATGTAGAAACCATGTAGAATTGATGTAGAAACCATGTAGAATTGATGTAGAAACCATGTAGAATTCATGTAAAAACCATGTAGAATTGATGTAGAAACCATGTAGAATTCATGTAAAAACCATGTAGAAACCATGTAAAATTCATGTAGAAACCATGTAAAATTCATGTAGATAACATGTCAAATGCATGTAGATAATATGTATAATGTATGTAGATAAACAAGTGTTTACATACACGCCACTACAGTTGTGTATATTGTTTACATGCACGTCACTACAGTTGTGTATAATGTTCACATCGCGCCACCTACTTTTTATGTTTACTTACCTGCAACAAAATGGCGGTTACCGGTTGCTTGGGGTCACGATAAGGTACTGTGCTTCTTTCCTTCCTTCTTTCCTTTCTTGTATGTAGAGTTGGTGTAGGTTTTGTGTGGAACTCATGTAAAATGTTTGTAAAATGCATGTAGAAATTATGTAGAATTGATGTAGAAACCATGTAGAATTGATGTAGAAACCATGTAGAATTGATGTAGAAACCATGTAGAATTCATGTAAAAACCATGTAGAATTGATGTAGAAACCATGTAGAATTCATGTAAAAACCATGTAGAAACCATGTAAAATTCATGTAGAAACCATGTAAAATTCATGTAGATAACTTGTCAAATGCATGTAGATAATATGTATAATGCATGTAGATAAACAAGTGTTTACATACACGCCACTACAGTTGTGTATATTGTTTACATGCACGTCACTACAGTTGTGTATAATGTTCACATCGCGCCACCTACTTTTTTATGTTTACTTACCTGCAACAAAATGGCGGTTACCGGTTGCTTGGGGTCACGATAAGGTACTGTGCTTCTTTCCTTCCTTCTTTCCTTTCTTGTATGTAGAGTTGGTGTAGGTTTTGTGTGGAACTCATGTAAAATGTTTGTAAAATGCATGTAGAAATTATGTAGAATTGATGTAGAAACCATGTAGAATTGATGTAGAAACCATGTAGAATTCATGTAAAAACCATGTAGAATTGATGTAGAAACCATGTAGAATTCATGTAAAAACCATGTAGAAACCATGTAAAATTCATGTAGAAACCATGTAAAATTCATGTAGATAACATGTCAAATGCATGTAGATAATATGTATAATGTATGTAGATAAACAAGTGTTTACATACACGCCACTACAGTTGTGTAAATTGTTTACATGCACGTCACTACAGTTGGGTATAACCATGAAGAATTCATGTAAAAACCATGTAGAATTGATGTAGAAACCATGTAGAATTTATGTTAAAACCATGTAGAAACCATGTAAAATTCATGTAGAAACCATTTAAAATTCATGTAGATAACATGTCAAATGCATGTAGATAATATGTATAATGTATGTAGATAAACAAGTGTTTACATACACGCCACTACAGTTGTGTATATTGTTTACATGCACGTCACTACAGTTGTGTATAATGTTCACATGGCGCCACCTACTTTGTTATTTTGTGCAAGTAAGTAATGGTGGTGGCGTGTTGGTATTAAAATTTTAGTGCAAATAAATAACGGTAGTGGCGTGTTGGTAGTAAATTTTAGTGCAAGTAAAATCCGATAGTGGCGTGTTGGTATCAAAATTTTAGTACAAATAATGACCGGTAGTGGCGTGTTAGTAGTAAAATTGTAGTGCAAGTAACTCCCGGTAGTGGCGTGTTAGTAACTAAATGTTAGTGCAAGTAAAGAACGGTAGTGGCGTGCTAGTGTACTATTTTACTTTGTTTTTTCTCTCTTAGCTCCTTCTCCCCTTTTTTCTTTCTCTCTTAGCTCCTTCTCCCTTTGTACTTTCCCTCTTAGGTCCTTCTTCCTTTGTTTAGTCCTTCTTTCCTTTCTTGTATGTAGAGTTGGTGTAGGTTTTGTGTGGAACTCATGTAAAATGTTTGTAAAATGCATGTAGAAATTATGTAGAATTGATGTAGAAACCATGTAGAATTCATGTAAAAACCATGTAGAATTGATGTAGAAACCATGTAGAATTCATGTAAAAACCATGTAGAAACCATGTAAAATTCATGTAGAAACCATGTAAAATTCATGTAGATAACTTGTCAAATGCATGTAGATAATATGTATAATGTATGTAGATAAACAAGTGTTCACATACACGCCACTACAGTTGTGTATATTGTTTACATGCACGTCACTACAGTTGTGTATAATGTTCACATCGCGCCACCTACTTTTTATGTTTACTTACCTGCAACAAAATGGCGGTTACCGGTTGCTTGGGGTCACGATAAGGTACTGTGCTTCTTTCCTTCCTTCTTTCCTTTCTTGTATGTAGAGTTGGTGTAGGTTTTGTGTGGAACTCATGTAAAATGTTTGTAAAATGCATGTAGAAATTATGTAGAATTGATGTAGAAACCATGTAGAATTGATGTAGAAACCATGTAGAATTGATGTAGAAACCATGTAGAATTCATGTAAAAACCATGTAGAATTGATGTAGAAACCATGTAGAATTCATGTAAAAACCATGTAGAAACCATGTAAAATTCATGTAGAAACCATGTAAAATTCATGTAGATAACATGTCAAATGCATGTAGATAATATGTATAATGTATGTAGATAAACAAGTGTTTACATACATGCCACTACAGTTGTGTATATTGTTTACATGCACGTCACTACAGTTGTGTATAATGTTCACATGGCGCCACCTACTTTGTTATTTTGTGCAAGTAAGTAATGGTGGTGGCGTGTTGGTATTAAAATTTTAGTGCAAGTAAAATCCGATAGTGGCGTGTTGGTATCAAAATTTTAGTACAAATAATGACCGATAGTGGCGTGTTAGTAGTAAAATTGTAGTGCAAGTAACTTCCGGTAGTGGCGTGTTAGTAACTAAATGTTACTGCAAGTAAAGAACGGTAGTGGCGTGCTAGTGTACTATTTTACTTTGTTTTTTCTCTCTTAGCTCCTTCTCCCTTTTTTTCTTTCTCTCTTAGCTCCTTCTCCCTTTGTACTTTCCCTCTTAGGTCCTTCTTCCTTTGTTTAGTCCTTCTTTCCTTTCTTGTATGTAGAGTTGGTGTAGGTTTTGTGTGGAACTCATGTAAAATGTTTGTAAAATGCATGTAGAAATTAAGTAGAAACCATGTAGAATTGATGTAGAAACCATGTAGAATTCATGTAAAAACCATGTAGAATTGATGTAGAAACCATGTAGAATTCATGTAAAAACCATGTAGAAACCATGTAAAATTCATGTAGAAACCATGTAAAATTCATGTAGATAACATGTCAAATGCATGTAGATAATATGTATAATGTATGTAGATAAACAAGTGTTTACATACACGCCACTACAGTTGTGTATATTGTTTACATGCACGTCACTACAGTTGGGTATAATGTTCACATGGCGCCACCTACTTTGTTATTTTGTGCAAGTAAGTAATGGTGGTGGCGTGTTGGTATTAAAATTTTAGTGCAAATAAATAACGGTAGTGGCGTGTTGGTAGTAAATTTTAGTGCAAGTAAAATCCGATAGTGGCGTGTTGGTATCAAAATTTTAGTACAAATAATGACCGGTAGTGGTGTGTTAGTAGTAAAATTGTAGTGCAAGTAACTCCCGGTAGTGGCGTGTTAGTAACTAAATGTAAGTGCAAGTAAAGAACGGTAGTGGCGTGCTAGTGTACTATTTTACTTTGATTTTTCTCTCTTAGCTCCTTCTCCCCTTTTTTTCTTTCTCTCTTAGCTCCTTCTCCCTTTGTACTTTCCCTCTTAGGTCCTTCTTCCTTTGTTTAGTCCTTCTTTCCTTTCTTGTATGTAGAGTTGGTGTAGGTTTTGTGTGGAACTCATGTAAAATGTTTGTAAAATGCATGTAGAAATTATGTAGAAACCATGTAGAATTGATGTAGAAACCATGTAGAATTGATGTAGAAACCATGTAGAATTCATGTAAAAACCATGTAAATTTGATGTAGAAACCATGTAGAATTCATGTAAAAGCCATGTAGAAACCATGTAAAATTCATGTAGAAACCATGTAATGTATGTAGATAAACAAGTGTTTACATACACGCCACTACAGTTGTGTATATTGTTTACATGCACGTCACTACAGTTGTGTATAATGTTCACATGGCGCCACCTACTTTGTTATTTTGTGCAAGTAAGTAATGGTGGTGGCGTGTTGGTATTAAAATTTTAGTGCAAATAAATAACGGTAGTGGCGTGTTGGTATTAAAATTTTAGTGCAAGTAAAATCCGATAGTGGCGTGTTGGTATCAAAATTTTAGTACAAATAATGACCGGTAGTGGCGTGTTAGTAGTAAAATTGTAGTGCGAGTAACTCCCGGTAGTGGCGTGTTAGTAACTAAATGTTAGTGCAAGTAAAGAACGGTAGTGGCGTGCTAGTGTACTATTTTACTTTGTTTTTTCTCTCTTAGCTCCTTCTCCCTTTTTTTCTTTCTCTCTTAGCTCCTTCTCCCTTTGTACTTTCCCTCTTAGGTCCTTCTTCCTTTGTTTAGTCCTTCTTTCCTTTCTTGTATGTAGAGTTGGTGTAGGTTTTGTGTGGAACTCATGTAAAATGTTTGTAAAATGCATGTAGAAATTATGTAGAAACCATGTAAAATTGATGTAGAAACCATGTAGAATTCATGTAAAAACCATGTAGAATTGATGTAGAAACCATGTAGAATTCATGTAAAAACCATGTAGAATTGATGTAGAAACCATGTAGAATTCATGTAAAAACCATGTAGAAACCATGTAAAATTCATGTAGAAACCATGTAAAATTCATGTAGATAACATGTCAAATGCATGTAGATAATATGTATAATGTATGTAGATAAACAAGGGTTTACATACACGCCACTACAGTTGTGTATATTGTTTACATGCACGTCACTACAGTTGTGTATAATGTTCACATGGCGCCACCTACTTTGTTATTTTGTGCAAGTAAGTAATGGTGGTGGCGTGTTGGTATTAAAATTTTAGTGCAAATAAATAACGGTAGTGGCGTGTTAGTAGTAAAATTGTAGTGCAAGTAACTTCCGGTAGTGGCGTGTTAGTAACTAAATGTTAGTGCAAGTAAAGAACGGTAGTGGCGTGCTAGTGTACTATTTTACTTTGTTTTTTCTCTCTTAGCTCCTTCTCCCCTTTTTTTCTTTCTCTCTTAGCTCCTTCTCCCTTTGTACTTTCCCTCTTAGGTCCTTCTTCCTTTGTTTAGTCCTTCTTTCCTTTCTTGTATGTAGAGTTGGTGTAGGTTTTGTGTGGAACTCATGTAAAATGTTTGTAAAATGCATGTAGAAATTATGTAGAAACCATGTAGAATTGATGTAGAAACCATGTAGAATTGATGTAGAAACCATGTAGAATTCATGTAAAAACCATGTAGAATTGATGTAGAAACCATGTAGAATTCATGTAAAAACCATGTAGAAACCATGTAAAATTCATGTAGAAACCATGTAAAATTCATGTAGATAACATGTCAAATGCATGTAGATAATATGTATAATGTATGTAGATAAACAAGTGTTTACATACACGCCACTACAGTTGTGTATATTGTTTACATGCACGTCACTACAGTTGTGTATAATGTTCACATCGCGCCACCTACTTTTTATGTTTACTTACCTGCAACAAAATGGCGGTTACCGGTTGCTTGAGGTCACGATAAGGTACTGTGCTTCTTTTCTTCCTTCTTTCCTTTCTTGTATGTAGAGTTGGTGTAGGTTTTGTGTGGAACTCATGTAAAATGTTTGTAAAATGCATGTAGAAATTATGTAGAATTGATGTAGAAACCATGTAGAATTGATGTAGAAACCATGTAGAATTGATGTAGAAACCATGTAGAATTTATGTAAAAACCATGTAGAATTGTTGTAGAAACCATGTAGAATTGATGTAGAAACCATGTAGAATTCATGTAAAAACCATGTAGAATTGATGTAGAAACCATGTAGAATTCATGTAAAAACCATGTAGAAACCATGTAAAATTCATGTAGAAACCATGTAAAATTCATGTAGATAACATGTCAAATGCATGTAGATAATATGTATAATGTATGTAGATAAACAAGTGTTTACATACACGCCACTACAGTTGTGTATATTGTTTACATGCACGTCACTACAGTTGTGTATAATGTTCACATCGCGCCACCTACTTTTTATGTTTACTTACCTGCAACAAAATGGCGGTTACCGGTTGCTTGAGGTCACGATAAGGTACTGTGCTTCTTTTCTTCCTTCTTTCCTTTCTTGTATGTAGAGTTGGTGTAGGTTTTGTGTGGAACTCATGTAAAATGTTTGTAAAATGCATGTAGAAATTATGTAGAATTGATGTAGAAACCATGTAGAATTGATGTAGAAACCATGTAGAATTGATGTAGAAACCATGTAGAATTCATGTAAAAACCATGTAGAATTGATGTAGAAACCATGTAGAATTCATGTAAAAACCATGTAGAAACCATGTAAAATTCATGTAGAAACCATGTAAAATTCATGTAGATAACATGTCAAATGCATGTAGATAATATGTATAATGTATGTAGATAAACAAGTGTTTACATACATGCCACTACAGTTGTGTATATTGTTTACATGCACGTCACTACAGTTGTGTATAATGTTCACATGGCGCCACCTACTTTGTTATTTTGTGCAAGTAAGTAATGGTGGTGGCGTGTTGGTAATAAAATTTTAGTGCAAATAAATAACGGTAGTGGCGTGTTGGTATTAAAATTTTAGTGCAAATAAATAACGGTAGTGGCGTGTTGGTAGTACATTTTAGTTCAAGTAAAATCCGATAGTGGCGTGTTGGTATCAAAATTTTAGTACAAATAATGACCGGTAGTGGCGTGTTAGTAGTAAAATTGTAGTGCAAGTAACTCCCGGTAGTGGCGTGTTAGTAACTAAATGTTAGTGCAAGTAAAGAACGGTAGTGGCGTGCTAGTGTACTATTTTATTTTGTTTTTTCTCTCTTAGCTCCTTCTCCCCTTTTTTTCTTTCTCTCTTAGCTCCTTCTCCCTTTGTACTTTCCCTCTTAGGTTCTTCTTCCTTTGTTTAGTCTTTCTTTCCTTTCTTGTATGTAGAGTTGGTGTAGGTTTTGTGTGGAACTCATGTAAAATGTTTGTAAAATGCATGTAGAAATTATGTAGAATTGATGTAGAAACCATGTAGAATTGATGTAAAAACCATGTAGAATTCATGTAAAAACCATGTAGAATTGATGTAGAAACCATGTAGAATTCATGTAAAAACCATGTAGAAACCATGTAAAATTCATGTAGAAACCATGTAAAATTCATGTAGATAACATGTCAAATGCATGTAGATAATATGTATAATGTATGTAGATAAACAAGTGTTTACATACACGCCACTACAGTTGTGTATATTGTTTACATGCACGTCACTACAGTTGTGTATAATGTTCACATGGCGCCACCTACTTTGTTATTTTGTGCAAGTAAGTAATGGTGGTGGCGTGTTGGTATTAAAATTTTAGTGCAAATAAATAACGGTAGTGGCGTGTTGGTAGTAAATTTTAGTGCAAGTAAAATCCGATAGTGGCGTGTTGGTATCAAAATTTTAGTACAAATAATGACCGGTAGTGGCGTGTTAGTAGTAAAATTGTAGTGCAAGTAACTCCCGGTAGTGGCGTGTTAGTAACTAAATGTAAGTGCAAGTAAAGAACGGTAGTGGCGTGCTAGTGTACTATTTTACTTTGTTTTTTCTCTCTTAGCTCCTTCTCCCCTTTTTTTCCTTCTCTCTTAGCTCCTTCTCCCTTTGTACTTTCCCTCTTAGGTCCTTCTTCCTTTGTTTAGTCCTTCTTTCCTTTCTTGTATGTAGAGTTGGTGTAGGTTTTGTGTGGAACTCATGTAAAATGTTTGTAAAATGCATGTAGAAATTATGTAGAAACCATGTAGAATTGATGTAGAAACCATGTAGAATTGATGTAGAAACCATGTAGAATTCATGTAAAAACCATGTAGAATTGATGTAGAAACCATGTAGAATTCATGTAAAAACCATGTAGAAACCATGTAAAATTCATGTAGAAACCATGTAAAATTCATGTAGATAACATGTCAAATGCATGTAGATAATATGTATAATGTATGTAGATAAACAAGTGTTTACATACACGCCACTACAGTTGTGTATATTGTTTACATGCACGTCACTACAGTTGTGTATAATGTTCACATCGCGCCACCTACTTTTTATGTTTACTTACCTGCAACAAAATGGCGGTTACCGGTTGCTTGGGGTCACGATAAGGTACTGTGCTTCTTTCCTTCCTTCTTTCCTTTCTTGTATGTAGAGTTGGTGTAGGTTTTGTGTGGAACTCATGTAAAATGTTTGTAAAATGCATGTAGAAATTATGTAGAAACCATGTAGAATTGATGTAGAAACCATGTAGAATTGATGTAGAAACCATGTAGAATTCATGTAAAAACCATGTAGAATTGATGTAGAAACCATGTAGAATTCATGTAAAAACCATGTAGAAACCATGTAAAATTCATGTAGAAACCATGTAAAATTCATGTAGATAACTTGTCAAATGCATGTAGATAATATGTATAGTGTATGTAGATAAACAAGTGTTTACATACACGCCACTACAGTTGTGTATATTGTTTACATGCACGTCACTACAGTTGTGTATAATGTTCACATCGCGCCACCTACTTTTTATGTTTACTTACCTGCAACAAAATGGCGGTTACCGGTTGCTTGGGGTCACGATAGGTTAGGTTAGAGCGGCGGCTGACACAAGGTCAGCCCACTTAGGCCATCACTGGCCCATTGTGATACCGCATGGATCTTTTGTACCCTTTAAACCATGAATTTATAAAGAATCCCAGCCCGTTTCTTTAATGAAACCTGCTATTTTCTTCGGGGGAACAGCTGCTAATTCAGCTAGATTGTCAAGGAAATATTCTCCTAAATACTTTTTCCTGCGCCTGATAAGGGCCACACAGGAACAGAAGAAGTGCTCTACTGATTCTACTTCTTCCTCGATTTTGCAGCTTCTGCAGAAGTCGTTGTTTAGGACGTTAAGTCGGGATGCGTGGGCTCCTACGAGCCAGTGGCCTGTAATTGCTCTAATTACAGCTGTGCACTGTGTGCGATGTAGACTGAAAAGTCTTTTGGTGCGTTTGGCGTCAACCTTAGGCCATGTTTGGCGACTAATGTTGCTGTGAGTGGTATTATCCCATGTTTCTTGTACAAGGGATCTGAAACCCTCCCTTGTCCTGAGCTTAAAAGTGGCTAGTGGCATACGGAAGTCCTCCTTGTCTGGAAGGAGAACTGTGGTAGTGCCGCGTCTGGCCAGTTCATCAGCTATTTCGTTCCCCTCAATATTTTGGTGCCCTGGCACCCAGATTAGGGATATAACGAACTGCTGTGCCATCTCTTGAAGAGATTTGCGGCAGTTGTTCACTATCGTCGAGTTTGAAGATAGCGCACGAATTGACTTTATTGCTGCCTGACTGTCTGAGTAAATGTTAATTACTCCGTTTGTAAGGCTAGAGTGGCGTAGGCAGCTGAGAGCCTCGCTTATGGCGAGAATCTCTGCCTGAAAAACGCTGCAGTGGTCCGGAAGACGGAAGTGTATTTTGATACTAAGTTGTTCACAGAAGACTCCTCCTCCAACTCGATTGTCGAGTTTGGAGCCGTCTGTGAAGAAATTTATACATTCATTTTGTCCAAAGGGGCTTGCCGCCCAGTCCTCCCTAGAGGGGAAGTCTGTTTTGAACGTTGTAGAGGTGTGTTCTACGGGTGTGCAATAGTCTGTTAATTGTATGTTTGCGCCTTCTGGTAGGATGGATGAGTGTCCGTATTTACGGACTGTCCAGCAGTTTGCGTCTCTCAGACGTCGTGCTGTGATGGTGGCGATTTCTTTTGCCACCAGAAGAATTGGGGATAAGCTAGTAATAGCGTTGAGCGCTTCACTAGAGGTTGTTCTAAGAGCTCCTGTCATGCATAGTTGCGCTACCCTTTGCACCTTGTTGAGTGCCTTGAGTTTGGAACTATACAGCAGCGCTGGCCACCAAATGGATACCCCATACAGGAGGATGGGTCTTACTATGGCGCTGTATAACCAGCTAACTACAGACGGGGACATACCCCATTTAAGGCCTACTGCCTTTTTGCAGGTGAAGAGTGCAATGTTGGCTTTACGCACTCTATCCGCTATAGTGAGATTCCAGTTCAGTTTCTTGTCTAGTACAAGCCCCAGGTATTTTGCACTGTCGCTAAACTCTAGAACGGAATCATTTAGTTTTGGGGCAGATAACTTAGGGATCTTATACTTCCTGGAGAAGAGAATAAGATCGGTTTTACTTGGGTTTACGTTTAACCCACTTTCAGATGCCCATCTTGACAGTTTTCTTAGTTTGACTGTCATAATGTCACAAAGGGTTTGCGGAAATTTTCCCCGCAGCATGACAACCACATCGTCTGCATAAGCAACAATCTTGCATCCCCCATCTTCTATGTCGCGGAGCAGCGTGTTTACTGCTAGGTTCCATAGAAGCGGAGATAGTACCCCCCCTTGAGGAGTACCTCTGCTGACATGCCTGCACAGAGTAGATGCTCCCAGCGAAGAGGTCACTTTTCTGCTCAGTAGCAGCTGTGTGACTAATCTCACCAACTGAGCATCTACTCCAAGGCTCAGCATAGCATTGGTTATTGCCCTTGAGTCGATGTTATTGAAGGCTCCTTCTATGTCCAAGAAGGCGGCTAAGGTATATTCCTTGTCTTGCAGGGATTTTTCTATACTGGATATGACAGAGTGAAGTGCTGTTTCTGTCGATTTGCCTTTACGGTATGCATGCTGAGATTCAGATAGCAGAGAGGGATTGATTGATGTTCTTAGGTATAGCCCTATCAATCTTTCCAAGGTTTTCAGAAGGAAGGAGGACAGGCTTATTGGCCTGAGATCCTTCGGTGTTGTGTGTGAGGCTTTGCCGGCCTTGGGTATAAATACAACCTTGGACGTTAGCCAAGAAGGGGGAATATGGCCTAACGCCATGATGTTCGTGAAGATGGCTTTTAGCCAAGGGACAGCAAGATCTTCCCCTTGCTGCAATTGTGCCGGAAATATCCCATCGGGACCTGGAGATTTGTAGGGAGCGAAGCTATTTATAGCCCATTTAATATTGGATTCAGTCATGATGCCATCCAATACTTTGACCGAGTGGCATGGTTGGGGGTCGTCTGTTTGAGGACCTAAGGTGTTTCCTGGAAAATGCGTATCTAGTAATAGTGTTAGTGTTTCTTCGCTAGAAGAAGTCCATGAGTCGTCCTGTCTCTTGAGATAGCCAAGATTTGAGGATGACTTTGAGAGTACTTTTCGTAATCTTGCGGCTTCTGAAGAGGATTCAATTCCCGAACAGAATTTTCTCCAATCCTCTCTTTGTGCCTGCCTAGTGAGCTTTTTGAATTGAGCTAGACTATGTTTATAATCTGACCAGTTCTGTTCGCAACTTAGTCTTTTTGCTCTATTGAAGAGCTTCCTACATTCTACCCTCAGCTTGTCTATTTCTTGTTTCCACCAGGGTGGTCTCCATTTGCCTCTCGGCTTGCTGATTGGACAGGATGCTTTATATGCATTGTTACAGGCTTCAGTGAAGGCTGTCGTGAGGTAAGTGAGATGTTCCTCCGATGGAGGAATCTGCTCTGGAGGAGCTGGTAGGGCCTTAGCCAGTCTGTTTTTTGAAGGCTGGCCAGTTGGTTCTGCGGGGATTTGAGAACGTTACTGGGTCAGGATTGGGCGCACATAATTTTGTGTCGATATATTTGTGATCTGAGAAGGAGTGTTCTTTAGAAACACTCCACCCTATAAGTTGGTCATGCATGAAGTTTGAGGTTAGGGTTAGGTCTATGACCTCCTCCCTGTCCTTGATTACAAAAAGTGGGGTCGTTTCCCCTATTGCAGATAAGTAAGTTGGTGGAGAGAAGGTATTCAAAAGTAACTCACCCCTCTCATTTGTGTTGGTACTACCCCACATCTCATGGTGGGCATTTGCGTCGCATCCGATCAAAAGGCCAGTGCCACGATCTTCGCAAACCTTTACAAGTTCCCTCAGCTTGTGACCCGGTATTGGGTCCATGATGTCGTACGCCAGGTACGCTGACACCACACATAGCGACCTTTCCTGGAGCTCCAGACTTATCGCTGTGGTGTCCGCATCGCTGTAATTATAAAGCATAAATGCACTAAGGTGCCTTTTAGCTAAAATACAAGTACGGGTTTTACCTTCACTTTGAGCTACGAGTAGCTTGTATTTAGGGGTGCTGAGTCCGCATATCCTATTGGATACAATCCAGGGTTCCTGGATCAGCACCAGGTCGGCTTCGTCTCTCGCTAGACGAAGCATGAGGGCAGCGGAGGCTGCTTTACAATGGTGGAGGTTTATCTGCACGACTCTCAGAGACATCGTACTGATTTGCCTCCACCACCGTCGCGTCAGCATCCAGGTCCTCAGCGAAAACTTCGCCCATGGAGTCAGTGCTCCCATGACCCAGCTTGCTGAAGCCCCGGAGAAGGGATGCATCGGATATCACCGACTCGCAGTCCTCCTCATCCCTGCCTGGCTCTTCCATCTCGGTGACCAGCACTTCTTCAACACCAAGCTCGTCCTTCTGCTTGGTGTCTGACTTATACACCCTGATGCGCACCGAGCTAAAACCGAAGTTTAGCTCTCCGTGCATTGCATCGATGGGTGCAGCGGAGTCCTTATTAAGGATGATTACCACCTGACGCAAGGGGCCCTGCGTCTCCTCCACCTTCGCCACCTTCCAGTCGGAGGACGGCAGGTTGGGGTTGCATCTTTGCAACATCGCCAGGATCTTCTCCGGCTCCTTGAAGGAGGACGGGACCCATATAACGGCTCTTGGCCTACTCGGGATGTCCTTCCAGTCGACAGCGACCAGCTTGGCACCCGGGTAGACCTCACCCAGTCTAGATACGGCCGCTTTCAGTAGCTCTGCCGACCTAGCCCCTTCGCACGCCATCACCTTGACGTTACCCTGGTACCACCCTGCATCTTTGCAGATTGGTGGCGGTCCAGGGTCCGCTTCCAGCACCTCGAAGCATTGTACAGCCAGTGCTGCCTCAACCCACTTCCACTGGTTTCTCGGGATTCTTCCCTCTGTGTCGCCATGGTCCAGGACTCCAAGAAGGATCTTGTCCTTTGCCATTTCCGCGAAACTCTTGTTCGGCACGACGGGCACGTGCGTGCGAATCTTCTTCGGGGCATTTTGAGCCGCACTTTCCTGGGATCGCTGCCGCTTAGGATTTTTGGCATCCTCCTTCGGCCTCTCGAGTACAAAATTGGGCAGCACAGACTTAGCCCAGTCAACTTTCTTCAACCACTCCACTGAGGGGTGGTGATGTTGCTGGTTGCCTGTCGCTTAAGGATGGCCGCGGCGGATTTCCTCTCCCCGAACCTGTCCATCTTGGCCTTGCTAGTGGATGGCCTTCCCTTCACCCCAGCACCCGACTGAGCTGCAGCTGCGCTTGTGGTAGCGCCTTGCTGGTCGCTCAGGGTGACAGGGGTGTTGGTTTCGGTCACCACCTTGCCTCTGACCAGGGGGCGATTGAGCCCAGTTGGCTGTTTCGCCGTGGTGGAGTTGACCTTAGCTCCAGTGAGCTCTGTCATACCTCCAGTAGCAGTGACTGCCGTTGGGTTGACTCTAGGTTCAGTAACCTCTGTCGTTGGACCCTCGGTCCTCGCCGGATTTATGGGAGTGCCGGTCTCCTTCTTGTGTTTCTTATCTTTTGTATGGTTCATTCTGAATCCCACGAGCTGCGGAGAAAGGGTGGTCCACCTCCCGCAGAGATCCGCGCTACGGGAGGTAAGGCTGGCTGATCCGGAGGGCGCCGGGTATCCGGATGCTCCGTTTGCGACTGGGCTATTTTAAAGGGCCCCCAGCCAGGTTGATCATCGGCACGGGTCGCATGACACCTTGATCCAGCCCTTCACCTTAGCCATGATAAGAGATCGCAGAAACATGTGGCCTGGCTATGGAAAAAGCTCCGCCCCAGTCTGCGAATCCCAGATCTTAGCTGGTGCCGTCCCGAGGGACACTGGAGCACCATTACCAGTTGGCACCCTCGTGGAGGGTTCAGCTATAGGATTTTTGCCAACCCGGGGTCACGATAAGGTACTGTGCTTCTTTCCTTCCTTCTTTCCTTTCTTGTATGTAGAGTTGGTGTAGGTTTTGTGTGGAACTCATGTAAAATGTTTGTAAAATGCATGTAGAAATTATGTAGAATTGATGTAGAAACCATGTAGAATTGATGTAGAAACCATGTAGAATTCATGTAAAAACCATGTAGAATTGATGTAGAAACCATGTAGAATTCATGTAAAAACCATGTAGAAACCATGTAAAATTCATGTAGAAACCATGTAAAATTCATGTAGATAACATGTCAAATGCATGTAGATAATATGTATAATGTATGTAGATAAACAAGTGTTTACATACACGCCACTACAGTTGTGTATATTGTTTACATGCACGTCACTACAGTTGTGTATAATGTTCACATCGCGCCACCTACTTTTTATGTTTACTTACCTGCAACAAAATGGCGGTTACCGGTTGCTTGGGGTCACGATAAGGTACTGTGCTTCTTTCCTTCCTTCTTTCCTTTCTTGTATGTAGAGTTGGTGTAGGTTTTGTGTGGAACTCATGTAAAATGTTTGTAAAATGCATGTAGAAATTATGTAGAATTGATGTAGAAACCATGTAGAATTGATGTAGAAACCATGTAGAATTGATGTAGAAACCATGTAGAATTCATGTAAAAACCATGTAGAATTGATGTAGAAACCATGTAGAATTCATGTAAAAACCATGTAGAAACCATGTAAAATTCATGTAGAAACCATGAAAAATTCATGTAGATAACATGTCAAATGCATGTAGATAATATGTATAATGTATGTAGATAAACAAGTGTTTACATACACGCCACTGCCACAGTTGTGTATATTGTTTACATGCACGTCACTACAGTTGTGTATAATGTTCACATGGCGCCACCTACTTTGTTATTTTGTGCAAGTAAGTAATGGTGGTGGCGTGTTGGTAGTAAAATTTTAGTGCAAATAAATAACGGTAGTGGCGTGTTGGTATTAAAATTTTAGTGCAAATAATTACCGGTAGTGGCGTGTTGGTAGTAACTTTTAGTGCAAGTAAAATCCGATAGTGGCGTGTTAGTGTCAAAATTTTAGTACAAATAATGACCGTAGGGCGGTTAGTACTAAAATTTTGTGCAAGTAAATTGTTAGTGGCGGTTAGTAACTAAATTTTAGTCCAAAAGAACGGTATCTCCATCATATCACCTTTTTTGCTCCTTCCCCCTTTTTTCTTCTTCTTACTCCTTCCCCCAAATTTGTACTCTCCCTCTTAGGTAACCTACTTCCCTATGTTTTGTCCTTACTTGCCTTTCTATGTAGGTGGCCTTGTGTGGATCTGTCAAAGTCTGTAAAATGCATGGTCTGTCAATAGTTAGCAAATTAAGATAGAAACCATGTAGAATTGATGTAGAAACCATGTAGAATTGATGTAGAAACCATGTAGAATTCATGTAAAAACCATGTAGAATTGATGTAGAAACCATGTAGAATTCATGTAAAAACCATGTAGAAACCATGTAAAATTCATGTAGAAACCATGTAAAATTCATGTAGATAACATGTCAAATGCATGTAGATAATATGTATAATGTATGTAGATAAACAAGTGTTTACATACACGCCACTACAGTTGTGTATATTGTTTACATGCACGTCACTACAGTTGTGTATAATGTTCACATGGCGCCACCTACTTTGTTATTTTGTGCAAGTAAGTAATGGTGGTGGCGTGTTGGTATTAAAATTTTAGTGCAAATAGATTTCGGTAGTGGCGTGTTGGTATTAAAATGTTAGTGCAAATAAATAACGGTAGTGGCGTGTTGGTATTCAAAAAAATAGCGTGTTGGTAGTAAATTTTAGTGCAAGTAAACTCCGATAGTGGCGTGTTGGTATCAAAATTTTAGTACAAATAATGACCGGTAGTGGCGTGTTGGTATTAACTTTTAGTGCAAGTAATGAACGGTAGTGGCGTGTTAGTGCACTTTTTTTAAATATACACAAACACGCCACTACAACTTTTTTAAATTGTTTGGCGGGTAATATTTCTAACCAGAGGTATCTCCATCATATCACCTCCTGGGCAGCCAAATGGGGAATCTCCCTCATATGTAAACAAAACAGCCCATGTTTTGTTTACGTTCCGTTCTTGTATGTAGGTTGGTGTAGGCCTGTGTGGAACTCATGTCAAATGCTTGAAAATCCATGGTCTGTCAATATAGTAGATGTAGAAACCATGTAGAATTGATGTAGAAACCATGTAGAATTGATGTAGAAACCATGTAGAATTCATGTAAAAACCATGTAGAATTGATGTAGAAACCATGTAGAATTCATGTAAAAACCATGTAGAAACCATGTAAAATTCATGTAGAAACCATGTAAAATTCATGTAGATAACATGTCAAATGCATGTAGATAATATGTATAATGTATGTAGATAAACAAGTGTTTACATACACGCCACTACAGTTGTGTATATTGTTTACATGCACGTCACTACAGTTGTGTATAATGTTCACATGGCGCCACCTACTTTGTTATTTTGTGCAAGTAAGTAATGGTGGTGGCGTGTTGGTATTAAAATTTTAGTGCAAATAGATTTCGGTAGTGGCGTGTTGGTATTAAAATGTTAGTGCAAATAAATAACGGTAGTGGCGTGTTGGTAGTAAATTTTAGTGCAAGTAAAATCCGATAGTGGCGTGTTGGTATCAAAATTTTAGTACAAATAATGACCGGTAGTGGCGTGTTGGTATTAACTTTTAGTGCAAGTAATGAACGGTAGTGGCGTGTTAGTGCACTTTTTTAAATATACACAAACACGCCACTACAACTTTTTTAAATTGTTTGGCGGGTAATATTTCTAACCAGAGGTATCTCCATCATATCACCTCCTGGGCGCCAAATGGGGAATCTCCCTCAATGTAAACAAAACAGCCCATGTTTTGTTTACGAGGCGCTTTACTGCAGGTGGCCTGTGTGATCTGTCGCCAAAAATCCATGGTCTGTCAATAGTTAGCAAATAGTTAGATGTAGAAACCATGTAGAATTGATGTAGAAACCATGTAGAATTGATGTAGAAACCATGTAGAATTCATGTAAAAACCATGTAGAATTGATGTAGAAACCATGTAGAATTCATGTAAAAACCATGTAGAAACCATGTAAAATTCATGTAGAAACCATGTAAAATTCATGTAGATAACATGTCAAATGCATGTAGATAATATGTATAATGTATGTAGATAAACAAGTGTTTACATACACGCCACTACAGTTGTGTATATTGTTTACATGCACGTCACTACAGTTGTGTATAATGTTCACATGGCGCCACCTACTTTGTTATTTTGTGCAAGTAAGTAATGGTGGTGGCGTGTTGGTATTAAAATTTTAAGGTAAATAGTGCTTCTTCTTTCTTGATGTAGGTTGGCGTGGTTTTGTGTGGAACTCATGTAAAATGTTTGTAAAATGCATGTAGAAATTATGTGTAGTGGACGTGTAGAATTGATGTAGAAAATGTGAATTGATGTAGAAACCATGTAAATTTGTGTAAAAACCATGGGACTGTGTGAACCATGGCAAACAAATAGTTAGATGATGTAGAAACCATGTAGAATTGATGTAAAAACCATGTAGAATTGGCGTAGAAACCATGTAGAATTCATGTAAAATTCATGTAGAAACCATGTAAAATTCATGTAGATAACATGTCAAATGCATGTAGATAATATGTATAATGTATGTAGATAAACAAGTGTTTACATACACGCCACTACAGTTGTGTATATTGTTTACATGCACGTCACTACAGTTGTGTATAATGTTCACATCGCGCCACCTACTTTTTATGTTTACTTACCTGCAACAAAATGGCGGTTAATGTTGGTAGTCAATTTAGGTAACTGTGCTTCTTTCAATCCTTCTTTCCTTTCTTGTAGTAGGTTATGTAGGTTTTGTGTGGAACTCATGTTTTTTAAATATTTGTAAAATGCATGTAGAAATTTCTAACCAGTAGTATCTCCATCATAGCACCCCTGGGCAGCCAAATGGAATCTCCCTCAATGTAAACAAAACAGCCCATGTTTTGTTTACGAGGCGCTCTACTGCAGGTGGCCTGTGTGATCTGTCGCCAAAAATCCATGTAGTCTTGATGTAGAAACCATGTAGAATTAGATGTAGAAACCATGTAGAATTGATGTAGAAACCATGTAGAATTCATGTAAAAACCATGTAGAATTGATGTAGAAACCATGTAGAATTCATGTAAAAACCATGTAGAAACCATGTAAAATTCATGTAGAAACCATGTAAAATTCATGTAGATAACATGTCAAATGCATGTAGATAATATGTATAATGTATGTAGATAAACAAGTGTTTACATACACGCCACTACAGTTGTGTATATTGTTTACATGCACGTCACTACAGTTGTGTATAATGTTCACATGGCGCCACCTACTTTGTTATTTTGTGCAAGTAAGTAATGGTGGTGGCGTGTTGGTATTAAAATTTTAGTGCAAATAGATTTCGGTAGTGGCGTGTTGGTATTAAAATGTTAGTGCAAATAAATAACGGTAGTGGCGTGTTGGTAGTAAATTTTAGTGCAAGTAAACTCCGATAGTGGCGTGTTGGTATCAAAATTTTAGTACAAATAATGACCGGTAGTGGCGTGTTGGTATTAACTTTTAGTGCAAGTAATGAACGGTAGTGGCGTGTTAGTGCACTTTTTTTAATATACACAAACACGCCACTACAACTTTTTTAAATTGTTTGGTCGGGTAATATTTCTAACCAGAGGTATCTCCATCATATCACCTCCTGGGCAGCCAAATGGGGAATCTCCCTCAAAGTAAACAAAACAGCCCATGTTTCTTGTTTACGAAGAGTTGCTGCAGGTGGCCTGTGTGATCTGTCGTCAAAAATCCATGGTCATGTCAATAGTTAGCAAATAGTTAGATGTAGAAACCATGTAGAATTGATGTAGAAACCATGTAGAATTGATGTAGAAACCATGTAGAATTCATGTAAAAACCATGTAGAATTGATGTAGAAACCATGTAGAATTCATGTAAAAACCATGTAGAAACCATGTAAAATTCATGTAGAAACCATGTAAAATTCATGTAGATAACATGTCAAATGCATGTAGATAATATGTATAATGTATGTAGATAAACAAGTGTTTACATACACGCCACTACAGTTGTGTATATTGTTTACATGCACGTCACTACAGTTGTGTATAATGTTCACATGGCGCCACCTACTTTGTTATTTTGTGCAAGTAAGTAATGGTGGTGGCGTGTTGGTATTAAAATTTTAGTGCAAATAGATTTCGGTAGTGGCGTGTTGGTATTAAAATGTTAGTGCAAATAAATAACGGTAGTGGCGTGTTGGTAGTAAATTTTAGTGCAAGTAAACTCCGATAGTGGCGTGTTGGTATCAAAATTTTAGTACAAATAATGACCGGTAGTGGCGTGTTGGTATTAACTTTTAGTGCAAGTAATGAACGGTAGTGGCGTGTTAGTGCACTTTTTTTAAATATACACAAACACGCCACTACAACTTTTTAAAATTGTTTGGCGGGTAATATTTCTAACCAGAGGTATCTCCATCATATCACCTCCTGGGCAGCCAAATGGGGAATCTCCCTCAATGTAAACAAAACAGCCCATGTTTTGTTTACGAGGCGCTCTACTGCAGGTGGCCTGTGTGATCTGTCGCCAAAAATCCATGGTCTGTCAATAGTTAGCAAATAGTTAGATGTAGAAACCATGTAGAATTGATGTAGAAACCATGTAGAATTGATGTAGAAACCATGTAGAATTGATGTAAAAACCATGTAGAATTGATGTAGAAACCATGTAGAATTCATGTAAAAACCATGTAGAAACCATGTAAAATTCATGTAGAAACCATGTAAAATTCATGTAGATAACATGTCAAATGCATGTAGATAATATGTATAATGTATGTAGATAAACAAGTGTTTACATACACGCCACTACAGTTGTGTATATTGTTTACATGCACGTCACTACAGTTGTGTATAATGTTCACATGGCGCCACCTACTTTGTTATTTTGTGCAAGTAAGTAATGGTGGTGGCGTGTTGGTATTAAAATTTTAGTGCAAATAGATTTCGGTAGTGGCGTGTTGGTATTAAAATGTTAGTGCAAATAAATAACGGTAGTGGCGTGTTGGTAGTAAATTTTAGTGCAAGTAAACTCCGATAGTGGCGTGTTGGTATCAAAATTTTAGTACAAATAATGACCGGTAGTGGCGTGTTGGTATTAACTTTTAGTGCAAGTAATGAACGGTAGTGGCGTGTTAGTGCACTTTTTTTAAATATACACAAACACGCCACTACAACTTTTTTAAATTGTTTGGCGGGTAATATTTCTAACCAGAGGTATCTCCATCATATCACCTCCTGGGCAGCCAAATGGGGAATCTCCCTCAATGTAAACAAAACAGCCCATGTTTTGTTTACGAGGCGCTCTACTGCAGGTGGCCTGTGTGATCTGTCGCCAAAAATCCATGGTCTGTCAATAGTTAGCAAATAGTTAGATGTAGAAACCATGTAGAATTGATGTAGAAACCATGTAGAATTGATGTAGAAACCATGTAGAATTCATGTAAAAACCATGTAGAATTGATGTAGAAACCATGTAGAATTCATGTAAAAACCATGTAGAAACCATGTAAAATTCATGTAGAAACCATGTAAAATTCATGTAGATAACATGTCAAATGCATGTAGATAATATGTATAATGTATGTAGATAAACAAGTGTTTACATACACGCCACTACAGTTGTGTATATTGTTTACATGCACGTCACTACAGTTGTGTATAATGTTCACATGGCGCCACCTACTTTGTTATTTTGCTGCAAGTAAGTAATGGTGGTGGCGTGTTGGGTACTAAAATTTTAGTGCAAATAGATTCCTCGATGTAGGTGGCGTGTTGGTATGTAAAATGTTTGTACAAATCAAAAATAACGTAGAATAGTGGCGTGTTGGTAGTAACATTTTAGTGTAAAAACAGTAGAATGATAAAACCGTAAATGATAAATGGCGTGTTGATGTAGAAACCTTGTAGAATTCAAATAAAAACCAGTAGAAACCTGTAAAATTCAGTAGAAACCATGTAAATTCATGTAGATAACATGTCAAATGCATGTAGATAATATGTATAATGTATGTAGATAAACAATACATACACGCCACTACAATTTTTTAAATTGTTTACAGCACGTAACATTTCTAACCAGATGTATCTCCATCATATTCACCTCCTGCGCCACCTAATGGGGAATTTCCCTATGTTTATTACCGCAAAAAAGCCCATTGTTTTGTTTACGAAAGGACGCTTCTTCCTTCTCCTCTGTAGGTGAGTCTGTGTGGATCTGTCGCCATTAAAATGCTTGGTCTGTCAATAGTTAGAAACATAGAATTGATGTAGAAACCAGTAGAATTGATGTAGAAACCATGTAGAATTGATGTAAAAACCATGTAGAATTGATGTAGAAACCATGTAGAATTCATGTAAAAACCATGTAGAAACCATGTAAAATTCATGTAGAAACCATGTAAAATTCATGTAGATAACATGTCAAATGCATGTAGATAATATGTATAATGTATGTAGATAAACAAGTGTTTACATACACGCCACTACAGTTGTGTATATTGTTTACATGCACGTCACTACAGTTGTGTATAATGTTCACATGGCGCCACCTACTTTGTTATTTTGTGCAAGTAAGTAATGGTGGTGGCGTGTTGGTATTAAAATTTTAGTGCAAATAGATTTCGGTAGTGGCGTGTTGGTATTAAAATGTTAGTGCAAATAAATAACGGTAGTGGCGTGTTGGTAGTAAATTTTAGTGCAAGTAAACTCCGATAGTGGCGTGTTGGTATCAAAATTTTAGTACAAATAATGACCGGTAGTGGCGTGTTGGTATTAACTTTTAGTGCAAGTAATGAACGGTAGTGGCGTGTTAGTGCACTTTTTTTAAATATACACAAACACGCCACTACAACTTTTTTAAATTGTTTGGCGGGTAATATTTCTAACCAGAGGTATCTCCATCATATCACCTCCTGGGCAGCCAAATGGGGAATCTCCCTCATATGTAAAAAAAACAGCCCATGTTTTGTTTACGAGGCGCTTTCTCTGCAGGTGGCCTGTGTAGGTTTTGTGTGGCCAAAAATCCATGGTCTGTCAATAGTTAGCAAAATGTAGTTTAGAAACCATGTAGATTGATGTAGAAACCATGTAGAATTGATGTAGAAACCATGTAGAATTGATGTAAAAACCATGTAGAATTGATGTAGAAACCATGTAGAATTCATGTAAAAACCATGTAGAAACCATGTAAAATTCATGTAGAAACCATGTAAAATTCATGTAGATAACATGTCAAATGCATGTAGATAATATGTATAATGTATGTAGATAAACAAGTGTTTACATACACGCCACTACAGTTGTGTATATTGTTTACATGCACGTCACTACAGTTGTGTATAATGTTCACATGGCGCCACCTACTTTGTTATTTTGTGCAAGTAAGTAATGGTGGTGGCGTGTTGGTATTAAAATTTTAGTGCAAATAGATTTCGGTAGTGGCGTGTTGGTATTAAAATGTTAGTGCAAATAAATAACGGTAGTGGCGTGTTGGTAGTAAATTTTAGTGCAAGTAAACTCCGATAGTGGCGTGTTGGTATCAAAATTTTAGTACAAATAATGACCGGTAGTGGCGTGTTGGTATTAACTTTTAGTGCAAGTAATGAACGGTAGTGGCGTGTTAGTGCACAAACACGCCACTACAACTTTTTTAAATTGTTTGGCGGGTAATATTTCTAACCAGAGGTATCTCCATCATATCACCTCCTGGGCAGCCAAATGGGGAATCTCCCTCAAGGTAAACAAAACAGCCCTTGTTTTGTTTACTTGTATGTAGAGTTGGTGTAGGTTTTGTGTGGACTCTGTCGCCAAAAATCCATGGTCTGTCAATAGTTAGCAAATAGTTAGATGTAGAAACCATGTAGAATTGATGTAGAAACCATGTAGAATTGATGTAGAAACCATGTAGAATTCATGTAAAAACCATGTAGAATTGATGTAGAAACCATGTAGAATTCATGTAAAAACCATGTAGAAACCATGTAAAATTCATGTAGAAACCATGTAAAATTCATGTAGATAACATGTCAAATGCATGTAGATAATATGTATAATGTATGTAGATAAACAAGTGTTTACATACACGCCACTACAGTTGTGTATATTGTTTACATGCACGTCACTACAGTTGTGTATAATGTTCACATGGCGCCACCTACTTTGTTATGTTTACTTACCTGCAACTAAGTAATGGCGGTTACCGGTTGCTTGGGGTCACGATAAGGTACTGTGCTTCTTTCCTTCCTTCTTTCCTTTCTTGTATGTAGAGTTGGTGTAGGTTTTGTGTGGAACTCATGTAAAATGTTTGTAAAATGCATGTAGAAATTATGTAGAATTTAAACCAGTAGAATGATGTAGAAACCATGTAGAATTGATGTAGAAACCATGTAGAATTGATGTAGAAACCATGTAGAATTCATGTAAAAACCATGTAGAATTGATGTAGAAACCATGTAGAATTCATGTAAAAACCATGTAGAAACCATGTAAAATTCATGTAGAAACCATGTAAAATTCATGTAGATAACATGTCAAATGCATGTAGATAATATGTATAATGTATGTAGATAAACAAGTGTTTACATACACGCCACTACAGTTGTGTATATTGTTTACATGCACGTCACTACAGTTGTGTATAATGTTCACATGGCGCCACCTACTTTGTTATTTTGTGCAAGTAAGTAATGGTGGTGGCGTGTTGGTATTAAAATTTTAGTGCAAATAGATTTCGGTAGTGGCGTGTTGGTATTAAAATGTTAGTGCAAATAAATAACGGTAGTGGCGTGTTGGTAGTAAATTTTAGTGCAAGTAAACCCGATAGTGGCGTGTTGGTATTAAAATTTTAGTGCAAATAGATTTCGGTAGTGGCGTGTTGGTATTAAAATGTTAGTGCAAATAAATTCATGAGAACGTAGTGGCGTGTTAGACATGTCAAATGCATTTAAATAACAAAAGTAGTAATAAACAGTGTTTAGTGTACTATTTTTACATTGTTTTCCTCACTTTAGCTCCTTCCCATTTTTTTCTTTCTTACTCCAACAAAACTTTCTTTCTCAATAGGTCCTTTTCTTCCTTTTCCTTCTTTCCTTTCTTGTATGTAGAGTTGGTGTAGGTTTTGTGTGGAACTCATGTAAAATGTTTGTAAAAACATGTAGAAATTATGTAGAAACCATGTAGAATTGATGTAGAAACCATGTAGAATTGATGTAGAAACCATGTAGAATTGATGTAAAAACCATGTAGAATTGATGTAGAAACCATGTAGAATTCATGTAAAAACCATGTAGAAACCATGTAAAATTCATGTAGAAACCATGTAAAATTCATGTAGATAACATGTCAAATGCATGTAAATAATATGTATAATGTATGTAGATAAACAAGTGTTTACATACACGCCACTACAGTTGTGTATATTGTTTACATGCACGTCACTACAGTTGTGTATAATGTTCACATCGCGCCACCTACTTTTTATGTTTACTTACCTGCAACAAAATGGCGGTTACCGGTTGCTTGGGGTCACGATAAGGTACTGTGCTTCTTTCCTTCCTTCTTTCCTTTCTTGTATGTAGAGTTGGTGTAGGTTTTGTGGTGGAACTCAGTGTAAAATGTTTGTAAAATGCATGTAGAAATTATGTAGAATGTAGAAACAGTAGAATTGATGTAGAAACCATGTAGAATTGATGTAGAAACCATGTAGAATTGATGTAGAAACCATGTAGAATTGATGTAAAAACCATGTAGAATTGATGTAGAAACCATGTAGAATTCATGTAAAAACCATGTAGAAACCATGTAAAATTCATGTAGAAACCATGTAAAATTCATGTAGATAACATGTCAAATGCATGTAGATAATATGTATAATGTATGTAGATAAACAAGTGTTTACATACACGCCACTACAGTTGTGTATATTGTTTACATGCACGTCACTACAGTTGTGTATAATGTTCACATGGCGCCACCTACTTTGTTATTTTGTGCAAGTAAGTAATGGTGGTGGCGTGTTGGTATTAAAATTTTAGTGCAAATAGATTTCGGTAGTGGCGTGTTGGTATTAAAATGTTAGTGCAAATAAATAACGGTAGTGGCGTGTTGGTAGTAAATTTTAGTGCAAGTAAAATCCGATAGTGGCGTGTTGGTATCAAAATTTTAGTACAAATAATGACCGGTAGTGGCGTGTTGGTATTAACTTTTAGTGCAAGTAATGAACGGTAGTGGCGTGTTAGTGCACTTTTTTAAATATACACAAACACGCCACTACAACTTTTTTAAATTGTTTGGCGGGTAATATTTCTAACCAGAGGTATCTCCATCATATCACCTCCTGGGCAGCCAAATGGGGAATCTCCCTCAATGTAAACAAAACAGCCCATGTTTTGTTTACGTGGCCTTTCTACTGCAGGTGGCCTGTGTGATCTGTCGCCAAAAATCCATGGTCTGTCAATAGTTAGCAAATAGTTAGATGATGTAGAAACCATGTAGAATTGATGTAGAAACCATGTAGAATTGATGTAGAAACCATGTAGAATTCATGTAAAAACCATGTAGAATTGATGTAGAAACCATGTAGAATTCATGTAAAAACCATGTAAAAAGAAACCATGTAAAATTCATGTAGAAACCAGTAAATATAATTATGTAGATAACATGTCAAATGCATGTAATAATATGTATAATGTATGTAGATAAACAAGTGTTTACATACACGCCACTACAGTTGTGTATATTGTTTACATGCACGTCACTACAGTTGTGTATAATGTTCACATGGCGCCACCTACTTTTTATTTTTTATTTAATTATGGTTTTGGGGGTTTTGGTTGTAAATTTTAGTGCAAGTTTACTCCGATACGTGTATCAAAATTTTAGTACAAATAATGGCCGGTAGTGGCGTGTTGGTATTAACTTTTAGTGCAAGTAATGAACGGTAGTGGCGTGTTAGTGCACTTTTTTCCTTACACAAACAGCCACTACAACTTTTTTTGTTTGGGGGTAAATTTCAAACCAGGGGTATGTCCATCATTTCACCTCCTGGGCAGCCAAATGGGGAACCTCCTCAATGTAAAAAAACAGCATGTTTTGTTTACAAATGCATGTAGAAATTATGTAGAATTGATGTAGAAACCATGTAGAATTGATGTAGAAACCATGTAGAATTGATGTAGAAACCATGTAGAATTGATGTAAAAACCATGTAGAATTGATGTAGAAACCATGTAGAATTCATGTAAAAACCATGTAGAAACCATGTAAAATTCATGTAGAAACCATGTAAAATTCATGTAGATAACATGTCAAATGCATGTAGATAATATGTATAATGTATGTAGATAAACAAGTGTTTACATACACGCCACTACAGTTGTGTATATTGTTTACATGCACGTCACTACAGTTGTGTATAATGTTCACATGGCGCCACCTACTTTGTTATTTTGTGCAAGTAAGTAATGGTGGTGGCGTGTTGGTATTAAAATTTTAGTGCAAATAGATTCGGTAGTGGCGTGTTGGTATTAAAATGTTAGTGCAAATAAATAACGGTAGTGGCGTGTTGGTAGTAAATTTTAGTGCAAGTAAAATCCGATAGTGGCGTGTTGGTATCAAAATTTTAGTACAAATAATGACCGGTAGTGGCGTGTTGGTATTAAATTTTAGTGCAAGTAATGAACGGTAGTGGCGTGTTAGTGCACTTTTTTAAAAATATACACAAACACGCCACTACAACTTTTTTAAATTGTTTGGCGGGTAATATTTCTAACCAGAGGTATCTCCATCATATCACCTCCTGGGCAGCCAAATGGGGAATCTCCCTCAATGTAAACAAAACAGCCCATGTTTTGTTTACAAGGCGTTCCTTTCTTCAGGTGGCCTTGTGTGGTCTGTCGCCAAAAATCCATGGTCTGTCAAATAGTTAGCAAATAGTTAGATGTAGAAACCATGTAGAATTGATGTAGAAACCATGTAGAATTGATGTAGAAACCATGTAGAATTCATGTAAAAACCATGTAGAATTGATGTAGAAACCATGTAGAATTCATGTAAAAACCATGTAGAAACCATGTAAAATTCATGTAGAAACCATGTAAAATTCATGTAGATAACATGTCAAATGCATGTAGATAATATGTATAATGTATGTAGATAAACAAGTGTTTACATACACGCCACTACAGTTGTGTATATTGTTTACATGCACGTCACTACAGTTGTGTATAATGTTCACATGGCGCCACCTACTTTGTTATTTTGTGCAAGTTTATTATGCAAAAATGGCGGTAGTACGGTTGGTATTAAAATGTTAGTGGAAATCACGGTAAGTGTTGGTAGTAAATTTTAGTGCAAGTAAACTCCGATAGTGGCGTGTTGGTATCAAAATTTTAGTACAAATAATGACCGGTAGTGGCGTGTTGGTATTAACTTTTAGTGCAAGTGATGAACGGTAGTGGCGTGTTAGTGCACTTTTTTTAAATATACACAAACACGCCACTACAACTTTTTAAATTGTTTGGCGGGTAATATTTCTAACCAGAGGTATCTCCATCATATCACCTCCTGGGCAGCCAAATGGGGAATCTCCCTCAAAGTAAACAAAACAGCCCATGTTTTGTTTACAGGCGCTCTATTGCAGGTGGCCTGTGTGATCTGTCGCCAAAAATCCATGGTCTGTCAATAGTTAGCAAATAGTTAGATGATGTAGAAACCATGTAGAATTGATGTAAAAACCATGTAGAATTGATGTAGAAACCATGTAGAATTCATGTAAAAACCATGTAGAAACCATGTAAAATTCATGTAGAAACCATGTAAAATTCATGTAGATAACATGTCAAATGCATGTAGATAATATGTATAATGTATGTAGATAAACAAGTGTTTACATACACGCCACTACAGTTGTGTATATTGTTTACATGCACGTCACTACAGTTGTGTATAATGTTCACATGGCGCCACCTACTTTGTTATTTTGTGCAAGTAAGTAATGGTGGTGGCGTGTTGGTATTAAAATTTTAGTGCAAATAGATTTCGGTAGTGGCGTGTTGGTATTAAAATGTTAGTGCAAATAAATAACGGTAGTGGCGTGTTGGTAGTAAATTTTAGTGCAAGTAAACTCCGATAGTGGCGTGTTGGTATCAAAATTTTAGTACAAATAATGACCGGTAGTGGCGTGTTGGTATTAACTTTTAGTGCAAGTAATGAACGGTAGTGGCGTGTTAGTGCACTTTTTTTAAATATACACAAACACGCCACTACAACTTTTTTAAATTGTTTGGCGGGTAATATTTCTAACCAGAGGTATCTCCATCATATCACCTCCTGGGCAGCCAAATGGGGAATCTCCCTCAATGTAAACAAAACAGCCCATGTTTTGTTTACGAGGCGCTCTACTGCAGGTGGCCTGTGTGATCTGTCGCCAAAAATCCATGGTCTGTCAATAGTTAGCAAATAGTTAGATGTAGAAACCATGTAGAATTGATGTAGAAACCATGTAGAATTGATGTAGAAACCATGTAGAATTCATGTAAAAACCATGTAGAATTGATGTAGAAACCATGTAGAATTCATGTAAAAACCATGTAGAAACCATGTAAAATTCATGTAGAAACCATGTAAAATTCATGTAGATAACATGTCAAATGCATGTAGATAATATGTATAATGTATGTAGATAAACAAGTGTTTACATACACGCCACTACAGTTGTGTATATTGTTTACATGCACGTCACTACAGTTGTGTATAATGTTCACATGGCGCCACCTACTTTGTTATTTTGTGCAAGTAAGTAATGGTGGTGGCGTGTTGGTATTAAAATTTTAGTGCAAATAGATTTCGGTAGTGGCGTGTTGGTATTAAAATGTTAGTGCAAATAAATAACGGTAGTGGCGTGTTGGTAGTAAATTTTAGTGCAAGTAAACTCCGATAGTGGCGTGTTGGTATCAAAATTTTAGTACAAATAATGACCGGTAGTGGCGTGTTGGTATTAACTTTTAGTGCAAGTAATGAACGGTAGTGGCGTGTTAGTGCACTTTTTTTAAATATACACAAACACGCCACTACAACTTTTTTAAATTGTTTGGCGGGTAATATTTCTAACCAGAGGTATCTCCATCATATCACCTCCTGGGCAGCCAAATGGGGAATCTCCCTCAATGTAAACAAAACAGCCCATGTTTTGTTTACGAGGCGCTCTACTGCAGGTGGCCTGTGTGATCTGTCGCCAAAAATCCATGGTCTGTCAATAGTTAGCAAATAGTTAGATGATGTAGAAACCATGTAGAATTGATGTAAAAACCATGTAGAATTGATGTAGAAACCATGTAGAATTCATGTAAAAACCATGTAGAATTGATGTAGAAACCATGTAGAATTCATGTAAAAACCATGTAGAAACCATGTAAAATTCATGTAGAAACCATGTAAAATTCATGTAGATAACATGTCAAATGCATGTAGATAATATGTATAATGTATGTAGATAAACAAGTGTTTACATACACGCCACTACAGTTGTGTATATTGTTTACATGCACGTCACTACAGTTGTGTATAATGTTCACATGGCGCCACCTACTTTGTTATTTTGTGCAAGTAAGTAATGGTAGTGGCGTGTTGGTAGTAAATTTTAGTGCAAGTAAACTCCGATAGTGGCGTGTTGGTATCAAAATTTTAGTACAAATAATGACCGGTAGTGGCGTGTTGGTATTAACTTTTAGTGCAAGTAATGAACGGTAGTGGCGTGTTAGTGCACTTTTTTTAAATATACACAAACACGCCACTACAACTTTTTTAAATTGTTTGGCGGGTAATATTTCTAACCAGAGGTATCTCCATCATATCACCTCCTGGGCAGCCAAATGGGGAATCTCCCTCAATGTAAACAAAACAGCCCATGTTTTGTTTACGAGGCGCTCTACTGCAGGTGGCCTGTGTGATCTGTCGCCAAAAATCCATGGTCTGTCAATAGTTAGCAAATAGTGTAGAATGATGATGTAGAAACCATGTAGAATTGATGTAAAAACCATGTAGAATTGATGTAGAAACCATGTAGAATTCATGTAAAAACCATGTAGAAACCATGTAAAATTCATGTAGAAACCATGTAAAATTCATGTAGATAACATGTCAAATGCATGTAGATAATATGTATAATGTATGTAGATAAACAAGTGTTTACATACACGCCACTACAGTTGTGTATATTGTTTACATGCACGTCACTACAGTTGTGTATAATGTTCACATGGCGCCACCTACTTTGTTATTTTGTGCAAGTAAGTAATGGTGGTGGCGTGTTGGTATTAAAATTTTAGTGCAAATAGATTTCGGTAGTGGCGTGTTGGTATTAAAATGTTAGTGCAAATAAATAACGGTAGTGGCGTGTTGGTAGTAAATTTTAGTGCAAGTAAACTCCGATAGTGGCGTGTTGGTATCAAAATTTTAGTACAAATAATGACCGGTAGTGGCGTGTTGGTATTAACTTTTAGTGCAAGTAATGAACGGTAGTGGCGTGTTAGTGCACTTTTTTTAAATATACACAAACACGCCACTACAACTTTTTTAAATTGTTTGGCGGGTAATATTTCTAACCAGAGGTATCTCCATCATATCACCTCCTGGGCAGCCAAATGGGGAATCTCCCTCAATGTAAACAAAACAGCCCATGTTTTGTTTACGAGGCGCTCTTACTGCAGGTGGCCTGTGTGATCTGTCGCCAAAAATCCATGGTCTGTCAATAGTTAGCAAATAGTTAGATGTAGAAACCATGTAGAATTGATGTAGAAACCATGTAGAATTGATGTAGAAACCATGTAGAATTCATGTAAAAACCATGTAGAATTGATGTAGAAACCATGTAGAATTCATGTAAAAACCATGTAGAAACCATGTAAAATTCATGTAGAAACCATGTAAAATTCATGTAGATAACATGTCAAATGCATGTAGATAATATGTATAATGTATGTAGATAAACAAGTGTTTACATACACGCCACTACAGTTGTGTATATTGTTTACATGCACGTCACTACAGTTGTGTATAATGTTCACATGGCGCCACCTACTTTGTTATTTTGTGCAAGTAAGTAATGGTGGTGGCGTGTTGGTATTATAAATTTTAGTGCAAATAAATCGGTAGTGGCGTGTTGGTATTAAAATCTTAGTAAGTAAGTCATAGTGGCGTGTTGGTATCAAAATTTTAGTACAAATAATGACCGGTAGTGGCGTGTTGGTATTAACTTTTAGTGCAAGTAATGAACGGTAGTGGCGTGTTAGTGTCTCTTTTTAAATATACACAAACACGCCACTACAACTTTTTAAATTGTTTGGCGGGTAATATTTCTAACCAGAGGTATCTCCATCTTATTATCACCTCCTGGGCAGCCAAATGGGCCTCAATGTAAACAAAACAGCCCATGTTTTGTTTACGATCTATTAGCAGGTGGCCTGTGTGATCTGTCGCCAAAAATCCATGGTCTGTCAATAGTTAGCAAATAGTTAGATGATGTAGAAACCATGTAGAATTGATGTAAAAACCATGTAGAATTGATGTAGAAACCATGTAGAATTCATGTAAAAACCATGTAGAAACCATGTAAAATTCATGTAGAAACCATGTAAAATTCATGTAGATAACATGTCAAATGCATGTAGATAATATGTATAATGTATGTAGATAAACAAGTGTTTACATACACGCCACTACAGTTGTGTATATTGTTTACATGCACGTCACTACAGTTGTGTATAATGTTCACATGGCGCCACCTACTTTGTTATTTTGTGCAAGTAAGTAATGGTGGTGGCGTGTTGGTATTAAAATTTTAGTGCAAATAGATTTCGGTAGTGGCGTGTTGGTATTAAAATGTTAGTGCAAATAAATAACGGTAGTGGCGTGTTGGTAGTAAATTTTAGTGCAAGTAAACTCCGATAGTGGCGTGTTGGTATCAAAATTTTAGTACAAATAATGACCGGTAGTGGCGTGTTGGTATTAACTTTTAGTGCAAGTAATGAACGGTAGTGGCGTGTTAGTGCACTTTTTTTAAATATACACAAACACGCCACTACAACTTTTTTAAATTGTTTGGCGGGTAATATTTCTAACCAGAGGTATCTCCATCATATCACCTCCTGGGCAGCCAAATGGGGAATCTCCCTCAATGTAAACAAAACAGCCCATGTTTTGTTTACGAGGCGCTCTACTGCAGGTGGCCTGTGTGATCTGTCGCCAAAAATCCATGGTCTGTTAAAATAGCAGATGTAGAAACTATGTAGAATTGATGTAGAAACCATGTAGAATTGATGTAGAAACCATGTAGAATTGATGTAAAAACCATGTAGAATTGATGTAGAAACCATGTAGAATTCATGTAAAAACCATGTAGAAACCATGTAAAATTCATGTAGAAACCATGTAAAATTCATGTAGATAACATGTCAAATGCATGTAGATAATATGTATAATGTATGTAGATAAACAAGTGTTTACATACACGCCACTACAGTTGTGTATATTGTTTACATGCACGTCACTACAGTTGTGTATAATGTTCACATGGCGCCACCTACTTTGTTATTTTGTGCAAGTAAGTAATGGTGGTGGCGTGTTGGTATTAAAATTTTAGTGCAAATAGATTTCGGTAGTGGCGTGTTGGTATTAAAATGTTAGTGCAAATAAATAACGGTAGTGGCGTGTTGGTAGTAAATTTTAGTGCAAGTAAACTCCGATAGTGGCGTGTTGGTATCAAAATTTTAGTACAAATAATGACCGGTAGTGGCGTGTTGGTATTAACTTTTAGTGCAAGTAATGAACGGTAGTGGCGTGTTAGTGCACTTTTTTTAAATATACACAAACACGCCACTACAACTTTTTTAAATTGTTTGGCGGGTAATATTTCTAACCAGAGGTATCTCCATCATATCACCTCCTGGGCAGCCAAATGGGGAATCTCCCTCAATGTAAACAAAACAGCCCATGTTTTGTTTACGAGGCGCTCTACTGCAGGTGGCCTGTGTGATCTGTCGCCAAAAATCCATGGTCTGTCAATAGTTAGCAAATAGTTAGATGTAGAAACCATGTAGAATTGATGTAGAAACCATGTAGAATTGATGTAGAAACCATGTAGAATTGATGTAAAAACCATGTAGAATTGATGTAGAAACCATGTAGAATTCATGTAAAAACCATGTAGAAACCATGTAAAATTCATGTAGAAACCATGTAAAATTCATGTAGATAACATGTCAAATGCATGTAGATAATATGTATAATGTATGTAGATAAACAAGTGTTTACATACACGCCACTACAGTTGTGTATATTGTTTACATGCACGTCACTACAGTTGTGTATAATGTTCACATGGCGCCACCTACTTTGTTATTTTGTGCAAGTAAGTAATGGTGGTGGCGTGTTGGTATTAAAATTTTAGTGCAAATAGATTTCGGTAGTGGCGTGTTGGTATTAAAATGTTAGTGCAAATAAATAACGGTAGTGGCGTGTTGGTAGTAAATTTTAGTGCAAGTAAACTCCGAATAGTGGCGTGTTGGTATCAAAATTTTAGTACAAATTATGACCGGTAGTGGCGTGTTGGTATTAACTTTTAGTGCAAGTAATGAACGGTAGTGGCGTGTTAGTGCACTTTTTTTAAATATACACAAACACGCCACTACAACTTTTTTAAATTGTTTGGCGGGTAATATTTCTAACCAGAGGTATCTCCATCATATCACCTCCTGGGCAGCCAAATGGGGAATCTCCCCTCAATGTAAACAAAACAGCCCATGTTTTGTTTACGAGGCGCTCTACTGCAGGTGGCCTGTGTGATCTGTCGCCAAAAATCCATGGTCTGTCAATAGTTAGCAAATAGTTAGATGTAGAAACCATGTAGAATTGATGTAAACCATGTAGAATTGATGTAGAAACCATGTAGAATTGATGTAAAAACCATGTAGAATTGATGTAGAAACCATGTAGAATTCATGTAAAAACCATGTAGAAACCATGTAAAATTCATGTAGAAACCATGTAAAATTCATGTAGATAACATGTCAAATGCATGTAGATAATATGTATAATGTATGTAGATAAACAAGTGTTTACATACACGCCACTACAGTTGTGTATATTGTTTACATGCACGTCACTACAGTTGTGTATAATGTTCACATGGCGCCACCTACTTTGTTATTTTGTGCAAGTAAGTAATGGTGGTGGCGTGTTGGTATTAAAATTTTAGTGCAAATAGATTTCGGTAGTGGCGTGTTGGTATTAAAATGTTAGTGCAAATAAATAACGGTAGTGGCGTGTTGGTAGTAAATTTTAGTGCAAGTAAACTCCGATAGTGGCGTGTTGGTATCAAAATTTTAGTACAAATAATGACCGGTAGTGGCGTGTTGGTATTAACTTTTAGTGCAAGTAATGAACGGTAGTGGCGTGTTAGTGCACTTTTTTTAAATATACACAAACACGCCACTACAACTTTTTTAAATTGTTTGGCGGGTAATATTTCTAACCAGAGGTATCTCCATCATATCACCTCCTGGGCAGCCAAATGGGGAATCTCCCTCAATGTAAACAAAACAGCCCATGTTTTGTTTACGAGGCGCTCTACTGCAGGTGGCCTGTGTGATCTGTCGCCAAAAATCCATGGTCTGTCAATAGTTAGCAAATAGTTAGATGATGTAGAAACCATGTAGAATTGATGTAAAAACCATGTAGAATTGATGTAGAAACCATGTAGAATTCATGTAAAAACCATGTAGAAACCATGTAAAATTCATGTAGAAACCATGTAAAATTCATGTAGATAACATGTCAAATGCATGTAGATAATATGTATAATGTATGTAGATAAACAAGTGTTTACATACACGCCACTACAGTTGTGTATATTGTTTACATGCACGTCACTACAGTTGTGTATAATGTTCACATGGCGCCACCTACTTTGTTATTTTGTGCAAGTAAGTAATGGTGGTGGTCGTGTTGGTACTAAAATTTTAGTGCAAATAGATTTCGGTAGTGGCGTGTTGGTATTAAAATGTTAGTGCAAATAAATAACGGTAGTGGCGTGTTGGTAGTAAATTTTAGTGCAAGTAAACTCCGATAGTGGCGTGTTGGTATCAAAATTTTAGTACAAATAATGACCGGTAGTGGCGTGTTGGTATTAACTTTTAGTGCAAGTAATGAACGGTAGTGGCGTGTTAGTGCACTTTTTTTAAATATACACAAACACGCCACTACAACTTTTTTAAATTGTTTGGCGGGTAATATTTCTAACCAGAGGTATCTCCATCATATCACCTCCTGGGCAGCCAAATGGGGAATCTCCCTCAATGTAAACAAAACAGCCCATGTTTTGTTTACGAGCGCTCTACTGCAGGTGGCCTGTGTGATCTGTCGCCAAAAATCCATGGTCTGTCAATAGTTAGCAAATAGTTAGATGTAGAAACCATGTAGAATTGATGTAGAAACCATGTAGAATTGATGTAGAAACCATGTAGAATTCATGTAAAAACCATGTAGAATTGATGTAGAAACCATGTAGAATTCATGTAAAAACCATGTAGAAACCATGTAAAATTCATGTAGAAACCATGTAAAATTCATGTAGATAACATGTCAAATGCATGTAGATAATATGTATAATGTATGTAGATAAACAAGTGTTTACATACACGCCACTACAGTTGTGTATATTGTTTACATGCACGTCACTACAGTTGTGTATAATGTTCACATGGCGCCACCTACTTTGTTATTTTGTGCAAGTAAGTAATGGTGGTGGCGTGTTGGTATTAAAATTTTAGTGCAAGTAGATTTCGGTAGTGGCGTGTTGGTATTAAAATGTTTAGTGCAAATAAATGACGGTAGTGGCGTGTTGGTAGTAAATTTTAGTGCAAGTAAACCGGTAGTGGCGTGTTGGTATCAAAATTTTAGTACAAATAATGACCGGTAGTGGCGTGTTGGTATTGACTGTTAGTGCAAGTAATGAACGGTAGTGGCGTGTTAGTGCACTTTTTTTTAAATATACACAAACACGCCACTACAACTTTTATAAATTGTTTGGCGGGTAATATTTCTAACCAGAGGTATCTCCATCATATCACCTCCTGGGCAGCCAAATGGGGAATCTCCCTTCAATACAAAACAGCCCATGTTTTTGTTTACGCGTAAAGGCTCTACTTCCTGTTGTGGCCTTTGTTATCTGTCGCCAAATGTAGTCCTGTGTGGAACTCATGTAAAAGTTTGCAAAATGCATGTAGAAATTGTAGAATTGATGTAGAAACCATGTAGAATTGATGTAGAAACCATGTAGAATTGATGTAGAAACCATGTAGAATTCATGTAAAAACCATGTAGAATTGATGTAGAAACCATGTAGAATTCATGTAAAAACCATGTAGAAACCATGTAAAATTCATGTAGAAACCATGTAAAATTCATGTAGATAACATGTCAAATGCATGTAGATAATATGTATAATGTATGTAGATAAACAAGTGTTTACATACACGCCACTACAGTTGTGTATATTGTTTACATGCACGTCACTACAGTTGTGTATAATGTTCACATGGCGCCACCTACTTTGTTATTTTGTGCAACAAAATGGCGGTTAGGTTGTTTGGGGTCAATAAGGTACCTCTCCCCTTCTTCCTCTTTTATGTAGAGTTGGTGTAGGTTTTGTGTGGCTCATGTAAAATGTTTGTAAAATGCAAAAATTATGGTAATGGCGTGTTGTGTAGTAATTTAGTGCAAGTAAACCATGTAGAATTGATGTAGAAACCATCAAAATTTTAGTACAAATAATGACCGGTAGGGCGTGTTGGTATTGATGTAAAACCATGTAGAATTCATGTAAAAACCATGTAGGAATTTTTGTAAATATACACAACCATGCCACTAGAATTCATGTAAAAACATTAGTTTGGCGTGTAAAATTCATGTAAAACCATAGTAAAATTCATGTAGATATCATGTCAAATGCAGGTAAATGGGGATATGTACTAATGTATGTAGATAAACAAGTGTTTACATACACGCCACTAAGTTTTGTATATTGCTTTACATGCACGTGGCCTGTGTGATGTGTCATCCAAAAATCCAATGGTCTGTCAACTACTTTGTTATTTTTGCAAATATGATGTATGTAGAAACCATGTAGAATTGATGTAAAAACACATGTAGAATTGATGTAAAAACCATGTAGAATTCATGTAAAAACCATGTAGAAACCATGTAAAATTCATGTAGAAACCATGTAAAATTCATGTAGATAACATGTCAAATGCATGTAGAAAATATGTATAATGTATGTAGATAAACAAGTGTTTACATACACGCCACTACAGTTGTGTATATTGTTTACATGCACGTCACTACAGTTGTGTATAATGTTCACATGGCGCGCACCTACTTTGTTATTTTGTGCAAGTAAGTAATGGGGTTGCCGGTTGGTGTTGGGGTAAAAAAATTTTTTTTTCCAATTACTTTCTGTAGTGGCGTGTTGGTAATCTTAAAATGTTTGTTGCAAATAGAAATATGTAGTGATGTAGAAACCATGTAGAATTGATGTAGAAACCATGTAGAATTGATGTAGAAACCATGTATAATTCATGTAAAAACCATGTAGAATTGATGTAGAAACCATGTAGAATTCATGTAAAAACCATGTAGAAACCATGTAAATTCATGTAGAAACCATGTAAAATTCATGTAGATAACATGTCAAATGCATGTAGATAATATGTATAATGTATGTAGATAAACAAGTTACAAACACGCCACTACAGTTGTTATATTGTTTAAATACTAAGTTGTGTATAATGTCGGGCCATACTTTTTATTTTACTAACAACAAAATGGCGGTACTCCATCAATATCACCTCCTGGCAGCAAAATTACAAATAAGAGGTATGTGGTAACTTTCAGTGCACTCAATGGCTTTAATAACACAAACAGCCCATGTTTTGTTTGGAATTTCGAGTGCCATGTATTTTGGTGGCCTGATGTAAAAAAATGTTTGTCAAAAATCTGTCAATAGTTAGCAAATAGTTAGAAAAACCATGTAGAATTGATGTAGAAACCATGTAGAATTGATGTAGAAACCATGTATAATTCATGTAAAAACCATGTAGAATTGATGTAGAAACCATGTAGAATTCATGTAAAAACCATGTAGAAACCATGTAAATTCATGTAGAAACCATGTAAAATTCATGTAGATAACATGTCAAATGCATGTAGATAATATGTATAATGTATGTAGATAAACAAGTGTTTACATACACGCCACTACAGTTGTGTATATTGTTTACATGCACGTCACTACAGTTGTGTATAATGTTCACATGGCGCCACCTACTTTGTTATTTTGTGCAAGTAAGTAATGGTGGTGGCGTGTTGGCATTAAAATTTTAGTGCAAATAGATTTCGGTAGTGGGGTGTTGGTATTAAAATGTTAGTGCAAATAAATAACGGTAGCGGCGTGTTGGTAGTAAATTTTAGTGCAAGTAAACTCCGATAGTGGCGTGTTGGTATCAAAATTTTAGTACAAATAATGACCGGTAGTGGCGTGTTGGTATTAACTTTTAGTGCAAGTAATGAACGGTAGTGGCGTGTTAGTGCACTTTTTTTAAATATACACAAACACGCCACTACAACTTTTTTAAATTGTTTGGCGGGTAATATTTCTAACCAGAGGTATCTCCATCATATCACCTCCTGGGCAGCCAAATGGGGAATCTCCCTCAATGTAAACAAAACAGCCCATGTTTTGTTTACGAGGCGCTCTACTGCAGGTGGCCTGTGTGATCTGTCGCCAAAAATCCATGGTCTGTCAATAGTTAGCAAATAGTTAGATGTAGAAACCATGTAGAATTGATGTAGAAACCATGTAGAATTGATGTAAAAACCATGTAGAATTGATGTAGAAACCATGTAGAATTCATGTAAAAACCATGTAGAAACCATGTAAAATTCATGTAGAAACCATGTAAAATTCATGTAGATAACATGTCAAATGCATGTAGATAATATGTATAATGTATGTAGATAAACAAGTGTTTACATACACGCCACTACAGTTGTGTATATTGTTTACATGCACGTCACTACAGTTGTGTATAATGTTCACATGGCGCCACCTACTTTGTTATTTTGTGCAAGTAAGTAATGGTGGTGGCGTGTTGGTATTAAAATTTTAGTGCAAATAGATTTCGGTAGTGGCGTGTTGGTATTAAAATGTTAGTGCAAATAAATAACGGTAGTGGCGTGTTGGTAGTAAATTTTAGTGCAAGTAAACTCCGATAGTGGCGTGTTGGTATCAAAATTTTAGTACAAATAATGACCGGTAGTGGCGTGTTGGTATTAACTTTTAGTGCAAGTAATGAACGGTAGTGGCGTGTTAGTGCACTTTTTTTAAATATACACAAACACGCCACTACAACTTTTTTAAATTGTTTGGCGGGTAATATTTCTAACCAGAGGTATCTCCATCATATCACCTCCTGGGCAGCCAAATGGGGAATCTCCCTCAATGTAAACAAAACAGCCCATGTTTTGTTTACGAGGCGCTCTACTGCAGGTGGCCTGTGTGATCTGTCGCCAAAAATCCATGGTCTGTCAATAGTTAGCAAATAGTTAGATGTAGAAACCATGTAGAATTGATGTAAAAACCATGTAGAATTGATGTAGAAACCATGTAGAATTGATGTAAAAACCATGTAGAATTGATGTAGAAACCATGTAGAATTCATGTAAAAACCATGTAGAAACCATGTAAAATTCATGTAGAAACCATGTAAAATTCATGTAGATAACATGTCAAATGCATGTAGATAATATGTATAATGTATGTAGATAAACAAGTGTTTACATACACGCCACTACAGTTGTGTATATTGTTTACATGCACGTCACTACAGTTGTGTATAATGTTCACATGGCGCCACCTACTTTGTTATTTTGTGCAAGTAAGTAATGGTGGTGGCGTGTTGGTATTAAAATTTTAGTGCAAATAGATTTCGGTAGTGGCGTGTTGGTATTAAAATGTTAGTGCAAATAAATAACGGTAGTGGCGTGTTGGTAGTAAATTTTAGTGCAAGTAAACTCCGATAGTGGCGTGTTGGTATCAAAATTTTAGTACAAATAATGACCGGTAGTGGCGTGTTGGTATTAACTTTTAGTGCAAGTAATGAACGGTAGTGGCGTGTTAGTGCACTTTTTTTAAATATACACAAACACGCCACTACAATTTTTTAAATTGTTTGGCGGGTAATATTTCTAACCAGAGGTATCTCCATCATATCACCTCCTGGGCAGCCAAATGGGGAATCTCCCTCAATGTAAACAAAACAGCCCATGTTTTGTTTACGAGGCGCTCTACCTGCAGGTGGCCTGTGTGATCTGTCGCCAAAAATCCATGGTCTGTCAATAGTTAGCAAATAGTTAGATGTAGAAACCATGTAGAATTGATGTAGATGTAGAAACCATGTAGAATTGATGTAAAAACCATGTAGAATTGATGTAGAAACCATGTAGAATTCATGTAAAAACCATGTAGAAACCATGTAAAATTCATGTAGAAACCATGTAAAATTCATGTAGATAACATGTCAAATGCATGTAGATAATATGTATAATGTATGTAGATAAACAAGTGTTTACATACACGCCACTACAGTTGTGTATATTGTTTACATGCACGTCACTACAGTTGTGTATAATGTTCACATGGCGCCACCTACTTTGTTATTTTGTGCAAGTAAGTAATGGTGGTGGCGTGTTGGTATTAAAATTTTAGTGCAAATAGATTTCGGTAGTGGCGTGTTGGTATTAAAATGTTAGTGCAAATAAATAACGGTAGTGGCGTGTTGGTAGTAAATTTTAGTGCAAGTAAACTCCGATAGTGGCGTGTTGGTATCAAAATTTTAGTACAAATAATGACCGGTAGTGGCGTGTTGGTATTAACTTTTAGTGCAAGTAATGAACGGTAGTGGCGTGTTAGTGCACTTTTTTTAAATATACACAAACACGCCACTACAACTTTTTAAATTGTTTGGCGGGTAATATTTCTAACCAGAGGTATCTCCATCATATCACCTCCTGGGCAGCCAAATGGGGAATCTCCCTCAAAGTAAACAAAACAGCCCATGTTTTGTTTACAAGGCGCTCTACCTGCAGGTGGCCTGTGTGATCTGTCGTATAGAGTTCCAAATAGGTCTGTCAATGTAGTTGAGCAAAAAAGTTAGATGTAGAAACCATGTAGAATTGATGTAGAAACCATGTAGAATTGATGTAGAAACCATGTAGAATTCATGTAAAAACCATGTAGAATTGATGTAGAAACCATGTAGAATTCATGTAAAAACCATGTAGAAACCATGTAAAATTCATGTAGAAACCATGTAAAATTCATGTAGATAACATGTCAAATGCATGTAGATAATATGTATAATGTATGTAGATAAACAAGTGTTTACATACACGCCACTACAGTTGTGTATATTGTTTACATGCACGTCACTACAGTTGTGTATAATGTTCACATGGCGCCACCTACTTTGTTTATGTTTACAAATAGCAACAAAATGGCGGTTACCGGTTGCTATTTAGTGCAAATAATTGGTACTGTGCTTGTTTCCTTCCATTCTTTCCAATTTCTTGTATGTAGAGTTGGTGTAGGTTTTGTGTGGAACTCATGTAAAATGTTTGTACAAATGCATGTAGAAATTATGTAGAATTGATGTACTCCGGGCAGCCAAATGTAGAATCTCCCTCAATGTAAAACAAAACACCATTTTGTTTACGAGCCTCTTTTTTGGGGGGCGTGTTTTTTTTCCCCAAAAAAATTTGGTGTTTCAATAATTAGCAAAAAATTAGATGTAGAAACCATGTAGAATTGATGTAGAAAACCATGTAGAATTGATGTAGAAACCATGTAGAATTCATGTAAAAACCATGTAGAAACCATGTAAAAATCATGTAGAAACCATGTAAAATTCATGTAGATAACATGTCAAATGCATGTAGATAATATGTATAATGTATGTAGATAAAATAAATAAACAAGTGTTTACATACACGCCACTACAGTTGTGTATATTGTTTACATGCACGTCACTACAGTTGTGTATAATGTTCACATGGCGCCACCTACTTTTACCACCTACTTTGTTATTTTGTGCAAGTAAGTAATGGTGGTGGCGTGTTGGTATTAAAATTTTAGTGCAAATAGATTTCGGTAGTGGCGTGTTGGTATTAAAATGTTAGTGCAAATAAATAGCGGTAGTGGCGTGTTGGTAGTAAATTTTAGTGCAAGTAAACTCCGATAGTGGCGTGTTGGTATCAAAATTTTAGTACAAATAATGACCGGTAGTGGCGTGTTGGTATTAACTTTTAGTGCAAGTAATGAACGGTAGTGGCGTGTTAGTGCACTTCTTTTAAATATACACAAACACGCCACTACAACTTTTTTAAATTGTTTGGCGGGTAATATTTCTAACCAGAGGTATCTCCATCTATATCACCTCCTGGGCAGCCAAATGGGGAATCTCCTTCAATGTAAACAAAACAGCCCTTGTTTTGTTTCTTGTATGTAGAGTTGGTGAGCCTGTGTGGATCTGATCGTCAAAAATCCATGGTTTGTAAAATGCATTAGAAATTAGCAAATTGATGTAAGAAAACATAGAATTGATGTAGAAACCATGTAGAATTGATGTAGAAACCATGTAGAATTCATGTAAAAACCATGTAGAATTGATGTAGAAACCATGTAGAATTCATGTAAAAACCATGTAGAAACCATGTAAAATTCATGTAGAAACCATGTAAAATTCATGTAGATAACATGTCAAATGCATGTAGATAATATGTATAATGTATGTAGATAAACAAGTGTTTACATACACGCCACTACAGTTGTGTATATTGTTTACATGCACGTCACTACAGTTGTGTATAATGTTCACATCGCGCCACCTACTTTTTATGTTTACTTACCTGCAACAAAATGGCGGTTACCGGTTGCTTGGGGTCACGATAAGGTACTGTGCTTCTTTCCTTCCTTCTTTCCTTTCTTGTATGTAGAGTTGGTGTAGGTTTTGTGTGGAACTCATGTAAAATGTTTGTAAAATGCATGTAGAAATTATGTAGAATTGATGTAGAAACCATGTAGAATTGATGTAGAAACCATGTAGAATTGATGTAGAAACCATGTAGAATTCATGTAAAAACCATGTAGAATTGATGTAGAAACCATGTAGAATTCATGTAAAAACCATGTAGAAAAAACCATGTAAAATTCATGTAGAAACCATGTAAAATTCATGTAGATAACATGTCAAATGCATGTAAATAATATGTATAATGTATGTAGATAAACAAGTGTTTACATACACGCCACACAGTTGTATAATATTGTTTACATGCACGTCACTAGATGTATAATGTTTACATACACGCCACCTACATTGTTATATTGTTTACCTGCAACATCACGGTTACAGTTGTGTCACGATAAGGTACTGTGCGCCTTTCCTTCTTTCTTTCCTTTCTTGTATGTAGAGTTGGTGGTGGCGTGTTGGTAACTCGTTAAAATGTTTGTAAAGTGCAAATAGAAACGGTAGTGGCGTATTGATGTATAAACCATGTAGAATTGATATAAAAACCATGTAGAATGTGATGTAGAAACCATGTAGAATTCATGTAAAAACCATGTAGAATGTTGGTAGAAACCATTTTGAATTCATGTAAAAACCAGTGTGTTAGAAACCATGTAAAATTCATGTAGAAACCATGTAAAATTCATGGTAGATAACATGTCAAATGCATGTAAATAATATGTATAATGTATGTAGATAAACAAGTGTTTACATACACGCCACTACAGTTGTGTATATTGTTTACATGCACGTGTTTTCCATTATGTTCACATCGCGCCACCTACTTTTTTATGTTTACTTACCTGCAACAAAATGGCGGTTACCGGTTGCTTGGGGTCACGATAAGGTACTGTGCTTCTTTCCTTCCTTCTTTCCTTTCTTGTATGTAGAGTTGGTGTAGGTTTTGTGTGGAACTCATGTAAAATGTTTGTAAAATGCATGTAGAAATTATGTAGAATTGATGTAGAAACCATGTAGAATTGATGTAGAAACCATGTAGAATTGATGTAGAAACCATGTAGAATTCATGTAAAAACCATGTAGAATTGATGTAGAAACCATGTAGAATTCATGTAAAAACCATGTAGAAACCATGTAAAATTCATGTAGAAACCATGTAAAATTCATGTAGATAACATGTCAAATGCATGTAAATAATATGTATAATGTATGTAGATAAACAAGTGTTTACATACACGCCACTACAGTTGTGTATATTGTTTACATGCACGTCACTACAGTTGTGTATAATGTTCACATCGCGCCACCTACTTTTTTATGTTTACTTACCTGCAACAAAATGGCGGTTACCGGTTGCTTGGGGTCACGATAAGGTACTGTGCTTCTTTCCTTCCTTCTTTCCTTTCTTGTATGTAGAGTTGGTGTAGGTTTTGTGTGGAACTCATGTAAAATGTTTGTAAAATGCATGTAGAAATTATGTAGAATTGATGTAGAAACCATGTAGAATTGATGTAGAAACCATGTAGAATTGATGTAGAAACCATGTAGAATTCATGTAAAAACCATGTAGAATTGATGTAGAAACCATGTAGAATTCATGTAAAAACCATGTAGAAACCATGTAAAATTCATGTAGAAACCATGTAAAATTCATGTAGATAACATGTCAAATGCATGTAAATAATATGTATAATGTATGTAGATAAACAAGTGTTTACATACACGCCACTACAGTTGTGTATATTGTTTACATGCACGTCACTACAGTTGTGTATAATGTTCACATCGCGCCACCTACTTTTTATGTTTACTTACCTGCAACAAAATGGCGGTTACCGGTTGCTTGGGGTCACGATAAGGTACTGTGCTTCTTTCCTTCCTTCTTTCCTTTCTTGTATGTAGAGTTGGTGTAGGTTTTGTGTGGAACTCATGTAAAATGTTTGTAAAATGCATGTAGAAATTATGTAGAATTGATGTAGAAACCATGTAGAATTGATGTAGAAACCATGTAGAATTGATGTAGAAACCATGTAGAATTCATGTAAAAACCATGTAGAATTGATGTAGAAACCATGTAGAATTCATGTAAAAACCATGTAGAAACCATGTAAAATTCATGTAGAAACCATGTAAAATTCATGTAGATAACATGTCAAATGCATGTAAATAATATGTATAATGTATGTAGATAAACAAGTGTTTACATACACGCCACTACAGTTGTGTATATTGTTTACATGCACGTCACTACAGTTGTGTATAATGTTCACATGGCGCCACCTACTTTGTTATTTTGTGCAAGTAAGTAATGGTAGTGGCGTGTTGGTAGTAAATTTTAGTGCAAGTAAACTCCGATAGTGGCGTGTTGGTATCAAAATTTTAGTACAAATAATGACCGGTAGTGGCGTGTTGGTAGTAAATTTTAGTGCAAGTAAACTCCGATAGTGGCGTGTTGGTATCAAAATTTTAGTACAAATAATGACCGGTAGTGGCGTGTTGGTATTAACTTTATTGCAACGGTAGTGGTGTGTTAGTGCACTTTTTTAAATATACACAAACACGCCACTACAACTTTTTTAAATTGTTTGGCGGGTAATATTTCTAACCAGAGGTATCTCCATCATATCACCTCCTGGGCAGCCAAATGGGGAATCTCCCTCAATGTAAACAAAACAGCCCATGTTTTGTTTACAAGGCGCTCTACTGCAGGTGGCCTGTGTGATCTGTCGCCAAAAATCCATGGTCTGTCAATAGTTAGCAAATAGTTAGATGTAGAAACCATGTAGAATTGATGTAGAAACCATGTAGAATTGATGTAGAAACCATGTATAATTCATGTAAAAACCATGTAGAATTGATGTAGAAACCATGTAGAATTCATGTAAAAACCATGTAGAAACCATGTAAATTCATGTAGAAACCATGTAAAATTCATGTAGATAACATGTCAAATGCATGTAGATAATATGTATAATGTATGTAGATAAACAAGTGTTTACATACACGCCACTACAGTTGTGTATATTGTTTACATGCACGTCACTACAGTTGTGTATAATGTTCACATGGCGCCACCTACTTTGTTATTTTGTGCAAGTAAGTAATGGTGGTGGCGGTTGGTTAAATTTACAAATATCAGCGTGATAAATTAGTAAATAAAAACGGTAGTGGCGTGTTGGTAGTAAATTTTAGTGCAAGTAAACTCCGATAGTGGCGTGTTGGTATCAAAATTTTAGTACAAATAATGACCGGTAGTGGCGTGTTGGTATTAACTTTTAGTGCAAGTAATGACACGGTAGTGGCGTGTTAAATGCACTTTTTTTAAATATACAACAAACACGCCACTACAACTTTTTTAAATTGTTTGGCGGGTAATATCTTCTAACCAGAGGTCTCTCCATCATATCACCTCCTGGGCAGCCAAATGGGGAATCTCCCTCAATGTAAACAAAACAGCCCATGTTTTGTTTACGAGCCTTTCTTACTGCAGAGTGGCCTGTGTGATCTGTCGAACCAAAAAGTTTGTAAAATCCATGTAGTTATGTAAATAGATTAGAAACCATGTAGATGATGTAGAAACCATGTAGAATTGATGTAAAAACCATGTAGAATTGATGTAGAAACCATGTAGAATTCATGTAAAAACCATGTAGAAACCATGTAAAATTCATGTAGAAACCATGTAAAATTCATGTAGATAACATGTCAAATGCATGTAGATAATATGTATAATGTATGTAGATAAACAAGTGTTTACATACACGCCACTACAGTTGTGTATATTGTTTACATGCACGTCACTACAGTTGTGTATAATGTTCACATGGCGCCACCTACTTTTGTTATTTTGTGCAAGCAAAATGGCGGTTACCGGTTGCTTGGGGTCACGATAAGGTATTGTGCTTCTTTTCCTTCTTTCCTTTCTTGTATGTAGAGTTGGTGTAGGTTTTGTGTGGAACTCATTAAATGTTTGTAAAATGCATGTAGAAATTATGTAGAATTGATGTAGAAACCATGTAGAATTGATGTAGAAACCATGTAGAATTGATGTAGAAACCATGTAGAATTCATGTAAAAACCATGTAGAATTGATGTAGAAACCATGTGAATTGATGTAAAAACCATGTAGAATTCATGTAAAAACCATGTAGAATTGATGTAGAAACCATGTAGAATTCATGTAAAAACCATGTAGAAACCATGTAAAATTCATGTAGAAACCATGTAAAATTATGTAGATAACATGTCAAATGCATGTAGATAATATTTTTTTATTAAAACGCGGTAGTCCACGGCCCACTTACCCGCCCAACCGACCGGGGGCGCAGCCGTATCGTACGGCACGATTCGCGAGAGGATAGACGCGAGTTATGAAAAGATAGGCAAAAGTCCGAGGAAAAGTAGTATCTAATTTTTGAGCTAACGAAGTTAGTATAAGTCGTTTTAAGAGCGGCAGAGAGTCAGAATTTGAGATTATAGGATAAAGTCTATTATAGTCAGAACATAATACTCTGAAAGGCTCATGCAAGTCATAGTTAGATCTACAATGGTTTAATATTAAGGGTATATAATTTCAGTTAATCTACTTGGCACAGAAAAGTTACAGACCTACCAAGTCGGCACTGTCAATACACCACGAATAAGATTATAAAATAAAAATAGTACCAAGCATCGTTCTACGGTTAGCAGGGAGGGTAAATTAATTAAAAGTAATCTGCTAAGAATAAGAAGGTAAGTTAAGGTTTGCATCCCAGTTGAGGCGCCGTAAAGCAAAAATTAAAAGTTTTTCTGTACAGATTCAATGCGATCTATATGAACTCCGTATTGGGGACTCCAGACGGGAGACCCATACTGTAGAATCGGACGGACTAGCGAAGTAAATAACGTTTTAGTGACGTAGGGATCGTCAAATTCCTCGACCATCTTTTAATGAAACCAAGCACTCCCCTGGCTTTACTAACCATGGACGAAATGTGATCAGTAAACTTAAGTTTTTGGTCCAAAAGGACGCCAAGATCGTCAACCATAGTTATTCTATCCAAAGATTTCCCACTTAGTGAGTAAGTTGCAAGTTTTGGATTGACTCGGCAAAAAGTCATCAGCTTGCACTTAGACCCGTTTAAATTTAGTAAATTATCACGGCACCAGTTTTGAAAATTATTTAGATCGGATTTGTAAGTCAGAATGGCTGGAAATATCCTTATACTGCAGGCATAACTTAACATCATCTGCGTACATAAGTACGCGAGAATGATTTATAATTAATGGAAGGTCGTTAATAAATAAAGTAAAAAGAAGCGGACCAAGGTGACTCCCTTGTGGACGCCGGAGGTAACTCGAGAAGACCAGAAAGAGAATTTTTAAAAAGGACTCTTTGTGTCCTGCCACTCAGATAACTTAAAATCCATCTAAGAAGATCAATTGGAAACCCTAACAAGTCAAGTTTCCGAACTAAAGTGAGTTGATTTACAGAGTCAAATGCTTTACTAAAGTCAGTGTAAATGACATCTGTTTGAAAGCTACTTTTAAAGCCCTTTATCACGAATGAGGTGAGCTCCAAAAGGTTAGTAGTTGTTGATCTTCTTTTCCATAAATCCGTGTTGACACGGAGATATTACTGACATACAAAGGTGCTGCAAATGAGGAGTAATGACATTTTCGAAAAGTTTGGGGAAGCTGACAACTTAGAGATACCTCTATAATTGCTGGCATCCAATTTGATTACCTTTTGTGAAATAGTAACAAATGACTCCTTCCAAATAAGGGGAAATGGAGTTTTCCAAAGATAAGGTGAACAATTTGAAAAGTTTTGCAAATGGCTTCGCGCGCAATTTTAAGCACCAGCCAGGAATTCCATCGGGACCTGGACAGTAGAAACAGGCTTAACACGTTGAAGATCCAAAAACAAAGAGCTTTTGTTTATAATAGGACTGAATATAAGGTTCGACGTGGACATGGTGTAAGAATAAGGCTCATTAGATGTGAGGAAATAGTATAAGTTGTTTGAAAAACTGTGCATAAAGATGCCATGTAGCCTTGATCTGTGGTTGCCGTCATGTTTTCAAAATAAACGAGGAAGGATAAGAAGTAGATTTACGCTTAGCTGTTAACAAGTAGATAAAACTGTTTCGGGTCCTGCAGATAACTGGACCTTACAACGATTTTAAATAATTTTTATAGCACTGCGCGTTAAGCTGCGTAAATGTTGACCGAGCACTTAATATTTTGAAAAACAGATTGAGAACCGGAGTATTTTATATTTCATAAAGTGATGACTTAACATGTCTTAGGTGTGAACTCTTTACTAAACCAAGGTGGTTTACTGGAGATAGCCGGATAGTACATCGGAGAAAAAAAATGATTTAATTGCAGTATAGAAAATATTTATGGCATCAGCCATTATAATGACCGGTAGTGGCGTGTTGGTATTAACTTTTAGTGCAGTATCGAACGGTAGTGGCGTGTTAGTGCACTTTTAAATATACAACACAAACACGCCACTACAACTTTTTTTTAAATTGTTTTGGCGGGTGGTATTTCTAACCAGGGAGGTATCTCCACCATATCACCTCCTGGGCAGCCAAATGGGGAATTTCAATGTAAACAAACAGCCTCATGTTTGCTTACGAGGCGCTCTACTGCAGGTGGCCTGTGTGATCTGTCGCCAAAAATCCATGGTCTGTCAATAGTTAGGCAAATAGTTGATGTAGGAAACTATGTAGAATTGATGTAGAAACCATGTAGAATTGATGTAAAAACCATGTAGAATTGATGTAGAAACCATGTAGAATTTTTCATGTTAGAAAACCATGTAGAAACCATGTCGAATGTAGAAACCATGTAAAATTCATGTAGATAACATGTCAAATGCATGTAGATAATATGTATAATGTATGTAGATAAACAAGTTTACATACACGCCACTACAGTTGTGTATATTACTTACATGCACGTCAGTTGTGTATAATAGCCACATGGCGCCACCTACTTGTTATTTTGTGCAAGTAAGTAATGGGGGTGGTGGCGTGTTGGTAATAAAATTTTAGTGCAAATAGATTTCGGTAGTGGCGTGTTGGTATTAAAATGTTAGTAAATGAAATAACGGTAGTGGCGTGTTAGTAGTAAATTTTAATGCAACTCCGATAGTGGCGTGTTGGTATCAACATTTTAGTACAAATAATGACTCGGTAGTGGCGTGTTGGTATTAACTTTTAGTGGGGTAATGACGGTAGTGGCGTGTTAGTTGAATTTTTTAAATATACACAAACACGCCACTACAACTTTAAATTGTTTGGCGGGTAATATTTCTAACCAGAGGTATCTCCATCATATCACCTCCTGGGCAGCCAAATGGGGGAATCTCCCTCAATAGACAAAACAGCCCATGTCGTTTTGTTTACAAGGCGCTCTACTGCAGGGCCTGTGTGACTGTCGGCCAAAAATCCATGGTCTGTCAATAGTTAGCAAATAAGTTAGATGAAACCATGTAGAATTGATGTAGAAACCATGTAGAATTCGCGTAGAAACCATGTATAATTCATGTAAAAACCATGTAGAATTGATGTAGAAACCATGTAGAATTCATGTAAAACCAGAAAACTATGTAAACTTCATGTAGAAAACCATGTAAAATTCATGTAGATAACATGTCAAATGCATGTAGATAATATGTATAATGTTGATGTAGATAAAGTGTTTACATACACGCCACCACAGTTGTAGTGATATTGTTTATATGCACGTCACTACAGTTGTATAATGTTCATGGCGCTCACCTACTTTGTTATTTTGTGCGCGGCACGGTAGTGGCGTGTTGGTAGTAAATTTAGTGCAAGTAAACTCCGATAGTGACGTGTTGTATCAAAAATTTAGTGACAAATAATGACCGGTAGTGGCGTGTTGGTATTAACTTTTAGTGCGGTATCGAACGGTAGTGGCGTGTTAGTGCACTTTTTTTGAAATATACAAAGCCAAGAATCACGCCACTACAACTTTTTTAAATTGTTTGGCGGGTAATATTTCTAACCAGAGGTACTCATATCACCTCCTTGGGGCAGCCAAATGGGGAATTTCCTCAATAACAAAACAGCCCATGTTTTCGTTTACGAGGCGCTCTACTGCAGGTGGCCTGTGTGATTCACTGCTAAAAATCCATGGTCTGTCAATAGTTAGCAAATAGTTAGATGATGTAGAAACCATGTAGAATTGATAAAACCATGTTGAATTGATGTAGAAACCAAAGCCTTAGAATTCATGTAAAAACCATGTAGAAACCATGTAAAATTCATGGAAGAAACCATGTAAAATTACATGTAGATAACATGTCAAAATGCATGTAGATAATATGTATAATGTTTGTGGATAAACAAGTGTTTACATACACGCCACTACAGTTGTGTATATTGTTTACATCCACGTCACTACAGTTGTGTATAATGTTCACATGGCGCCACCTACTTTGTTATTTTGTGCAAGTAAGTAATGGTGGTGGCGTGTTGGTATTAAAATTTTAGTGCAAATAGATTTCGGTAGTGGCGTGTTGGTATTAAAATGTTGGAGTGCAAAATAAATGACGGTAGTGGCGTATTGGTAGTAAATTTTAGTGCAAGTAAACTCCGATAGTGGCGTGTTGGTATCAAAATTTTAGTACAAATAATGATAGGTAGTGGCGTGTTGGTATTAACTTTTAGTGCAAGTAATGAACGGTAGTGGCGTGTTAGTGCACTTTTTTTAAATATACACAAACACGCCACTACAACTTTTTTAAATTGTTTGGCGGGTAATATTTCTAACCAGAGGTATCTCCATCATATCACCTCCTGGGCAGCCAAATGGGGAATCTCCCTCAATGTAAACAAAACAGCCCATGTTTTGTTTACGAGGCGCTCTACTGCAGGTGGCCTGTGTGATCTGTCGCCAAAAATCCATGGTCTGTCAATAGTTAGCAAATAGTTAGATGTAGAAACCATGTAGAATTGATGTAGAAACCATGTAGAATTGATGTAGAAACCATGTATAATTCATGTAAAAACCATGTAGAATTGATGTAGAAACCATGTAGAAACCATGTAAAATTCATGTAGAAACCATGTAAAATTCATGTAGATAACATGTCAAATGCATGTAGATAATATGTATAATGTATGTAGATAAACAAGTGTTTACATACACGCCACTACAGTTGTGTATATTGTTTACATGCACGTCACTACAGTTGTGTATAATGTTCACATGGCACCACCTACTTTGTTATTTTGTGCAAGTAAGTAATGGTGGTGGAGGTTGGTATTAAAATTTCAGTGCAATAGATTTCGGGTAGTGGCGTGTTGGTATTAAAATGTTAGCGCAAATAAATAACGCAGTGGCGTGTTGGTAGTAAATTTTAGTGCAAGTAAACTCCGATAGTGGCGTGTTGGTATCAAAATTTTAGTACAAATAATGACCGGTAGTGGCGTGTTGGTATTAACTTTTAGTGCAAGTAATGAACGGTAGTGGCGTGTTAGTGCACTTTTTTTAAATATACACAAACACGCCACTACAACTTTTTGTTTGGCGGGTAATATTTCTAACCAGAGGTATCTCCATCATATCACCTCCTGGGCAGCCAAATGGGGAATCTCCTCAATGTAAACAAAACAGCCCATGTTTTGTTTACCAAGGCGCTCTACTACAGGTGGCCTGTGTGATCTGTCGCCAAAAATCCATGGTCTGTCAATAGTTAGCAAATAGTTAGATGAGAAACCATGTAGAATTGATGCAGAAACCATGTAGAATTGATGTAAAAACCATGTAGAATTGATGTAAAAACCATGTAGAATTCATGTAAAAACCATGTAGAAACCATGTAAAATTCATGTAGAAACCATGTAAAATTCATGTAGATAACATGTCAAATGCATGTAGATAATATGTATAATGTATGTAGATAAACAAGTGTTTACATACACGCCACTACAGTTGTGTATATTGTTTACATGCACGTCACTACAGTTGTGTATAATGTTCACATGGCGCCACCTACTTTGTTATTTGTGCAAGTAAGTAATGGTGTTGTGGCGTGTTGGTATTAAAATTTTAGTGCAAATAGATTTCGGTAGTGGCGTGTTGGTATTAAAATATTAGTGCAAATAAATAACGGTAGCGGCGTGTTGGTAGTAAATTTTAGTGCAAGTAAACTCCGATAGTGGCGTGTTGGTATCAAAATTTTAGTACAAATAATGACCGGTAGTGGCGTTTAGTATTAACTTTGGTGCAAGTAATGAACGGTAGTGGCGTGTTAGTGCACTTTTTTAAATGTACACAAACACGCCACTACAACTTTTTAAATTGTTTGGCGGGTAATATTTCTAACCAGAGGTATCTCCATCATATCACCTCCTGGGCAGCCAAATGGGGGAATCTCCCTCAGTGTAAACAAACAGCCCATGTTTTGTTTACGAGGCCTCTCTAGCAGGTGGCCTGTGTGATCTGTCGCCAAAAAATCCATGGTCCTCCAATAGTTAGCAAATAGTTAGATGATTAGAAACCATGTAGAATTGATGTAAAAAGGGGGAGTAGAACGTATAATTCATCTAAAAAAAGTAGAATTGATGTAAAAAAAGTAGAATTAAATGTAAACCATGTAGAGATTCATGTAAAAACCATGTAGAATTGATGTAAAAACCATGTAGAATTCATGTAAAATCCATGTAGAAACCATGTAAAATTCATGTAGAAACCATGTAAAATTCATGTAGATAACATATATGTAAAAATGCATGTAGATAATATGTATAATGTATGTAGATAAGCAAGTGTTTACATACACGCCACTACAGTTGTGTATATTGTTTAAATGCAAGTCACTACAGTTGTGTATAATGTTCACATCGCGCCACCTACTTTGCATGTTACTTACCTGCAACGAAAATGGCGGTTACCGGTTCTGGCAGAAAGGTCACGATAGAAGTGCTGTGCTTCTTTCCCCTTTCCTTCTTTTCCTTTCTTGTATGTAGAGTTGAGTGTAGGTTTTTGTGTGGAACTCATGTAAATGTTTATGCAAAAAATGCATGGTAGAAATTATGTAGAATTGATGTATAAACCATGTAGGAATTGATGTAGAAACCATGTGGGAATTGTTCTTGAAACCATGCCAAATTCATGTAAAAACCATGTAGAATTGATGTAGAAACCATGTAGAATTATTATAAAAGCCATGTAAAACCATGTAAAATTCATGTAGAAACCATGTAAAATTCATCTTAGATAACATGTCAAATGCATGTAAATAATATGTATAATATGTAGATAAACAAGTGTTTAATTACACGCCACTACAGATTGTGTATATTGTTTACATGCACATCCCTGCATCAGTTGTGTATAATGTTCACATCGCGCCACCTACTTTTGTATTTTTTTACTTATGCAATTACAAAATGGCGGTTAACCGGGTTGCTTAGGTCAGTGATAACGGTGCTGTGCTTCTTTCCTTCCCTCTTTCTCTTTCTTGTATGTAGAGGTTGGGATGCAGGTTTTGTATGGAACTCGATGTAAAATGTTTGTAAAATAGCCTTAGAAATTATGTGGTTGATGTAGAAACCATGTAGAATTGATGTAGAAACCATGTAGAATTGATGTAGAAACCACTGTAGAATTCATGTAAAAACTATGCCAGAATTGATGTAGAAACCATGTAGAATTCATGTAAAAATGATGTAAAAGAACCATGTAAAATTCATGTAGAAACCATGTAAAATTCATGTAGATAACATGTCAAATGCATGTAAATAATATGTATAATGTATGTAGATAAACAAGTGTTTGCCAAATCGCCACTACAGTTGTGTATATTGTTTACATGCACGTCACTACAGTTGTGTATAATGTTCACATCGCGCCACCTACTTT
>JAECWM010000003.1:1402500-1592500 GCA_018150695.1 Drosophila oshimai | reverse complement strand
ATCGAGCAATTATTGGCCTATTTTACGAGTTGGCTTGCCAAATATTTGGGCGGACTAAACAGCAATTAAAGGTCGGCTACGCGGCGGGAAAATGTCTCAAAAGAAAAAAAAACCGAAAAAAGCAATTAGAATCTGTGACCAGCTCGTCAAAATACTTATCTGAATATGCATGGAGGCAAGGCCGAGGTGCAAACTGGTTAACTGTTTGGCGTCTGACATACATCGCGTTATATATGGCCCAGATCCGGAGTGAATTAAGAACGTTATATAATACCCATTCGCAAACATGTTTCCCAAGCACTTCATTAGCAGGCAGTACGAAGCCCAAAAAAAAAAGATGACAAACCGAAAACAAATCACCGAGCGACGTGCCGAGCTCACTTGACCGATAGTTTAAGCCACTTGACCTGCGATGGTCCAAAAAGACTTGGCCAAAATTTTGTAGTTCCCACTTTGCGACGGAGCGTACGTGAGCGGGGCCACTTATAGATCTTCTTGGGTCTTCCCCCGGCTCACTGTTTTTCTGGATCTGGATATTCCAAGCAGACTCAGACTGATCCAAAAGTCTGATTTGTTATTTCGACTATAAAACTTTTGCTTTTCTATGATGATGGAAAATAAATATATTATTACTATTATATTTTTGTAGAAGAGGGACTTAACTATAAGAACAGTACCTCTTATACAACTTTTTCCCTAAATTTTTGGTTTAATCATTTTAACAGTAATTAGAAAATATTCTGAAAAAAAACAAATGAGATGAGGTTATCATAATTTATTTTGTTTTACTTTAAAATAATATTTATTCAATTGGACCTTTTAACTTACAAAGTTGTAGCTTTAAGTTCATTTTAATATATTTTAAAGTTTATTTTAAACTGTTGTTTTTAACTTACTTGGTGTCAATGTTTTACTAAAAGCACTGATTTAGGCTCACAATTATTTTGGGTCGGTTCAGTATTTACAATGCCCATGTTTAAATATCAATATGTATCCCAAAAATTAAGCTTATTGATAGAATGGACTACGAATGGAGGCTGTTTGGTTTCAACTATGTTCTTGGTCAAGTTGACCGATGGGTTTTGATTGTACAAAGTTCGTTCTGTAAACAGAGCTATCCCACAGCCACGAGCAGAATTTTATTAAAAGTTATTAAACCAGATCTGAGTTCCGATTCGATCTGAAACTAGCTAGGGGTTGGGAAAATTTTAAACTATGTATGTTTGTTCTCAGTTAATTTGACCAATGGGCTTTGTTTGTATAAAGTTTATTCTGTAAACAAAGCTATCCTACAGACACGCGCCGAATATTATTAAACGCACACCTGCGCAGGCTAGGCTACAGCATAGACGACCCCGACCCCGACTCCGTCCATCCCAGATCCGAGATCCGATCCGATCTGAAGACGATCGTCACAGCCCAAGAACCGCCGACTCCGAAGCTTCGAAGCGTCGCAGCGGCGGCGAAGCAGAAGCGGCGAAGTCGCGAAGACTTCGCGTGGAGAGACGGCTCGGCTTTAAATTTCGGTGTTGGTTAACTTTTGAGGCACTGTCTCCGCCCGCTCTCTCAGCCTGAGTCAACTCATCCCAACGCGATCAGCGTCTAACGATCGATCGCGGCTGTGCGAATTCTTTGAACTAGGCGCTTAAAAAGCACTGCCAATTGCTCCGATCCCTCATACGTTGTGCATTCATCGCGCCTCGTGGACGTGCCGTGTGTAGTAGTGGCTGAAAAAGCGGAAAACCCAAAATAATAATAACGTACCACATAAGGACGAGTCCTTATCAAAGGGGATTCGAACGAACTCCGGTGCTAACAGTGATCTAGTGTGTTGTGAGCAAAACGAACTCAGCGGATTTTGAGTGCTCTACGTGGAATTTCTACATTTTTTTGCAACTCAATCCTTAAAGGTGAGTGTGAGATAGCCAGCAAAAATGCGAATACGATTTCGAATTCGAATATTGACTTATGCAGACTCAGAATAATGAGCAGCAAATGAAACCTGTATGCTTTGGCTTTGCGGAAGTCAGCGAGCAGGAAGCCAAATGCCATCTCGAGACTATCGTAAAAGTTTCAGCCGAATTTCAACATCGATCGATCGAGACAGCACTTGAACAGCCAATCGACCATGTGATTCATCTATAGGAAATCGCATTCCAAAGAGCAGTAAAATATATTTATGAAAAGAATATTATAGAGCGGCTGACGCAAGCCCAAAACTAAAGAAACCAGTGACGCCTCACGTAGCCCTCATAACACTAAAATTATGCTAGCCTTAAATAGACCGAGTGGAATCCAATTGCTGATCTGGGAGTTGGGAACCCAGAATCGATTGTCTTTGCTCTCAGCCGCGCTAATTGCGATGCGTGAAAAGTAAGCGTTAATGATTATGGATGCCACGCATAATGCGGCCATAAGCATATTGAGACCGGGGATTCAGCTGGATAGCTGGAGAGCTGTAGCCCAGTGACCAGACCAAAGTCACGTTCCCAGTTTCTGTTCTGGGTTCCAGTCATCCATATGTTTTGGTATGCGGCAAGCGTCGCCAGCTGCGTGCACTGCTCGAATCGATCAATGGGGCTTGGGCTCTGGCTCTGGCTCTGGCTCTGGCTCCTCCCGTGGTATCAATCACAGTCCGCATTAGATTTGAGTCAGGTCCCATGTTTATTGTCTGCTCAGTGACGTGGTCAGCTTCTCGAGAAACCCAGAACTCAAGTCTAGGTCTTAACACAAACTCAAAAGCCCCAAAACTCGTTGGCAACACCAACCTTGATCCGTTGGCTGAGAACCCGAAACAAAAGCCGTTCTATACATAAATTTATCGTGGTTACTTAACTATGCTAATATTCCGGTAAGGATGATTGAGCGCTGGACTCATCCGAGAATCGGAATCGAGCAGAAGACGCCCGTGGCATAACTAGTTTAAGTTTGGCCGCGCGTGGCACCTGCATCATATTAATACTAATTCAATTACATTCCCGGATTCCCAAGTTCCCAAGTTCCCGATGGCGAATTAGCCGCCCTGTACATAGCTCTAATTTCAGATGTGTTTACATATCACCCAAGGCCAAAGGCCACCAAGCCTGAAAGCCTGAATTAAGCAGGCGAATAAAATTCAAAACACACGACTTGACATTGAACCGCGGCCAGTTAATGGCATGAAATCTATGCGCGAAGCTAGCAGCTCCCCAGCCAGTAAGAATACTTTTGTTTTTGATCAATACGAGACATGCAACCGCGCTGAGGTCAACCGGTTGGTTGTCTAATTTATCTATTCTATAGAGGTGAAGATCAGTCGTTTGGCCAACATATGTGTGATGTGTGTTTGTTGCCAACTCGATCTGCCGACGCCTCATCTCGACGACACCCGCAATTATCCGAAAGTCAGATGGATTCAAATTGCACAAACTGCAAAATTGGCTTCAAAGTGCATTGTGTGGTGCGGTTAAATGAACCCTCAAGGCTTATGCGCTACATTTCGCACTGATCCCTGCAACCTGGTGTCCGCTCATGAATTAATTCAGCTCTGCATAAAAAACAAAGTTATTCAAATGCGATTTGATCCGACTACCTCAATCACTGGTGACTTGGGTTAGCCTTAATCGCGAAAATCTATACAATGCATTTCACCATTTTCAAAGAACTTTCCAACATTTTCCCGTAGATATATATATTTATAACTTTTTGAGGAAGCTCTTGATATTTTCGATTTTTAAATATAACTCTCTTCTAAAATTATTCCTTATCTTTCTTATATAATTTTCAATATACCAAAAGAACAAATTGTAGAGTTGGGCACCAAATTGTAAGGTTCTTGAACTACCTTTACTGGTTTTCAATGGCTGTGAAACATTTGATAGACACACAGCGTTTGTAAAGAATGGATATGCAAATATATCATTCGTCGTGTACAACATAAAAAATTATTGATTGTTTTTCTGCGGGGATTTTTGTTGTTTTGGTTTTGAATTTCGTTTTATTCGGAATTCTCTATTTTGCGCTTCCGGCTTGCTATCTTTGTATCAGTTTTGACTTTTGAGTATCATTGAAGCCGAAGGTCAAAGCTTGGCTCAGCTCTCCTACCTGGCACTCACCTCAATTGTGGTCCATAATTAGTCGTGCAGCTGTGGTGATGCCTGCCATGTGGAGAGCCATAGAGACGCCTGTCCTGCATTTAAATGAGTAAAAACTACTGTCGATAGAGAGGAGCACCCAGCCACTGATTGATTTGCATCTCTGTGGGCTCCACATAATTGAGACGACAAAGGCGTTCCGTACGACAGGCCATAAATCAGGAAGAAAACTTTGGAATACCAATAGCTTTACTAATCCGTAAATACACCTTTTCCGTTTGCGGTTGCAGATGACACCCAACATAATAGGCAGCACTTTTATATTGGCCGAAACGGCCATTGCTGATGGCAACAACAACAAGATGGCCGCCACACCCGCCGCAAGTGCCGCCCCCATCTCAGCTCCCACGGCCACGCCCGCCCAGAAGGTCGCAAAGAAGCTGGAGGCCAAGGCCAAAGCCGTAGAGGATAAGCCCTACGAAATGGAGATCGTGTGGCGCAACGTGGGTCTCTTCATAGTCCTCCACTCGATGGCCCTGTACGGCCTGTACCTGGTCTTTGCCGAGAATGCCTACTTGGAGCTCCTGCCAGGTGAGTCTGGGTATCACTGAGTCTTAAACGTACTTTACTGACCTTACTGGGTATCCCTTGTCCACCAGTCTATGTCTCCATGTTCCTGGGAGGTCTGGGCATCACGGCCGGAGTCCATCGCCTGTGGTCGCACAAGGCCTACAAGGCCAAGCTGCCCCTGCGCATCTTCCTCATGCTGTGCCAGTCGCTGGCCTTCCAGAACAGCATCTGGGAGTGGACCCGCGACCACCGCGTGCACCACAAGTTCACCGACACACACGCCGATCCCCACAACTCGCGACGCGGCTTCTTCTTCGCCCACATGGGCTGGCTGATGTGCAAGAAGCACCCCGATGTGACCAGCAAGGGCAAGCAGATCTCCATGGAGGACATTGAGCAGGATCCCGTCGTCATGTTCCAGAAGAAGTGAGTACTTGAGATAGTCTTTAAACATAAAGTTATATATATTTATGAAATTAAATTATAAAAATTATAAACATAAATAACTTTGGAATAAGCTTCTGGCTCATAAGCTGCTTTATAATGTTTTATTCCGGAAGGATTAACTTATATTTGATCATATTATATTTCATACTTTAACTTTCATTATCCAAGTGTTCCTAAAATTGTTTGAGTTTTAATTTAAAGTTGAGTTTTTAAAATATAAGTTTCTTTCCTTGCTTTTAAGATAAATTTTTAAATAGCTGGAGTATTGCAAAGTAATGTAATTTTTTAAATATTTAATATCGATTATTTCCATAAAATAACCATTATAAGCGAGACAAATTTGTTTCTTGAACAGTTGTTACAATATGGTAGACACTTTAACTCTTCCTTTATTTTTTAAATTATTTATTTTAATTTTAATCCCATTTCCAGACTCTACTTCCTGGTGATGCCCATCTGCTGCTTTGCCCTGCCCATGATCTTCCCGTACTACGTGATGGGCAGCTCGCTCCGCGTCTGCTTCTTCACCTGCTCCATGCTGCGCTTCTGCCTGTCGCTGCACTTCACCTGGCTGGTGAACAGCGCCGCCCACTTCTACGGCATGAAGCCCTACGACATCAACGTGAGTGCGATGAACAACAAGCTGGTATCCACGCTGACGATCGGCGAGGGATGGCACAACTACCACCACGTCTTCCCATGGGACTACAAGGCAGCCGAGCTGGGCAACTACGCCTTCAACTGGACCACGGCCTTCATCGATGTGATGGCTAGGATCGGTGGGTGTTTGAAACCTCCTCATATTCAAACAGTTTCTATATTGTATGTTTTTATTTATTTCATCCCACAGGACAAGCCTACGACCTGAAGTTCGTGTCCCAGGAGATGGTCTACAAGCGAGTGCTCCGCACTGGCGATGGCTCCCACATTGCCGCCCTGCTGGACGCCAACAACAACAGTGCAATCCCCACCAGCGAGCTGGTGGCCCACCTGGACCACGAAAAGGAGGAGCACGCCATCTGGGGATGGGACGACAAGGACATCAGCGAGGAGGACCGCAAGGGAGCCAACGTGGTGAACAAGGAGTCCGAGCTCAAGCTGGATTAGGGAGTGGGTCAGCGGAGGTTCACCCAAATGAACACACTTCTTGCTGCCCCATCGGGTCCGCAGTATTTAATTATATTAATTGCCCACACTCCATACTGCCTACGCATAAGAGGTGGCTGTTTACAAACTAGAAAGCAAGGAGTACTAGGGGGAGTCCGATCGGGGGACCTGATGGCGGCAAGAAACGTCTTATATATCAATGGCTTCAATTCCAAATACAACAAACAACTGAAAACTATTCGAGATTAGTCAAAGCAACTTGTTCGCAGCAACAGAGTGTTTACAAAATTCGGCACCTTATTAATTCTTTATACAAACCCTATCTCGCAGTTGTCGTTCGGGGATAATGAACACATCTGCCACCCTCTCCCTATCTCTATCTATATTTTTACATATTAATAAATGTATATTTACGCAAGAGGTTCTAGAATTAAGCGTACCTGCTAAGGTTTATTTTAAGCATCGAGTTTTATGTGTGTGTACATTGTGTTAGTTATTTAGGTCAAAAATTGTACATTCCAACTATTGTTGAAAATTAAAAAAAAATAATAATATAAAACTTGAAAAAACATTTTACTAAAGCGTTTTAAATCCTTTGGGGCAAAAACTAGCTAAATGGGCAATATACAAGTCTTTACCGTCAAATTCGCCAAAAAAGGTTTGTGTATACAACATAAAGTAATATTTTGCATTACATGGTTTTTTAAAAACAAGCCTTTTTCTTTGGAGTTCGTTTATATTTGAGTAAACTCTTATAAAAACAACAGAGATAATTATCTCTATACATAGTCGTAAACTAATTAATACACAGCTGATTAAAAACATTTCAAGCTTGTTATGACTTTTTTGGTATACACAAAATGAACTAGCCAAATTATAAAAAAATAATAGTACATATTTCAATTTCTGCCTACTCTTGTTAGTGTTGTGGCATATTTGTTGAATTTAAATTTCTGTTTAACATAAATGTTTTACGTAGTATGACAAATTTTCACTCTCAAAATTAAGTATACGTACAAAATTAGCTCTCGTTAGCCCCATCGGCCACTAAGGTGGCTATAAAATTAAATGAGTTTTAACTTGATGTAAACTAAAAAGTTTAACTGCAATTTTAAACTTGTCTCACCTTTTTTACACCAAGTGTAAGCTTTTGGGAAATACACTGAACTGCGAACCTCTATGGACTTTACTTTGTTTCTTTATTGTTAATAAATTATGAGTTGAAAAATATAATAAACAACAACGGAGTCATTAACTGAACCCTGTTTTCAGTTCAGTCAAGGGCAAAAAATAAGTAATAAAATATTCATGTCAAATGAAACTGAGGCGAAATTGTAATAACCCCACTTGTGTTTCGTGCACCTATTTTTTTTAATTACTAAAACTGTTTAAAGGTAGTGTAATATTTTCATTTTTATGCTCGTTGCTTGTAAAAGAGTAAAAGAGAATACTGTGAACGTTGCCAATTTTTGTCTGATATGGGATCCATAAGAGCCACCAAATTTTGCACACAGACTTCTTAGTATACACTCCACGCAGATAAAATTTTTTTCAAAACCCGACCACGCAGCTTTTAACGGCCACAAACAGCGAAAGTGCGAAAAAAATTTATCTGATAGTTGGAAAACCCGACGATAGCGTCCTTTCTTGTTTTGTATTCATATTAATCGGATTTCGCTCTGCTGTGACCAACAGATCTTGTTGGAATCAAATTTACAAGAAACACAAAATAATGTTTACATTTTCCTAATTTCATAGCTTGACAGGAAATATGAATTTATGGTAGAAACTAACTGAATAGAAAAAAAACCCAGGGACTTAGGAAAAATGAAGCCATAAGACAGGAGACAGTCTTTATTGGAAAAGTGGGCAGGGGTTGGACATTAGCGAGGCAGCTAACTGTAGCTGATGTGCTGCTCCTCATGGGTGTTGAATTGGGTTCGGGCGGCGTACATAAGAGCCGCCATAAAGGCGCCGTTGTTCAACACCAGCGACAGGATGGTGGCCATCTTGAGAGCCGGCAGGATGAAGGGCAGTAGGCTGCCGAGCAAAACAACGGGAAAGATCAACATGGGCACCGCCACTTGCATCATGGTCACCTTGTACGAGTTCTTCTTCTTGCGCTTTCCCAGCACACCCCCGCCGCCCCCGTCCCCGCCGGCCACGCCCTGCTTGGTATCGCCCTCCGCTTCCGGCTCGTAGTTCTCTACACTTCCGCTATTGGCACCACCATTGCTAATGGACGGTAGGTTCATCAGGTTCAGCTCCAGTTCCTCGGTCTCTCGTCTTCGAGAACGTCCCATTCGAGATTTGGGAGCTGCAAAAAAAACAGTCAAATAAATAGTTTATTAAGAAAGATATGATAATGGAATTAAATGTTTAACGAAATTCCTTAATAAGTTTAAGTTTTACATGTCAATGCTAAAATATGTTGATAATTTAAAAATAAACTAATTCTCTTTGTATTTCACCTAAAATGTTTTGTATTTACTATTCGAATAACTTAAGTAAGTTAGCAAAACCGTCACTTGGTTCTAAGAAAAAATCATGTTATACAGTTTTGGCTATTATTTTCAAAGAATTTATTTGTTTTTAAACTCGAATTTGCTTCCTCAACCACATTGCAAATATTTTGGCGAATTAGTATACCATTTGCAAGGCTATAAATAATTGAAACCTATTTATATCAACGAAAAGTTAGTTTAAAGCGACAAAATGCCGAAAGTGAAGTGCGGAAATATACTTGAGAAGGTTGAAATATAAAGAAAAAATTATTTTATTGCTGAGTTTGGTTTGTGTTACAAATTTTTCTTTTGAAAGTATTATAAATATGCCGAATAAGGGTATATATATTTTAGTATTCATTTTAAAGGAGCTAAACTAATTTCGGTTTTAAAAAGTTGCAAAAAGTCGAATCGCTCAATCATTTAAAACAAAACATTTTTAGGTAAACTAAAATTGTGTTTAATGTCATCCAAAATTATTTCAAATTGTATAAAACTTAAAACTGGAATAAAAATGTTAAATTATATAAAACTAAAAAAAGCTCTAAATAAGTTATTGAAAATGAAATCCGGAACAACCCCGTAGATCTTTTAATGTTAGTTTTATTGAAATCCCTTGCTTAGAATTCCCCACCATTTATTTTGGACATGCGTTGAATAATTAAACACGATCATAGCAATGGTCAATGTAGAACTTGCCAAACTTGTTGTGAGAAAAGCATCATTCAAAATGTGTGAAAGTAAATTAATAGGAATTCATAGAAATCAATTGTTTGTTTATAAATATGCAAGTTACGGACGAGAATCTTTATTCATATGAAATGGAAAGGTCAGGTATAAAACTCAAACAAATCAATTATAGTTTATATCCTAACAGCAGAGTATTAATAATAATTATACGCACACACTTAAATTTTGCTGGTAAAGTTGCACGAGCTTTTTTGTTTAAAAATAAACGGATGATACTCACCCTTCTTGAGCGAGAACTTCAGTTTGTTGTCCTTGCTGGGCACGATCTTTACCAGCATCCCGGAGAGGAAGTGCAGCTTAAGGTCGCGGTGCTTGAAGAAGCGCTGGAAGTTGACCACCAGTCGCTGGTTGAGCTCCTTCTCGGACATGTGCTGGTACTTCTTGCCCACCAGACTGCCCATCTGGGTCTCCTCCCCGAAGAACTGGTCCACGAAGTCCCGGGTCAGGTTGCCGCTGCTGGGCATCTGGCGGCCCTCCTCCATTTTCTGCAGCACATACAGTTTGGTGCAGTGCAGCATGCTGAACTCGCGCAGACATTCGTATATCCGCATTGGAATCGACGCCTTAAAGTATGACACACTATTCGCCGACTGACTGCGACCTGTGAATGGGTTCGAGTCTCCGCTGGGAGCCGGTTGATCTTGGCCAAGTGATGGCTGGAAATTCAGAAGCAGACTGAGGCCTAGTCCCAGCAGGATGTGCCAGGATAGGGATCTTGCTGTGTAAGCACGCATTTTCTATTTGTTGTATATTTTCCTTGCTGCAACACAACACAACTGCACTGCAGCAGTGACAGTGGAAAACTGAATGCACCACTTGGCCAAGAGCAGCTGCCATCCTAGCCGATTGTCTGCCGTCTAAGTGCCAACTATTGGACACTACTTTCCTCCGGCCAGGCCAACTGGTTTGCGATCGCCAACGCTTGGCTGGCTCTTAGATTTAGTTTAGCGGGTCAGGCTCCAGTTGCTCTTGCTTGTCCCACTTGCCTGACTTATGGCCGATACATTCGATTGTTAACAGCCGAAATTCTGGGTCCAGTTGCATGCTTCCAATCTTTGCCAGAATCTGTTCTTTTCTAGCCCACTTGGCTCATATTTCAGACATATTAAATGTGTCACTAGTGCGTCTGCAAGTAAAAGCAACCCAACGGTGCCACAGGTGTTGGTTGAACATCGAACATTTCACACTTTATAACAAGTCTCTTGTATTTTTTCTGAAAGTGTTATCTTTACTAATAAATCAGCGGGTAAATATTTTAATGTTTAATTGAATATTTTGTATTGTTTTTGAAACTTTTAAAACGGTTTTTATAACTACATTCTTAAATGTGTTATTTTATTATATTTTATTGTTTTAAGTTTTTGAACTTATAAGAAAAAGAGTACTTAAGGAAAATGTACTTCTTTTAAAAATATGTTACCAAGTTAACTATAGTTTTTGGTTACCCCAAAATACTTTATTATAAATTTTAAGAAAACTCATGTTGTTTTTTTTATGTTATAATAATTTTCAGTCACTACCTATGTATATTAAAACATTAAAATGCAATCAATCTTATTTACAAGTGTATAGATACGTTACTTTGTTGACAGAGTGCAAAACTGAAAAAATTGCCACAAAGTGGAACAATTGAAGCCGGATTCGAGATAATTGAGCGGCTAGAAAAGTGATATGGTTCAAATTAAGTGACGATGGATCAAGTGAGAGTTAATTAATTAGTCTTTTACCATAATGAGGTATAAATAGCCGGCTGTCATAAAGTCAAGGAGAAATCCGGGCCCCAGCTAATTATCGGTATTGGTATTTCGACTTACTGTGACCCATTTTGATTATTTTGGAACTGGGAGTATCAATTGACTTTCTATACGTGCGGAACTGCAGAAGAGCAGTTAAAAGAACCGTAAATCACGAAAGCCCTTCACCGAATTCATAATGAGGAAGAAATTTCACTTTCCATTGCGGCAGTTGAAATTTACATATACGCAATCGAATAAAACCCATGGGTGCTGATAGCCTAAAGTTTCGATTATTGATTTGTTTTTTATCAAAAACAAAAGGAAAATTACAAAATTGACAAGGAAGTGTACTACATTTTTAAAATACAAATTCTTCTAAATTGTATTTTAAATATGACTATATAAAACTTATAATTTTTATAAAAACAACCTTTTCTGAATGCTTTAAAATTGTTTAATTGCAAATGAGTTTATCATTTCATTCAGCAGACTAATTTTTACTATTACTCAATAACAAAAATTCTTTGCTGAATGCTTTTAGCCATCCTCTACGTGTAGTAAATAAATAATTTAAATAAATAATTTAAACTAGACTTAAATTATTATTTGGTTGCATGCTCGCTGAGGCTGAGGTAAATGTGAATCCTGGCCCGCTGTTGCATTGATTCCTGGCCCAGTCGAAGGATCCTTCCTACCACTCCTTCTCCAGCCAGACGGGCTGCTGGGTGTGCGAGTGGGAGTAGACCACGGGCACTGGGGCCTGGAGGGGAACATGAGGGGCTGCGGCATAGGCGGCGGCTGCCTGGACGGGCAGGGCTCTGGACAACATCTGGCCGATGGCAAGCACCAGCAGGATGACCCCCACGCCCAGTCCCTTAATGGAGACCACGGTCAAGGCCGCCAGCAGGGTGGTGATCACGCCCACTACGAAGGCGCCCGGCACCAAAGCAAAGCTGATCCGGCGCAGGAAATGGTGGCCAAAAGTACGGCTTTCTGGTAAAAGTTAAAAAAAAAATTCACATAAATATAAAAGCAGTTTATTTAATGAGATGTAAAAGAAATTTTGTTTATACAAACACAATATTCTTCATTACTAGTGACTCAAAAATAAGAATGAGGGGTATACAATTATCTCGTAATAAAAATTATACCTATTGTTAAATTTAGGAATAATAAATTTAATAAACTTAATTGTTTATAATTTGGTAATGACTTTTAGATATAAAACAAACAAAAAATTTTTAATTGCATATGATTATTTTATTATTTTTTTCTTATTTTCTTCAAGTTTGTACAGATATTTGTGACACATTTATATTTTTTTAAGATAATGTTTTAGGCCAAAAATTATTGTATTTGTTCTTGGAAAATTATAAAAATATTATATGCTGGATGTTTTCGTAAATTTTACTCCACTTCAAAAATAAACTTAAAGTTCGTGTTCCGAAACACTGATTTTTTAAATCGCAAAAGCAAATTTAAGAATGTTAACTAAGGCTTGTTATTTTGATAAACTATGCTGACTTACCCTCCACATCCGAATCCGCATCCGAGCTGTTGGCCGCCTGCTGCTGACCCAGCACCAAGTCACAGGCCAAGAACAGGCACATGAGGGCAAACACAATCTTCTGGTTGGCGGCCATTTCGATTTGATTCGGTGATCGTTGTTGAGTCCTTTTTTTGATGAGTATCTGGTAATCCGTTTGACACTGCACTGCACTGCTCAACTCCGGCACTGGGTAACAATTGAATGGAGGGCTCACATTGACATTGGCTTTTATCGACGAGGGTCTGGGCCGGCTCACTGGGCGGCTACTTGAAATTCGACAGCCGGACATCGCGCAGTCGCAGCGTAGCACGAACGTGCGCCAAAACAAGCGAATCGTGCCGCTGCCATACGACTATGACTGCCATCAGTCTGCCCCCGACTTCCAGATGCCGAATCTGACTGGGTACACTCAGAAAAATGCATGTGAGTGCCAAAGTGTAGAGTGCAAAAAAAAATTAACAATTTTATATTGATTGATTTTTTATCTGATGACAAAAGACTAACATTTTTACAAATTTTCTATTGCATTTTAAACGTATGTTTTTAAATAAATAAACTATTTTAATGGTTCTTATTATTATTTATTATTTATATAAAGTTATACAAAATAAGCAGTTAAAATATGAAGTTTTTAATGCAAACTAATTGCAGTTCGGTGTGTTTCTTAGCAGTGCATTTCTTTGAATATGCATACAGTCTGTCATTATTTTCACCAACGTCGAGGGCCCTTTTTCGGGACCAACGCATTTGGAGGTGTACTGCATAGGAACTTGGACATGGGCATTCTTTCACGACGCGTGTCTATATTGAGGGCAGCACCCAAGTCGTCGCCACTTCACATGGGCGATCGATTCGCTTTCATTTTTCGTCGCTGGTCGATAATGATTTATCAGCTAATTAACAATGAGGTACTGCATATAAATTTATAATCTATGGCTGTACTAAAAATCGGTAACTAGTATGTTTTGCACTCTGGCTGGGTAATGGTTTTTCATTGATGAATGTTTGGCTATAGACCACGCCCACGCCATTGTAATTCACTTTCATCAACGGAAATCAAAAGAAAATTAAATAACAAGCGGCTAATGAATTATTATAATGGATTCTCAGTGCTTTTCATTGTTTTCTTAAAGTTTTCCTTCTTAAAATTAAACTATCATTTAAATCCTAATAGATTGTTTGTTAACTAATAATCATAAACTAAGGTTTTCTTTCTAGCTAAATAAGTAATTAAGTTTATAATACTGTGCTATATCATCAAAACAAATTGATATTGCTCTTCGTAAAGTTATAAAAATAATACCATACATAAGGTGTTTGTGTTTACCTATATAACTATATATACGTTTATTATTCATCGAAGTCCTTTAAACTAAGGTAAGTTATCACGAACAGGAAATCCAGTATTGTTTTTTGTTCTTGAAAGAAGAGGTTTTGGCTGTGACTAAGCAATTACGTGATGACCGTATTGTTTGGCCTGTGTGGACTATTACTTAGAATGGATTAGCCGACTTTTTGATTGCAAAAAGATAAGATTAGCTGTGGCCTTTTATATGATATGTGTGATACTTGTTATCGGACCGAGATATTGTGGAAATAAAACACGGCAACCGATCCCAGACGACCATGTTATTGGGAATATAAAACCGTTGCTACCGCTATCGATCCACATAAAGACTTTCCTATTGCGAATTGGAGTATTTGTTTGCTAATTGTGTGAAAGTAAATTAGGAGACCAAAAACGTGAAGCGGATTTTTCGAAGCGGCCGTCGACTAGAATTTACTTTCTACTCTGGATTTTCAGAGCGATCTCCCGCCTGCGCCAGTTTTGTCAACAACTTTCCCATGCGATCGCCGTCAGCGTTAATTGGAGGCGTTGCTGTCAAAGTCTGGGGCTGTGGGGTAAAGAATGGACACGTAAACCGTTAGCAGGCTACTTAGAGCATTAGCCAGCATTATTTATGGCCAATGCGGGGTCCAGGGGCAATTAAAGCTAAAAGAAATCAATGAGCGAGATCACTGAGAAATTGCAGGCCTACTCCAGATATTTTCTTGCTAACACAGACATCGGCTTGGACTAACAATTTAATTGAAGAGGATCCAGCGCTAGAATCGTGTTCTAGCTGCGGCTGTTGCTGCATCTTAGCAACTTGCAACCTGCAACCTGCAACTGGTTGTTGCTGCAGCGACAAGTTCTTGACTCTTTCAGTTGTCTGTGTGCCCAATTCCAATGCCAATTCCAGCCTCAGAATGCAGCTAGCCGTGGATTTGCTACAGCTTCTCTGCTGCTGCTTTTCCCCTGCTTTTCCTCAGCTTTCTTCGGAGTTGATAAAACGCTTGGCTACCGCCGATCGTGCCACATTTTGCGGCTGGCCATTGCAGCGGTAGCACGCAAATTCAGTTACTCCAGATCCAGATGCAGAGATGAGCAGCCTGGTGAGATTCCTTTTGCTGAGTGTGCTCTGCAGCTCGCTGGCTCTGGGCCAGGACAGTGACAGTGATACTAGCCAGGAGACGGCGACTACGAGTCAAGAGGCGGCCCGAGGACTGGCCAGCAGCTATGAGCCGGAGGACAAGCAGGCGCTGCGCAAGAACTCGCACATCTTCATGGGCATCTACAAGAACTACAAGAGCACCTACCTGGGCAACAAGACGACCAGTGAGTACAAAAAGCGACTGCGAGATCGCGTGACTGCCCCCCAAATGTCGGAGAACGAGACTCCCGAATCTGTGGATCCCGAACGGCTGGACACTGGCTCAGTGGATCCACTGGCTCAGGAAATCCACCAGGACGGCAATGCAGAGGCTCTGGTGGAGACACAAACAGAGTCCACCAACTACGATGACAGTGAAACATCAGCTGGCAAAAAGCGGCGCAAACGCAAGCGCAAGGATCGCAACAAGCGGCGGGAGGAGGTCGATTCCCAAACGGATCAGCCCGATCCGTCGCCCGAAGATGAGAGCATACAGCGGTTCCATGTGGGTCCTGGGCTAAATGTCAGCCTGGACATGAGCAACGACATTGTGCATGTGAAGCTGGACGGTGAGAATCTCAAGGAGATCATGGGAGCTCGCTGGCTAACCCTAGATAACAGCGAAGAAGGTGGGTTTTACGACTGAAAACCAGTGCAGTTACATTTAATTTAAGACTGAAATCTTCTTAGGTCGCGGCAAGAAGTACGACATGATCACCAAAGTCTTACCACTGTTCATCCTCCCGTTCCTCATCCAATCGGCCATTGTTCCATTTCTGGTCACCAAGCTGAAGTTGCTGCTGGTCAAATCCATTCTGGTCGGCAAGCTGGCCATCTTCCTGCTGATCATCTCGGCCATCAAGAATGGCAACAAGATGGTGCAGAGCTACGAGGTTCCCTCCTACTGGGCCGGTGAGCCAAGTCGGAGGTCCGAGTTGGCCGCCGCTGCCTCCTCGGCGGCTGCCGCCTACAATGGCTACAGGGTCGAGGGCAAACCGACCACCTGGATCAGCTAGAGCAGCCAACACAATCTCACATTGCAATAAGATTCGGTTCTAGGCTTATTAAGTGCTTCGAAATAAACATATACAGAAATCGGGTTGATGAGTTGGCTTTTTATTTGTGTAGGAATGGGAGAAAATACGTTAAAATAGTACAAAGTAAAATGCAAACTTTAATACCAGGCGGTCCAGGAGAATTTTAAATCTTTTACTTTTTGTCCAAACATTATCTAATAACAGTCCAATTTTAACAAGTATTTAAAATTTTTTTTTTTATTATATGGCTAATGAATTATTTAAATTTTTAATCGAAATGAACATTAAGACAGTCAATACAAAAAGACTGTGCAGAATTTCGTAGAAACAATTTGTTTGGTACAATATTTAAGGTGTTGTACTTATGATCTGAATTTAATTGTTTAAGCGAAAGAATAAATTTTTTTGCCATTGACGACTTTGTACCTCAGAGATAGGAGTTTGTGTGAATGAAAGTTAGAACACTTTATAATCATTTAATATGGCCACCTGCGGCCGATGATATAATACCCCGCGTTGACTCTTTAAATCACATAAATGATCCAAGACCCCTAGACCCCAAAATATGATTGCAGAATTTTATATATATATTAATTTACGTGTTTATTGATAGCATTTGTTGTGGCAATAAATAAGCGGTGGGAAAAAATAAATAAGCTTAAACTAAAGTAGGCTTTCTTCGTGGGTCTCGACCAGCGCCCCAGGACTCTTGGACTTCATTGTCTTTAGTAGCAGGAGTACTGCCTCTCCAGCTGGACGCAGACATCGCATTGGAGTCGGAAGCCCCAGACCAGCTTGCAGTTGCACCTCCGCTCGGATCGCAGGTGCTGGGATCGAACGCGATAGCCGCACACGCGGCACAGTTGCTGGCAGGAGAGGCGCTCCTCCAGCGAGCCACTGCCGTCCTTGGAGCACTGTCGCCCCCGGGTGCCCTTCCATCGGCCACTGGCCTCCGGCTCGCAGTAGTTGGCCGAATCCTGCATGAAGACGAGCGAGTCCAGGGGAATGTTCTGCCACATGATCTTTAGGCTGCTGCTGGCACTGTCCAGTTGGATGGCGTCGTCGTACACTTGGAGGATGTCCTGGGCAATGCGCTCGAAGGGCTTCAGCACAGCCACGCACTCCTTCTCCAGGCATTCCGCCTGTCCTGGTCCAGGCTGTTTGCATCTGCACTCCTGCTCCAATGATTGCAGTAGCAGAGCTCCCACCACCCGCTGATTATGACCAATAGCTCCAGATCCCGCTCCAAAGTGCTTCTCATACTGCTCCAGGGCTTTGGCCGGCTCATGGGCACAGGGAACATTGAGGGCATTTTCAGTGCATCCACATCCGGCGATGACTCCATTAGCGCAATCCTTGGTCAGGGCGTGGACTATACCCGCCATGGCGATGGCCGCCACATAGACATCCTCGCGATCCGGCGTCGTCTGCTCCGGTGTAGAGTGCCTCTGCGCAAAGTCCTTGGTGGGACAGTTCCAGCGCTGCCACTGGAAGCCCTGCTGGCAACTGGCCATGGCCTGATTGAGCCCCTTGCTGGAGATATCCTCCCAGGACAAGGGTGCCTGGTACGCGGTGTACTGGTAGTAGTTCATTGGCTCTAGGACTCCCGCCAAAGAGTTGGCCACTCCCAGAAATAAAGTGATTGCAAAGAGCATGTTGTATGATGTGTCTCGGCAATATCTCGGTGTTATCTTGGTGACGTCGCTAGCTCGACTGAATGATGAGGAGAGCACACAGCACACTTTTATAGCCTGCACGGAACAGAACAGGGCGCCCTCGCCCTCCTGGGGCCGGCCCGGCCCGGCCCGTGGGAAAATTTGGGCCTGGTCAAAAAACCGGAAATTTGCCGTTTTCCACTTGGAAATTTTGCATGGGCAGGGGGTAGGAACTCCCAGCAGAGGACAAATAAACCCACTGGCAGCCCGCGACGCAATTGCGGAGCAGCCCAGTTTCCTGCGACTACCTGGCAGGATCCTGCTCGGGGCGATCAACTTTCCCACGCTTAGGCAGGTAGATATCAAGCGGCGCCCGACGTGCTCATGAATGAAACCCAGACGATCCCATTCAGTCTGCAAGGACTTCCCCGGACTCCCACTGCACAACATCAATGCCCGATACGGGCTGGAGGTACGGGTTCGGGTCTGTTTGGGTTTTGGACTGGCCAATTATATAACAAAACATATGACAAACAGTAACATATATGTAATCTGGGAAATTAATTGCGCTTTGTGGTAAGCCGGCGGGAAGAATAACCACTCAGTATTGAGCCATCATTGTGGCCATTTTCAGACAAAGTTAATACCTCGGATTAGGCCAAATGGCGCCTAAAACACTTATAAGTGAAATCAACATTTTTTAAATGCTTTGGAATTTTTTGGGAATTTTTGGGAAACCAATAAAGACGAGTAAAAATAGGTACTCTTATACACTGTCGATGAAAATAAAATAACGCGGCTATAACAAACGGAACCTTCCTTCTGATTCATAGTACATATAGTCACTACATAATTATTTGCATACATTTTTAAAATTTAGAGTGTCAAAAGTTATTAAAGTACGAATCTATATAGTCGATTGTAAATGAAAGGAAAAAGTAAACTCCCACATTGAGAATAGGTTAACCCTGAAAATAATCGCTTGATAATGATAACTGGACGGCACTTCACAGATAGTGCAAAAAGCAACGCAAGCAACTATTAAATCAACATATGTACATATATTCATAACTACATCTATGTTTATATTTTGTGTAAGAAGTAAAACTGCACATTAAACGCAGATAAATACAGCAATAAAGGTAAATTTATTATAGGTAGTACTTCCCCTTTTACATCGCTCATCTCACAAAACCAAAGTCATTATAGATACTTCGATACCAGGCGTCGCAAAAACGTGTGCGGAAATTTCGATGTTTGGGTTTTAACACAATGAAAATACCGATTCTCTAATTAGGTCGAAAGTCTCGTATGCCTAGCACCGGAAAAGGGTTTTTTAGGACCTAAGCGCCGGGTAAAACAGAAACAGAAAGGGACGGGGAGATCGGGAAAAGTCGCAGGTAGTAAAAAAAGTGCTCAATTGGTCTTCGTAACCCTCGTACGCACACACATATGGGCCTTGACACTGGGAGTTCCTCGGGGCTCAGCGGCCAGCTTGGAATTCCGACTTGCCGAGGAAAAACGCGCCAGATCTTTGGCATTTCTAAGTTTAATCAAAGCGCCATGACAGGGTCCATAAATTCGGGCGATTGTCAGCCGCACTCGTTCCATACATAACATATGTCCCGGCTAATACCGTGGAAGCGGCTCATCGACGCACGATTAGATTAGCAATCTGCAACGCAGCCAGCCAATTAAGATATAGGGCCCACTTGAGGTACCCCCACTACATTACCTGTCGGTCTAGTTGAGCGAAAATCGCTTAGTTTCGCTTTGGACTCCGCCCGTGCTGGATTAACGCGCGATAGTCGGTCATGATAATCACCGCCAAGTTGGTAGCCATCGGCCTGGGCCTGGCGCTCACTGCCTTCACCGTTTCCACCATCGTCCTGGCCGTCCAGAAGTCTAGTCTTCAGAGCGACTTGCGCGATGCCCAGGAAAAGCTGGACCTCCTGGAGGCGGGACTTACAACGAGCACAGCTGCCCCCACAACCTTGAGTACTGCGAATCCCGGAGAGCCGGAGCCCACTGCTGCTCCTGGAACTACTGCCTCTCCTGGAACTACTGCCTCTCCTGGAACTACTGCCTCTCCTGGGACCACCAGTAATCCAAGCACCACAGAACCCGAAGAGAAAATCGACTACCGACTGCCCGGTAGTTTAGTACCCACCCACTACGATCTCTATCTGTTCCCCAATATCGAGACGGGCGAGTTCAGTGGTCAGGAGACCATTACCCTTAAGGTTGTAGAGGCCACCGATAGGATAGTCCTGCACTCGCTTAACCTCAACATCTCAAGTGTGTCCCTGATGAACTCGGGCATTGACACGTTGGCAATCGAGGAGACATCGCTTGACCCCATCAGGGAGTTCCTGATATTCCAGCTGAACGAACCGCTAAGACAGGACTCCGAGGTGAAGCTGCACATCGGGTTCGAGGGATCAATGGCCAACAAGATTGTGGGTCTGTACAGCTCCTCGTACGTGAAGGAGGACGAGAGTCGCAAATGGATAGCCACCTCCAAGTTTGAGCCCACCTACGCTCGCCAAGCTTTTCCCTGCTTCGATGAACCGGCCCTGAAGGCCGAGTTCACCATTACGCTGGTGCATCCCTCCGACCAGGACTATCATGCCCTGTCCAACATGAACGTGGACTCGAGTACGAACCAGGGAGCCTTCCAGGAGGTCACTTTCGCGAAGAGCGTGCCCATGAGCACCTACCTGGCCTGCTTCATTGTCTCTGACTTCACCGAAAAGCACGTGGATATCGACACAAAGGGCATTGGCGAGGCCTTCGTCATGAGCGTTTATGCCACTCCCGAGCAGATCAACAAGGTGGACTTTTCGGTGACCGTTGGCAAAGGAGTCATCGAGTACTACATCGACTACTTCCAAATCGCGTATCCGCTGCCCAAGCTCGATATGGCTGCCATTCCCGACTTTGTCTCCGGAGCGATGGAGCACTGGGGATTGGTCACCTACCGCGAGACATCGCTTTTGTACGACGAAGAGACGAGCTCGGCGGTTAACAAGCAGCGCATCGCCAGCGTAATCGCCCACGAGTTCGCTCACATGTGGTTCGGCAATTTGGGTGAGTTAAATTACATTTATGTTGACTGATGGATTGGAGTGATTCTTAGATAAGAAAATTCATAAAATTAAAACAAGCTGAAATCATTTTTCGCTTACATCTTAAAAAAACAAGAAAGAACGCTATAGTCGGGGTTCCCGACTATAAGATTTGCGATACTCATTTTCCCTCTTTAAAAAAAAAAAACGAAAAAAAAACGATTGAATCGCCACCTATGGGGCTACATTAACTACATTTGTATAAGGCATAGCTAAATGTTCTATAACTTCTTTATTATTTTTTAGAGCACAAAATGGTTCGGAGTGTAGTAAGACAGTGCACATATCAATTTATTTCTTTTTAAACCGTAACGATTGCATAAAAAATGAGGGCGCCACAGATTTTCGCGGTTTGTGGGCGGTAAAAGGGGCGTGGTCAAGTTTTGAAACAAACTTGATCTGCGCTTTGTTTCTAGAAGTCTGTGCCCAAAATTTGGTGGTTCTAGCTCTTATAGTTCCCGAGATCTCGACGTTTGTACGGACGGACGGACGGACGGACGGACGGACGGACGGACGGACGGACGGACGGACGGACAGACAGACATTTGATCGTTTACAGTATTTGCTTACTCTTCGAGTATCGCAAATAAAAACTAATAACATCCATTATTTTGAAAGTCCATTATAATTTTTGAAAACGATTTAGCAATAAAGAAAAAAACAACTAAATCCTTTCTTCTAAAACTTTTTTATTTATTTATTGTTTTTATGATATTTAGTTAATACAAGCTTTAACCAACCCAATGATTAACTCTCTTTTTAGTAACTATGAACTGGTGGAACGATCTCTGGCTAAATGAAGGCTTCGCCAGCTTTATCGAGTATCTTGGCGTGGATGCTGTCTTCCCAGAATGGCAAATGGCAAGTGAAGTGACCGAAGAGCACACGCAAGGATAACCCGACTAATAAACAATTTTAAACCTCCATATAGAGAGACCAATTCATCGTGAGCACCTTACACGCCGTACTCACTTTGGATGGAACTCTGGGCTCCCACCCCATCATCCAGACTGTGGAGAATCCCGATCAGATCACTGAGATCTTTGACACCATCACCTACTCCAAGGGCTCCTCTCTCGTGCGTATGATTGAGGATTTCCTGGGGGAGGTCACCTTCCGCCAGGCGGTTACCAACTACCTGACCGAGTACATGTACTCCACGGCCGAGACAGGAAACTTCTTTGCCGAGATCGATAAACTGGATTTGGGCTACAATGTCACAAATATCATGCAAACATGGACAGTGCAGGTAATCTCATAGATGTTTTAGGGAATTTGCGAATGTTTCAACCCAATTTGTGTTACTCTTTTTTTGCAGATGGGTCTGCCAGTGGTCACGATCGAGAAGGTCTCCGACACAGAATACAAATTGACGCAGAAGCGCTTCTTGTCCAACCCAAACGACTATGAGGCAGATCACGAGCCCTCGGAATTCAAGTGAGTGAGCAGAACTTATTGCCTGAATCGTATCTGATTGCGAATTTCGCACATACATTATCCGCACAGCTACCGCTGGTCGATCCCCATCACTTACACCACCAGTGCGAGCTCGGCAGTGCAGCGTGCCTGGTTTTACCACGACCAAAGCGAAAGTAAGTGGTGCCATCTGTATGCAGGTCCACAGCTCCCCAGATTGCTGATCTCCCAACTTCTTATTTTTTGGCAGTCACTGTTACCCTACCGGCAGGCGTCCAGTGGATCAAGTTTAACGCTGATCAGGTGGGCTACTATCGCGTTAATTACGAGACTGACTTGTGGACCGCTCTGGCCGATCAACTGGTCGCTGAACCGAGCTCATTCAGCGCCGGCGATCGTGCCTCCCTTCTCAACGATGCCTTTGCCCTGGCCGACTCCACCCAGTTGCCCTATGAAACGGCCTTTGAGCTGACTAGGTACTTGGACAAGGAGGCCAATTACGTCCCCTGGAGCGTCGCTGCTTCCCGACTTACTTCTCTGAAGAGAACCCTTTACTACACCAGCAGCTATGCCAAGTACAAGAAGTATGCTACTGCCCTGATTGAGCCTATTTACCAGGCTCTGACGTGGACAGTAGGCGCGGATCACTTGGATAAGTAAGTAACCACTCTCAAACCATTCAAGAGATAATAAGTCTATGTAGATTTCACTGAGATAACTACGTTGCTCTTCAGAGTTCGTTTCAAATGAAATATCTTCTTGGGGTTAAGCTCTGTAGTTTTCTGTGATTCCCTAGCAATGATTAAACTCTCTTCATCACCAGCCGCCTTCGTGTTACCGCTTTGGGTGCCGCCTGTTCTCTGGGTCTGGAGTCCTGCCTCACCGAGGCTGGAGAACAGTTCAGTGCTTGGTTGGCAAAGCCAGAGGATCGCCCCAATGCCGATGTCCGTGAAACGGTCTACTACTATGGAGTACTCTCTGTGGGAGACCAGGAAGTCTGGGAGACAGTGTGGGAGCTCTTCGTCAACGAGGCCGACGCCAGCGAGAAGTCTAAGCTGATGTATGGCCTGTCCGCCGTGCAAACGCCTTGGATACTGCAGCGCTACATTGACCTGGCCTGGAATGAGGAGTACGTGCGGGGTCAGGACTACTTTACCTGTCTTACCTACATATCTGCGAATCCAGTGGGAGAGTCTTTGGTGTGGGACTATGTCCGGGAGAACTGGCTGCGTCTGGTGGATCGTTTTGGGCTTAACGAGCGCTACCTGGGCAACCTGATACCCTCGATCACGGCTCGCTTCAGTACCCAGACCAAGCTCGAGGAGATGGAGCAGTTCTTTGCCAAGTATCCAGAAGCTGGCGCGGGCACAGCTGCCCGGGTTAGGGCTCTGGAGACGGTGAAGAACAACATCGTGTGGCTGGCCGAGAACCTTGAGGGCGTGGACGCCTGGCTGGACAAGCAGCAACTGTAGAACTGGACGAGGAGGAAGTGGTCTAGCGTGTTAAATTTGTACTCATCTAATTGCTATTATAAAGCAAAAATATGCTGAACAAGTGGAAATAAAGATAAGCTAGCTATGGGGAAAACTGAAATTACACCTCCATAAATATCTATTGGGCTGATTGCGTCGGTTCGATAACATGGTTTAGCTTTAAATGAGTGTACTATTTGTAGGTGGGTGTGACTAATGGACACAACCTGATTTGATTGTCATTTATTGCAGGTCAAAATGATCGAACTTAACTTTACGAGCAACGGAAAATTACTTGATATTTTTTTGCCAAATTTCCAACAAAATTCAAAAAGGCTAAATACGCTTTTAAAACATATTTGCTTTTAAAATAATTTTAACATTTCTTAACAAATTAAATATTGTTTATCTTTTTACATTAAATTACACAACTTTAAGTAAAAATTTATAAACTTCCTTAACTCTAACTTTCTGGAACTAACTTGTTAGTTTAAGTCATATACTTTCATCATCTTGGTAGTTGAAAGAAGACATTAAAAATGAAATAGATCAATTGCATAATACTTTATTTAATAATATCGTTTTAAATACTTGAAATATGTTACTTATTTCTTTATGTTAGCAGACTATGTGGTAAAGCTTTTTTAATTATGTACCGTTTAAAGTACTACTTTACTTACAAATATCGTTTTAAATAATTAAAATATGCAACATATTTCTTAATGTTAACAGACTGTGGTGAAGCCTATTTAATTATGTACCATTAAATGTTGGTTAAAAATATTTATCTAAATTATGAAAGTTATACTGAAAGTTCGGTTCTAACATTTTTATTTTCAAGAAAACGTACTTAATTTTATTCTTCTGTGAGATGATGCAATGTTAATGGAAATTGGTTATTACCATAAAAACTGATTTGTTTAAAAACAAAACTAAAAGTGTAGGATATGCTTGAACGCAGTTATTGGGCTGGTAAAAATTTCTATTGTGTCATAAGTTGCGCAAATCTATACTCTTCCGCTTGGACCCACAAAACTAAACCTTTTCCTCTATGGGATCTCTGGTTTTTACCCCATCGCCCAGCTGACCATAAACGAGAATATTTGGCCAATCAATATCGGGAACATAAACCGATTGGAGTGGCCACAATCAATTCGCTACGAATATTGGGCCACAAATGGATAGTGTTGGGTCCACCGATTAACCCGCTAGTTAGTTGCTTGCGAAAGGTGCAATTGCAAAGATGTTCTCGTCGGGTTATTGGCTACATGTTATTCTCTCCTGGACGGTGGTGGCCCTTGCCACTGCCACCGTAGTAGTGGCGGTGCAGGAGGATCTTCGAGACGTGCAGGACAAAATTGATCATCGCTATCGGATGAAGCGTGAAGATAACGTGCGTATAAGTGGGACATAGGTAGTCCGTCAAATGAGTTTACTGTGAACCCCTCTCCATGCAGATTGACTACCGATTGCCAACTGCTCTGGTGCCCACCCACTACGAGGTCTACTGGCATCCGGATCTTGAAACGGGTAAGTTTACGGGCCAGGAGAGAATCAGCATCAAGGTGGTGGAGGCCACCAACCAGATTGTGCTGCACTCTCATCTCCTGGATATCACGAATGTCTATGTCCTGAACCGCGAGGTGGAGAGATACGAAGTGCAGGAGGAGCGTCAGTTTCTCATCATCACGCTGACCACTGAGCTGGCGGTGGATGCTAGTATTACTCTGGGAATCCTGTTCAACGGACAAATGAGAAATAAGCTGTTCGGTCTCTACAGCAGCATCTACCAAAATGAGGCAGGAGCTCAAAGGTAAAGTAAAAATTTTGAAGCAACGCCTAAAAGTATGCAATCGGATTTGTCTGAATGTGCATTAAAAAATTGTTTGATGATAGCTTTTGCCTTTTATGCAAACTAAAATTATATTACCAAAGAAATTATAATTTATATTTTTAGACTCTAATTTGATCTTATGAACCAATACATTTTTTTTTTGTTTTTTCAAAGAACCATTTCCAACACACAGTTTGAGCCCATCTATGCCCGTCAGGCCTTCCCTTGCTTTGATGAGCCAGCGATGAAGGCCCATTCGCCGTTACGGTGGTGCATCCTAGTGATTCTTACCACGCCATTTCCAACATGAGGCAAACGGTAAGATAAGTCCTAGCTTACAGTTGTTAGCTAAATCGGACCTAAATCCTTTCAAACCCCTTAGGAATCAAACTATATGGGCGACTACACTGAGGCGATCTTCGAGAGCAGCGTGTCGATGAGCACCTACTTGGTTTGCTTCATTGTGTCCGACTTCGCCTCCCAGTCCACCACAATCAGGGCCAACGGCATTGGTGAGGACTTCTCCATGGAGGCTTTTGCCTCGCCCCATCAGATTGAGAAGGTGGAGTTTGCCCTGGAGTTCGGAGCAGCTGTCACGGAGTACTACATCCAGTACTACAAGGTGCCCTATCCACTGACCAAACTAGACATGGCCGCCATTCCCGATTTTAATTCGAATGCTATGGAGCACTGGGGACTGGTCACATACAGGGAAACTGCTCTACTGTACGATTCCAGCTACAGCTCCACCGCAAACAAGCAGTCGATTGCTGGAGTCTTGGCCCATGAGATCGCACACCAGTGGTTCGGAAATCTGGTCACCATGCAATGGTGGAATGATATCTGGCTGAACGAGGGATTCGCCCGCTATATGCAGTACAAGGGAGTCAACGCCGTCCACTCGGACTGGGGAATGGTAATAAATTTTTGAGGTTAATTAATAATATCATTAAACAGTTTTTAATATGGTATAAGGTAAATTGTAGTAAATTGCTAAGGTCAACAAAGACATGTTATGATTTCAAATCAAATATGGTACCTTAATTTTTTAATATTTCCTACCTAGCTGGAGCAGTTCCAAATCCTGGCCCTGCAGCCTGTGTTGATCTACGACGCCAAGCTCTCCTCTCACCCCATTGTGCAGCAGGCTGACACCCCCGATGAGATCGCCGCCATCTTCGACACGATCAGTTACGAGAAGGGAGGCTCCGTGATTCGGATGCTGGAAACACTGGTCGGTGCCGAGAAGTTCGAGGAGGCGGTGACCAATTACCTGGTAAAACACCAGTTCGGTAACACAGTGACCGATGATTTCCTCAGCGAAGTAGACGCAGTGGTAACAGACTTGGATATCAAGAAACTGATGCTCACCTGGACCGAGCAGATGGGTTATCCAGTGTTGAATGTTTCGAAGGTGGCCGCCGGTTTCCAAGTCACCCAGCAACGTTTTCTCTCGAATCCTGCCAGTTATGAGGAGGCTCCTGAGGACAGCAAGTACGGATACAAGTGGAGTGTGCCGATCACCTATACTGCCGACACTTGGGAGGACGGTACGGTGGGCAGCATGATCTTCGACTACGACGTGGACTCCGTGGAAATCGCTCTGGACAGCAATGTGCAGTGGATCAAGTTGAATGTCCTTCAAACAGGTTACTATCGTGTCAACTACGAAGACAGCCTTTGGACGCTGATCACACAGCAGCTTGTCAGCAATCCCGCACGGTTTGATATTGCTGATCGTGCCCACCTCCTTAACGATGCCTTCGCTCTGGCGGATGCCAACCAACTTTCGTATCGAGTTCCCTTGGAGATGACCGCGTATTTGAGCCAGGAGCGCGACTTCGTGCCCTGGTATGTGGCTGCCAATAAGCTTGTGGCCATCCATCGCAGCCTCATGTTCAGCTCGGGATATGTGTCATACCTTACCTATGCCAGGACATTGTTTACCGGTGTTTACGAGGAGGTGGGCTGGACTGTGGATACCAACAACCATCTGAAAAAGTAAGACTTTTATTTTAATAACTTATGGGGTTTCTTTATTTATACCTGTTTATTTATTTTTTGTACACATTTTTAAATTAATATGCGAATATTTAAGATTGGTTTGTTGGGTTATTTAAATTATCCATTTTATAAAAAGATTTTACATAAATTTCCATTTATTTTTAATAGATTAACACTAAACATTGTAGATCTAACTATGATTTTTTTTTTTTTTTTTTTTTTTTTTTTTTTTATTTTTATTTTTTTTATCTTATTTTTTACCTTTCTCCCCCCTCCCACCCTAAATATCCTAATTTTATTATCACAAAATATATTTTTTTTTTTTTTTTTTTTTTTTTCCTTTTTTTTTTTTTATTTTTTTTTTTTTTTTTCTTTTTCTTTATCTTTTCTTTCCCCGCGCGGTCCGCCCCCCGGCCGGTTGGGGGGGGGGGGGGGGGGGGGGGGGAAGGAGGAAAAAAAAAAAAAAAAAAAAATATTCTGTAAGACTATGGTATAACGTGTTTGAGCCCCACACACACAATTGCCCGTGCTTCAGTTAAATGTGAAAAAGAGCAACAGATAAGCAGAGCGAACCAACAATTTTTGTTCAGAGTAAACATATATGGATTATATGAACAATTTTTTTGATTCGACAAAAATTTTCTGTTTCCCTTCACAGTCGCCTGAGGGTTTCCATCTTGACCGCCGCCTGTGCTCTTGGAGTGCCAGATTGCTTAGAGCAGGCTGCCCAGCGCTTCAACTCCTTCCTCCAGAATCCCACTACTAACCGACCATCCCCCGATCTTCGCGAGATTGTCTACTACTACGGCATGCAGCAGTCCACCAGCCAGTCAAATTGGCAGCAGTTGTTCACCCTTTTCCAGGCCGAAACGGACGCCAGCGAGAAGCTGAAGCTCATGTACGGATTGGCAGGCGTCCAGGATGCCCAGATGCTATTCAACTTCCTGGTGCTAGCGGCTGATGAGAGCATCGTGCGCTCCCAAGACTACTTCACCTGTGTGCAGTACATAGCCGGCAATCCCGTGGGAGAGCCTGTGGTGTGGGAATACTACCGAGAGCAGTGGCCCCAGCTCTCCGCCCGTTTCGGATTGAGCAACCGCAACTTTGGCCGACTTATCGCTCAGATCACGAGCAACTTTGGCAGCACCATTAAACTGGAGGAGGTGCAGCAGTTCTTCACCAAGTACCCGGAGGCTGGAGCCGGAGCCAACTCACGATTGGAGGCCGTGGAAACTATCAAGTACAACATAGAATGGCTGGCCAGAAACCGCGCTGACATCGGCGATTGGCTGAATGGCACGGCCACACCGCTGAACAAGAAAAACCAATTGTAAAATATATACTAATAACAACAAGCCAATTAGCCACTGATTAGAAGTGCCAAACAAACCAGCGAAATTTCCGTTTGAGATCAATAAAATTAAATTACGAAATCAAACCTTTAATAACGATGTTTTAATTTAATATGACCGCACATGAGGGTTTCGGGCATTTGGGCAGAAGTCAATTTTTTTATCCCAAGTATGTTTCAAAATTTGGCCACTCCTCTTGAACGCCCACAAACCGCAAAGCTCTATGGTATTCACATTTTTAATGCTAGAGAAAAGTTGTTTAAGTGAATGCAAATTGTTTTAAAAATATATATTTATTTCTACTTGTTTTAAGAAGTACTACTATGTGACATACATTTAATTATGTGTGCCTGTATGCAGTCAATATTTTTTTAATAGACTGTAATATTTTTCAAAAGTATACAAATATTTTTTTAATCATAAAAAAAAAAAAAATTTTAAAGCTCTTTAAAGCTCTTAAAAAGTTAACCTAATTGATATGGGTTTAACATAGAAAATATTCACTTTCCCTTGTCTAAGACACAAGATCTCTTGTTGTTACCACATCGGCTGGCTGACTGCAAACGCTGCTATCTGGCAATCATTATCGCACTCCGCGAACATAAACCGATTCGAGTGGCCGCAATCAATTCGAGCCGAATATTGGGCCACAAATGGATAGTGTTGGATCCACCGATTAACCCGCTAGTTAGTTGCTCGCGAAAAGTGCGATTGCAAAGATGTTCTTGTCGGGTTATTGGCTGCAGGTGGTGCTCTCCTGGGCGGTGGTGGCCTTTGCCACTGCCACAGTGGTGGTGGCGGTGCAGAAGGCACAGCTGGCTAAGGATCTCCAAGACGTGCAGGCCAAGATTGATATTTACGAAGAGTTGAATGGAAATGGAGCAAGTCGCTATCGGATGAAGCGTGAAGATAACGTGCGTATTAGTGGGACAAAGGTAGTCCGTCAAATGAGTTTACTGTAAACCCTTTCCATGCAGATTGACTACCGATTGCCAACGGCCCTGGTGCCCACGCACTACGACATCTACTGGCATCCGGATCTGGAAACAGGTAAGTTCACGGCCCAGGAGAGAATCACCATCAAAGTGGTCGAGGCCACCAACCAAATTGTCCTGCACTCTCATCTCCTGGACATCACGAATGTCTATGTCCTGAACCGCGAGGTGGAGAGATACGAAGTGGAGGAGGAGCGTCAGTTTCTCATCATCACGCTGACCACTGAGCTAGCGGTGGATGCTAGTATTACTTTGGGAATCCTATTCAATGGACAGATGAGGGACAAGCTTGTGGGTCTCTACAGCAGCACCTACCAAAACGAGGCGGGAGCTCAAAGGTAATGTTTCAATGTTTATGCCTAATCGAATATTTTTTATCTTAATTAATTTTATCGTTGCGACTTTAAAAGTTTATGTCACATTTATTTCTGGCTCCGAAAACCTTTTATAATTATATATGAGCTTTGAAACTTTAGATATTGTCATTTACCTTATTTGCAGAACCATTTCCACCACAAAATTCGAGCCCACCTATGCTCGCCAGGCCTTTCCATGCTTTGATGAGCCAGCGTTGAAGGCCACATTCGCTGTCACGGTGGTGCATCCCAGCGGTTCCTATCACGCCGTTTCCAACATGAAGCAAACGGTGAGGACAATCTTATCTCTTAGTTAGAAGCTTAACGAGATTAAAGCCCCTACACACCCTCCAGGAATCCAACTACTTGGGCGACAACACTGAGGCGATCTTCGAGAGCAGCGTGTCGATGAGCACCTACTTGGTGTGCTTTATTGTGTCCGACTTTGCCTCCCAATCCACCACAATCAGGGCCAACGGCATTGGTGAAGGACTTCTCCATGGAGGCTTTTGCCACGTCCCATCAGATCGAGAAGGTCGAGTTTGCTCTGGAGTTCGGAGCAGCTGTCACGGAGTACTATATCCAGTACTACAAGGTGCCCTATCCACTGACCAAACTAGACATGGCCGCCATTCCCGACTTTGCCTCGAATGCGATGGAGCACTGGGGCTTGGTAACCTACAGGGAAACTGCTCTACTGTACGATTCCAGCTACAGCTCCACCGCAAACAAGCAGTCGACTGCTGGAGTCTTGGCCCATGAGATTGCACACCAGTGGTTCGGAAATCTGGTCACCATGCAATGGTGGAACGATATCTGGCTTAACGAGGGATTCGCCCGCTTTATGCAGTACAAGGGAGTCAACGCCGTCCACTCAGATTGGGGAATGGTAAGTGGTTGCAATCTCTCGTTCGTGGTCTGTTCTAAGGCCTTCAATGAAAGCGGAGACAACAGCTTATAATTGAGTCTTAGGGTAAATTGCAAAACTACTCAACTGTCTTTAACGCGCTTGAGATTGTATATATGCTAATACATAACCTGTATAATATTTCCTACCCAGCTCGAGCAGTTCCAAATCCTCGCCCTTCAGCCTGTGTTGATCTACGACGCCAAGCTCTCCTCCCACCCCATTGTGCAGAAGGTGGACACCCCCGATGAGATTACCGCCATCTTTGACACAATCAGCTACGACAAGGGAGGCTCCGTGATTCGGATGCTGGAAACACTGGTCGGTGCCGAGAAGTTTGAGGAGGCTGTGACCAATTACCTGCTGAAACACCAGTTCGGTAACACAGTGACCGATGATTTCTTCAGCGAAGTAGACGCAGTGGTAACAGACTTGGATATCAAGAAACTGATGCTCACCTGGACCGAGCAGATGGGTTATCCAGTGTTGAATGTTTCGAAGGTGGCCGCCGGTTTCCAAGTCACCCAGCAACGTTTCCTTTCCAATCCTGCCAGTTATGAGGAGGCTCCTGAGGACAGCAAGTACGGATACAAGTGGAGTGTGCCGATCACCTATACTGCTGACACCTGGGAGGACGGTACAGTGGGCAGCGTGATCTTCGACCACGACGTGGACCTTGTAGGAATCGCTTTCGACAGCAATGTGCAGTGGATCAAGTTGAATGTCCACCAAACAGGATACTATCGTGTCAACTACGAAGACAGCCTTTGGACGCTGATCATCCAGCAGCTGATCAGCAATCCCACACGGTTTGATATTGCTGATCGTGCCCACCTCCTTAACGATGCCTTCGCTGTGGCGGATGCCAGCCAACTTTCGTACCGAGTTCCCTTGGAGATGACCGGGTATTTGGGGCAGGAGCGCGACTTCGTGCCCTGGTATGTGGCTGCCAATAAGCTCAGGGCCATCCATCGCAGCCTCATGTTTAGCGATGGATATGTGTCATACCTTACCTATGCCAGGAGTTTGCTTGCCGATGTTTACGCGGAGGTTGGCTGGACGGTGGATGCCAACAACCATCTGAAAAAGTAAGACTTTTAATTTATTTAATTAATTTAAATTTTATGTAAGTGAGACTAACGAGTTTAAGTTACACAGGATTATGTAAAAAAAAAAAAAAATAGGGCACTAAAATTTACGATACTCATTGCCCTCTAAAAAAGTTTTTTTTTTTTTTTTTCCCTTTTTTTTTTTTTTTTTTTTTTTTTTTTTTTTTTTTTTTTTTTTTTTTTTAAAATATCAAGACAGAAGAAGAAGTCCGAAATACGACTCTCTTTGTGCACAAGTCTTATTTAAAAATCACAGGAAGAAGGTCATGACTTTTCTATGCTACTTTCCACTTCTTTATTAAGCTAGGTTTGTTAAGTAGGGTTTTAATAGCAAAGTTTAATGGGTTTTACCAATTTATAACCTATATTATTACTTTTTTTTTCGGAGGAACCAATTAGTCATATAAATGGTTTAAGGTATTCGATTATAATGTTATGTTTTCTTTCACAGTCGCCTGAGGGTTTCCATCTTGACCGCCGCCTGTGCCCTTGGAGTGCCAGATTGCTTAGAGCAAGCTGCCCAGCGCTTCAACTCCTTCCTCCAGAATCCCACTGCCAACCGACCCTCCCCCGATCTTCGCGAGATCGTCTACTACTACGGCATGCAGCAGTCCACCAGCCAGTCAAATTGGCAGCAGTTGTTCACCCTCTTCCAGGCGGAAACGGACGCCAGCGAGAAGCTGAAGCTCATGTATGGATTGGCAGGAGTCCAGGATGCCCAGATGCTATTCAACTTCCTGGTGCTAGCGGGTGATGAGAGCATTGTGCGCTCCCAGGACTACTTCACCTGTGTGCAGTACATAGCCGGCAATCCCGTGGGTGAGCCTGTGGTGTGGGAATACTACCGAGAGCAGTGGCCCCAGCTCTCAACCCGCTTTGGCTTGAACAACCGCAACTTTGGCCGACTGATCGCTCAGATCACGAGCAACTTTGGCAGCTCCGTTAAGCTGGAGGAGGTGCAACAGTTCTTCACCAAGTACCCAGAGGCTGGAGCCGGAGCCAACTCACGATTGGAGGCCGTGGAAACCATCAAGTACAACATCGAGTGGCTGGCCAGAAACCGCGCTGACATCAGCGACTGGCTGAATGGAACAACCTCGTCGCTGACCAAGAAAAACCAATTGTAAAATACATTGTACACAAATAAAAACAAGCCAATTAACCACTTATTAAAATTGCATAAGAAACCAGCGAAATTTCCGTTCGAGTTCAATAAAATGAAATTCCAAAATCAAACCATAAATAAAGCCACGATATTTTCATTTTTATCCGGGCATGTGGCGATTTCTATAACTGCCTGGAATTGCCGTAGATAGGGGTTACGGGTATACGGTCAGAATGGAATCATGACCGGGCCTAATTATCCCGAGACTGTCCAGTCATAAAAGCCGATATATGGCCTTGTTATAAACATGAACGTAAAAGAACACAGTCATAAGGTCTAACATAAAACGTATTTATCTGGACATGGAACTATATAGTATATAATCTAGATATCGGCCAGCAATCTGGTCAGGTTTATCAAGTCCAAATTATAGGTTCAGATTCGCGACTTGCATTCAGTTTCCAACTTGACTTCCAGCCCAGAGGAAGCAGTTCTCCGTGAAAAATAAATCCCTAAAAATGGTTGCCTGTGAGTTTTATACAAAAAACCTCCCAAAGGAATTGGAACTAATTTGTGTTAATCGCAGGGCTGACGGTGAAGTCAGTGGCCATCTTTTTGGGCTTGGCCACCACGGCCTTCTGTGTCGCCACCATTGTGCTGGCCGTTCAGAATGCGGATCTGGAGAACGATCTGCAGGACGCACTTGATAAGATCGACGCCTTGACAGCCGACACAACCTCCACCACCTGGACCACTGCAGATCCTAATATTCCAGTCATTACCACCACTCCTAGCGATGGGGGATCTTCAGCAGCAACCACTCCAGGTGGAGGTGTTTCTCCAGGTGAAACCTCTCCAGGTGGAGGTGTCTCTCCAGGTGACACCACTCCAGGAGGGGGAAGCTCTCCAGGTGATGGAACTACATCCAGTCCCGGAACCACTTCCACCAGCGGCAACCCCATCTATCCCGAGCTTCCCACAGGACTTCCCGATCCTGATAAGGTAAGTCAAAGCCATCGTTTATTAAAACACAAAATCAGCTGTTTACTTAACCACATTATTAAAATTATCTCCATACTTGTTCATTTCAACAATAAAAGTTTTGAAGACAAAGGCTACATTTGCAAGAAAAAACCCCAACTCGGAAAGCAGAAATTTTCCCCGCTGGTCAGCAATGATCGTAAAGTCGGCATGGCCACCAATTCCACAATTATCAAGTTTCCAAATAGGTGTGTGTTGGTCATTTCTAGAGCTTATCGCCAGGGAAGTGTTTTTTATCATAATTCAAAATACAACTTGGCTAATTTCACGAGTTACTTATGTTAGTTTAATTGCGGCTAACGCAGAGTAAAGAGTCTCAATAATGGGCAACACAAAGGAGAGGATTAAGGGTAATTATTTAATCGGAGGCAGTTTGAATCCAAGAAATTCAGAAATATATCTTTCCATAGACTTGATCACCGCGGAGCGTGTGGCAATATTCTTTGGCCTACTGTCCACCTGCCTGATCGTTGCCCTCGTTGTTGTGGTTGTCCACAGGGATAACTTATGGCTAGAGTTGGACGAAGCCAAGCGGATGTTGGATGTTCTAGAGGACTACATTCAAAGCAACTTGCTTAGTGGTATCACTGTTAGGTAGCTGAAAATATAAGAAGTAAAAGTGAGGGTTTTCACATTTGATTTGTTTCGTTTTAAAATTAACAAAGGCGTAGGATTGTATTAAATCGAAATAAATGCATTAAAAACAAAAACCTGAACCAAACCTTTTTCAAAAGCAGAGTCGGAAGTTTTACCTATACAAATTCTACATCATAAATTGTGAACTTTATTTTACAATATCCAGCCCCTTTATCCCCCTTAAAGTTAAATGGTTGCAACGAAGTCCACTTTGTTTACGACCTGACCAAAAAGTTGCTATTCCCTATCGCTGCCTTATCATCGCATTGCTCACTTTATAGAGCCACAGCACATTATCGATCGGGTGGATATTGAGTAATCTTTACAACCCCGCAGATCGAATGGCGCCTGCCCTCGGAAATAAGGCCCATCAAGTACAGGCTGTATATCCAGCCCAATCTGAAGACGGGTGAGTGCGAGGGAACCGTTTCCATCCAGTTCCAGCTGAACCAAGTCACCAATCTGATCGTCCTGCACGCCAAGGATCTCAATGTGCACAGCATCAGCATCCTGAACATGATGGCGCGCATGCGCGTGGCCGTCGACAGTGTTAAAAAGGATGACAGCCGCGAGCTGATCCTGATCACGCTGAGGGAGGTCCTGAGCATCAACAAGGCCTACACCCTGTCCTGCAGTTTCGACTGCAATCTGAACAGCCTGGTTGGCAGCTACATAAGCAACTACACCAACGCCGAGGGCATTGAAAGGTAAGTAAATTAACAATATGTTAATATGTGGTAATAAGGAACAACCGGAAATCATCTTTTAATCTCTGTAATACTAAGTCATACGCTTAGGCTTAACACTTCTGTTTCGTATTAACTTATAGTGTATGCTTTCTTAAAGATTCGATTTCAAACATTATTTTCAAAAACACTTAGAATTACACATTTCATGCATTTTATGATATTTTTTTCCGTTGTAAAAATGTGACACACCCCACAACTAAACCTTTTACTAGGTTAGTTCAAGACATATTTTAAAGTGGCATAGAAAAAATACAAGAATGTACTAGTTTACATTTTAAGTGAATTTTTAAAAAAATATTAGGAATCCTTTTGAACCATTTTTACATCTTTTTGTGACCCTCACTTTCTTGGTTAACTGCGTTTTAAATACAATACAGTAGTTTGTTGTCTAAACCTATTTAGGCTATGAATTAAATTAGAAAATTAAATTGCAAATGTGAAATACATTTTTAAAAGCAGAAAGCTAAGATGTACAACATTTCTAATAATTTTAAATGAAATGTCTTACTAGATTTTCGCTTCAATAATAACTCATCCCCCAAGTAACACAAGTCATCCGTTATGTAATATCTTGTAATTTAGAAGTTTTTAGATAGTTAAGTGCTTTTACATTGACCGCGTCTGTGTGCTCAATTTACGATCACAGGCACATTATCGAATACCCCCAATGCTCACTGCTGTTTGGAGTTTACTGCTTGTTGTGCCAATGAGAAAGCCGGTCTCAGCTGATGAAAGAGCTTTTCGGCAAAGCTCCGAGATCGTGATCGCTTTGGAGCTCCGCTTCACTTGGAAGTTCAAAGCTGAGCGCGACGGTCGCAAAAGAGCGGGTCGCGACTTGGAATACGATCTCAAATTCCCGCAGTACGGTTCACGTTCTCGTTCCCGGTCCTCTTTCTCCGATCTTCCCGGCTTCTCGTGTGCGCGCCCACGATTTGAATCAAGAACAATCGCTGTTCGTCAATTGCCGTTATCAAATTAGCTGAGAGAATATCTTACTCGGACCCGGCAAAGTGACAATTAATGCCGTCCGTAGACAAAACGTGACTCGAAAAGCTGTGATTCCAACTGTAAATCATAGTGCGAAATGTGACAAAAATAATAGATAATAAGTGGCCCAGATCAATCAGATACCGTTGAGTCCGCTCCAAAAGCTCCACCACAAACGATCATTGTCACCACGAAGTCCGTTATGCGATCGTATTCGATTTTAATTGGGCGCATTGATGCGATTACTAATTTTAATATTTGCTGAAATGCGACCGCCGGATTCTATGCCAACTTTGACTTTCAACAGCCAGTCCGATAAACAACAAGCCACCGCAAGCTACAAGCTGGCCAGCAGAACTCCACATGGCTAAATCAAACAGGTTGCACCTCTCCGCTCCCCCTGTGATGGCCTCCACTTGGTTAGCTGCAAACAGGCTTGGAGCCAAATGCATACATAGTTCACTTGCCGCGCAAGTTCTTGGCCTTAAATCGGCCACTGTCGCTGCACTGGGAAAAGGTTTAAATAGTATTTCGAATTTTAACAAATTTAATTTGTATTCTGTTTCGCATATGTATGTATCAAAAGCATACCACAGATCAATATGATATTTTAATATATCAGTTCTGCATACTTCACTTTCAACTATCTTGAAAATGTGGCTTATCTTAAAATGTGGAACTTCAAATTATCAAACAACGCAGCTGAATAATTTTAATATGATAAAAGACTCAGATTAACAATCCACTTGTGAAAACCCCTCAGTTAAAAATAATCAGATATAGCAAAAACCAAAATATGATTATTTATTTTCCTCAGTAAAAGACACAAGATTTTTATCGAGATTTAAATATTTTAGTAAAAAAAATATTTTTTTAAAAAATGTTCTATAGAAATTGTAAAATTTTGTCGCCGTGTATCGCGCTGCCTGACTGTTGGCCAAGAAATGAGCCGTGTTTACATCTCCAATGCTGCGGATACTCAATGGCCGCTGAGAAAATACTTTCTTCCAAAAGCCGAAACGAAATGGGTCGACATCATTGACTGCCAAACAACTTGTTGTCGTAGTATTTCTCCCCTCTCCGTTTCTCTCGGTGTTTTCTCGTTTTGTTTTGTTCTTGAAAGTTCAGTCGAAGCGCAGTGGTCAAACCTTTTTTCATTTTCATTTTTCATTGACACTGATTTCTTTTTTGTTCTTCTTGGGCGAAATAGAAATTTTACTCAGGTGTGGGAAAGAACCTTCACAAGCGACATGAAAGGGGGTTTTAATTAGATTATTGTGCTAATAATGTAAATGAATAGCTTTTGGGCGGAATTGATAAGGCATTTGACACCTTTAGCAAGGTGTGAATTAAATATTTCAACGCTTTCAAGTTCAATTCTCCTCATTAGATTTCTGTGGCTCTTATTTTATTTTTAGTTTTTTATAAGCACGTTTTAAAATTGTTTGACATTTTAAGAGCTGTAAATAAATCAAAACAATTTTGGTTTGTTATCAAAATTGACTTACTGTTAGTGAATTTAGGGCAAACATTTTTTTTTAGAAATTTAGTTGTTTGCTTTATTAGTTTCCCGTTTCAAATGTTCGTATTTAAGAGACGCAACTTAAAAAACCCATGCCAACTATACAGTTTTAATTTGGTTCCTTTTTACTTTATATAAACAAATTGGCCAAGGCGAAAAATTTATAGTGTACCTTTGTTAAAAGTTATGCAACTCTTTGATTGAAAATAAATTAATTTCGCATACCGTTAACCCCAAACATGCAAATTGTGGCAATCATTTCATTGTCCACCTATCTGCCCCTTATTTATTGTTTTTATTTTAATTTCTCCTTTGTGAATATCGTAAATTGCAGGCACGTAAAGACGACCTTTGTCAAGTGTCATCCCATCGCGGGTGCTATGGGTTATATTTCGTACTCCTCTGTGTTTTATTTTGTGTTTTTGGGTGTTTTTGGGGCGCACTTGTCACGTATTTGCATTTGCATTTTTGTGGCTATTACTCCAGCGACTTTTGTGTATTGTGAAAGTTATGACCTTAAAAAGCCTGAAGAACGTGTTTCAAATAAAAGCTTTCAATTTCAAATTTCCAAAATTGAATGCAGTTAGGCTTTTAGGTAAACAATAATATGATGCAGTGAGAAAAAAAGTTGTCTTCTTTTAAGCTTTGACCAAAATGCTTTATTGGAAACATATAAAAAAAAATCTTAAAATATATTTAAATAGATAAAGATATGTGGGTATAATTTTTACAAACTAGTATACATGATTTTCGATTAATATTACACTACAATATTGCGAAAATGTTTTGGTCAGCGAACAGTAGGAACATTTTACACCAATGACTCAACTTCAAAGTGGTTTTAGAATTTGTGATTAGTAATAAATATTTAAATTTCTACTGCTGCAATATCCGGTTAATTTGGAATAGAATATACAGCCACAATATTTTCCGTGTGCGTTCAACTCGATGTTCAAAGAAGTGAAATTATGCGACTCATTAGCGAAGCATGAGAACTGTTATGTTGTGGCATGTGCCCCCGCGATCATCGCTTCATCGGCTTCAGAATGCGAAGACATCCACGTATGTGCAATGGGGCGTGTCCGATTGCCTCTTGGAAGTCGTATGTATATAATCTAGACCCGACCTACCAGCTGCCATTGTCTGCAGATCTTCTGGCTGTGTTTCCAGCCTCTCATAAGGTAGTAGTCATGCAATTTCGTTGCCGCCGATGTGCGGTGGCTTTGTGCGATGCGCGCTCCCTAATTGAGTCAGCATTACATCATCGGGGGCTCGGGCTCTGCGATCTGCGATGCGCGGAAGATGAGCGGAGGGAGGTGGGCCATGGGTATCAGAGACAATTGCCTTTCGGCTGGTGAAAATTAGCATATTCTGCAGTCTCGAATTCCTCATTTCGCACAATTTGAAGTGAATAGTGTTATGCATGCACATGCATCACAATGCAGCTGCGTCGTTTATTGTTCTCCGGTATGAGTACTCCTATATCCTGACATAATTGTCAAAGCAAAAGCCATGGATCCCGGCTCTGCGGGCACGGGCAATTCAATGCATTTCCATTGCTAATAATGGCATCTGCAATTTCTTCCCATCGCTCAAACAACGCAGATTTGTGCAACAGACTCGGCAAATTGACAGGCAAAAAGCCAACAACCTTTTGCCATCCGTCAATCAAATGTACATGGAGAAAAAAATATTATAAATATTTCTTAATCAAAATAACATTTGGATACATATCTATAAATTATAATGTGATGTTTATATTTTACTTGTTTTCGGTTATTGTATACATATTTAAGTATGTACGTATTTGAATTCATTTGATTTAGAAACAGAGTCTATTTTATTGTTATTAAATGACTTAGTTTTAAAATAACTCATTATTTGGAATTTTTTAAGCTGTTTCGAAATTTTCTCATTTATTTCCACTTGTTCAATAAAACATAATTTGTTTTTAAATTTCATAACAATGTTATGGGATAAATATAAAATAAATAAATTCAATTTTAAAGTGTAAAAGTGATATTGTCATTTTGATTGAGTTTATTACTCCATCTGATTTGATTGTTTTGTCACTTAAATGTCACATAGCTTATCAACAAAGGTTAAAGTCGTGAGTCCGTTGCCTTCATCTCATTTCGTGGGCTATAGGATATCATGTTTTACCGTGTAAAGACACCAACGCCTTTGTAGAAAGTGGCCTGTGGTGGTCGGATCATTGCAACAATCCCGGGGATTCGAATTGCAACTTTTGCGGTTAGCCAGCCCAGTTCCAAACATCAACTAAACTAAAAAATGGCTTCGAGTATTTGTAGTAACAATTTCACGAAATGACCAACTTCATTACGTGACCGTTCGTGGGGATTGGGGGACAGAAATTACAGGCATCTGATTGATCTGCAGCGAGACAAAATTGAGGCAATCTCCTCTCCACCTGGAGATGGAGTGAAATATGACGGAAGCTGAGCTGCCCCGCCCCACACCTGGCACCTCCATAAAAGCCAGGCAAACAAACCCGTGTTTGTTTATAAGCAGCTCGGAGATTATAAAAACTGATGATGGCAGCGGCGACGCATGTAATTCAGTACGCGTCTTTTTACGATGCTCTCGAATTACCCGGCCGATGACACAATAGATATGTAGGATGAAGTGGTGGCATTTGGGGCAGCCTCAGTTCGTGATAAAGCTACAGTTAAAGTGGAGCTACCGATCGTGGCAGTGACACTAAAGAAATCTTTAATTATGTTCCCCAGTGATTTAATGTTGTAGAACGTCGAGTCATACAGCACCCAAAACCAGTGTAAATAAGTCTAGTGAAATATTGAGAAAATATACAGAGAAGGAGGAAGGAAACACACAAGTCATGTATGCAGGGAAAAACGTCCGCCCGCGCAGCAGTCTCTCCACAGACGACAATCACCGGATCAAGGACACCAACCGGCCCCACAAGGCCCCCAGCAACACGATCCTCACCCTGGTGGCCTTCTGCGTCTTCCTGCTGGTTCTCTGCGGCTTCCTGCTGGGCGCCCTCGTCTACGTCGGGAAGAACATAGCCGACGAGCACCAGAGGCAGCAGCAGGCGAACAGCTCCCAGTTGCCCCTCAACGCCACCATCCGCACAGTGTACGTGGACCGGGACCAGTTGCTCTCCACAAAGCCCATTCAGAGCGTCCTCTCAGGTTCGTCTTTTGCTACCGACCTACATAGGAGTGCAGTGAAAAAAAATTAACTTTGGTTTTAGATCTTTCAAAATTTATATATTTATTTCAACGATAAAAGATAGAAGACAGTCAAAAGACAGGTTCAACTAATGAGTAAAGACATAAGCTCAGAGCTTTTATTAATTTTTACATTTTCTTCCAAAATATTAACATACAGTCTTCGATTGAACAGCTTCCTTAAGAGTGATTTATTTACAAATGACTAAAACCAAATATTAAAAATGGATGACATAAATAGAACATTTGAAGAACATTTGTATTGTTTTCATTATAACGTTTGAATTGATAAGCACTATCTTAAATTTTTTGTATTTAAAATTCTACTTCTGAAAATATTTTAAATATTAGAACAGAAGATTCTGAATACCACAGTTTATATTAACATATGTAATGTTGCACACATATCATATGTAAAATCACTTTTACGAAAAGTTCACATAATTGAGTGTCAACTTTTAACTTTTTAAAAGAAACAATTTTTAATTGTATCATATCATCAAATCAACGTTAATATTTATGAAAGTGAGCTTAATTCAAAGAAATCTTTCTGGTTATTTGAAAACAACTAATATTCAAGTAATCAAACACATACTTTCTTTAACTGTCAGACTGTTTAGATCATCATCCATCAGATTAACTCAAATAAAATCCAAATTATGATAAGACAATGTATCGTAAAATCGTGTTTGAATTTGGCGCGCTTTTTCTACGGTAAAATATACCAAGTGAATCTATCCAAGTTCTCAACCTTCCGTCATGCTTTTTGTGGTATATTTAAGGGATTTTTCGACATTACTTGGCATATTTGAGAGTGTTTTGTTGTTAGCTTTTTATGAGACTGATTTTAGATTAAAAGTAGTTATTTAAACTAATAATAAATCGATCAACAAACGCAGATAACCGCGTTCACACCACTCAAGTGCCCGTTACCAAGTCGATCGCCATGGCCACCCTAGCGCCCGCCATCAAAGCAGCGAGCAAGGTGCTCCAGAATCTCGGATTCCGGCTGCCCAAGCAGATAAAACCGAGCAAGTACCTCGTGCACCTGCGCCCCGATCTCGACCGGAAGAACTACTCCGGAAACATAAGCATCAGCCTGCAGGTGCTGGAGCCCATTGCCTTCATCCCGGTGCATGTCAAGCAGCTGAACGTGAGCACCGTGGAGGTGCAGCACCTGGACGAGTCTGGTGCTCCGCTGAAGAGCATTACGCCCTCGCTGACCTTCGCCCACCCGGAGTTCGAGTACTGGGTCACGGAGTTCGAGCAGCCCCTGGACGTGGGCAACTACTCGCTGCGGCTGAACTTCAGCGGATCGCTGACGGATCGGATCACGGGAATGTACCAGAGCTCTTACCTGGACAAGCTGAAGAACCGCTCCAGGTAGCCAGGCGTCTAACCACCAAAAGCCCCCAGCATGTCACTAACATAGATTTAAGAACCCCTCTTTGCGGTCTACGTGGTTCCACTTAATTTAACACACGTTTTTAAACCAAATCCAATATTTATATAAATCTTACATACATTTAATTGTTCATTGTGGTAAGAGTTATTGAATATTAACACAGAATCAAACTAAATTACCTGATATTCTTTACACCTTAAATGTATCAACATATATTGGTTTCTGGTTGAATCTCTCCTTAATCACCATGATGTACAACATTAATGTTACCCATTACACCTTTTCAGATCGATTGTGAGCACCAAGTTCGAGCCCACCTACGCCCGTTTGGCATTCCCCTGCTTCGATGAGCCCGCTTTGAAGGCACAGTTCACCATCACGGTGGCCCGTCCCAGTGGCGATGAGTACCACGTCCTGTCGAACATGCCCGTGGCCAGCGAGTACGTCGATGGCGATCTCACCGAGGTGACATTCGCGGAGACAGTGCCCATGAGCACCTACCTTGCCGCCTTTGTGGTCTCTGATTTTGCGTACAAAACGACAACCGTGACTGGAACCACCATCGAACTAAGGGTTTATGCCCCTCCTGCTCAGGTTGAGAAGACCCAGTACGCCCTTGACACTGCATCTGGAGTGACAGCATACTACATCGACTACTTTGGCGTCTCGTACCCGCTGCCCAAGCTGGATCTGGTGGCAATACCCGATTTCGTGTCTGGTGCGATGGAGAACTGGGGACTGGTCACCTTCAGGGAGACCGCTCTCCTCTATGACGAAACCACCAGCTCCAGCGTGAACAAACAGCGCGTGGCCATCGTGGTGGCGCATGAGCTGGCCCACCAATGGTTCGGCAACTTGGTGACCATGAACTGGTGGAACGATCTGTGGCTGAACGAGGGCTTTGCCTCGTTCCTGGAGTACAAGGGCGTGAAGCAAATGCACGCAGACTGGGACATGGACAATCAGTTTGTGATTGAGGAACTGCACCCAGTGCTAATCATTGATGCCACCCTAGCCTCCCATCCTATTGTCAAGTCCATTGAGAGCCCCGCTGAGATCACTGAGTACTTCGACACAATCACTTACTCCAAGGGAGCTGCGTTGGTTCGCATGCTGGAATATCTGGTGAGTGAGGAAAAGCTGAGGAACGCCACCACTCGCTACCTTATTCGCCATATCTACGGCACTGCCACCACTGAGGATTACCTCACTGCCGTCGAGGAGGAGGAGGGACTCGACTTTGACGTCAAGTAAGTATCATGCATTGCTTGGAAGGATGCCTAAATAAATTGTTACTTTTTTAAACTTTACAGACAGATCATGCAAACCTGGACGGAGCAGATGGGCTTCCCGGTCGTGGAGGTGGAGAAAAGTGGCAACACCTACAAGCTCACCCAGAAGCGTTTCCTAGCCAATGAGGATGACTATGCTGCCGAAGCCGAAGCATCGTCGTTCAAGTGAGTCGATTTGTACCCACTTTTATTTTATCTCATCTTACTTAAACGCTTATTTTCTTCAATAGCTACCGGTGGTCAATCCCCATTACCTACACGAGCAGCATCAACAGTGCGGTCCAGTCCACGATCTTCAACCACAACGACAACGAGGCCAGCATCACACTACCAGGCGATGCTAGCTGGATCAAGTTCAACAAGGATCAGGTGGGCTACTATCGAGTGAACTACGCCGCCGAACAGTGGGCTGCTCTAACCAGTGCGCTAAAGGCGTCCCGGGAAACCTTCAGCACTGCTGATCGTGCTCATCTGCTAAACGACGCCAACTCCCTGGCCGCTGCCGGACAGCTGAGCTACTCTGTGGCGCTGGATCTGAGTACATACCTGGAGAGCGAGCAGGACTATGTGCCCTGGAGCGTGGGCACCTCCTCCCTGTCTACTATGCGGAATCGCGTCTACTACACTGATCTGTATAGCAACTTCACCACCTACGCCCGAAAACTGCTTACGCCCATTGTGGAGAGTGTCACATTTACCGTGGGCACCGATCATCTGGAAAAGTAAGAAATTTATTCTTATAATGTCTAATTCGCTTACCAAATTGCAGTTAAATATTGGTCGAGTTTCGGTATTTCTAAATTATTTACTAAATGTCAATGTCTTATAATTTTTTTCAAATTTGATAATTTTTAATGTATTAATTTAAACGTAAAGCTTTTGTAAGGTTTTAAAATTTTTTACAAAATCTTTGTCATCCTTATCAAAACGAATTTTAAAAATTTTTCCAGAAAACTCTCTACTTATTATATCGCATTAACAAATAACAAGTGCGGCTAAGCGAGCTTTACCAAAAAGACCTAAAATAAATTATCAATATTTTCTTTCTTTCACAGTCGCCTTCGCATCAAGGTGCTGAGCTCAGCGTGCAGCCTGGGACACGAGAGCTCGCTACAGCAGGCAGTCACACTATTCAACCAGTGGCTGGCAACCCCAGAGACCCGGCCCAGTCCCGACATCCGGGACGTTGTCTACTACTACGGTCTGCAGCAGGTGAACACGGAGGCTTCCTGGGACCAGGTGTGGAAGCTGTACCTAGAGGAGAGTGATGCCCAAGAGAAGTTGAAGTTGATGAACTGCCTGACCGCCGTGCAGGTGCCGTGGCTGCTGCAGCGATACATTAACTGGGCCTGGGACGAGAGCAACGTGCGTCGGCAGGATTACTTTACGCTACTGGGCTACATTTCCAGCAATCCGGTGGGCCAGAGCTTGGTGTGGGACTATGTGCGCCAGAACTGGGAGCAGCTAGTGGAGCGTTTTGGCATCAATGAGCGTACCTTGGGTCGACTGATCCCCACAATCACAGCTCGCTTCTCCACGCAAACAAAGCTGGAGGAAATGGAGCAGTTCTTTGCCAAGTATCCCGAGGCGGGAGCCGGAACTGCGGCTCGCCAACAAGCGTTGGAAACGGTAAAGGCCAACATCAAGTGGCTTACCCTGAACAAGGCGCAGGTGGGCGAATGGTTGGCCAACTACGTCCAACAGTCCGCTGTCACCAATCGCATACAATGAGTCGCCAAATAGGCCATGTGCACCCTGTAAAATATCAGTTATGTAAAAACTACCAATGGAATTGAACATAGTCTTAGCTAACTAGTGCAGCAATTGCATTTCAAATGTGAACGAAGAATTGTGAATGCTTATGATATTTTTGAAGAAAATACAAGACAAAAAATTGAATTAATTTATTAACAATTGGGAATATTTTGGACTTAAGTTCTTTTTTTAAATACAGCGTATAGTCTTTAAAACTTTTGGGGTTCTTTCTTTTTTAAGAAATCGGAAACCTTCTCCAAAGCAGTAAACATTAAAACAAAAAACATTAACTTTCACTTCGAACAACTTAAAAACAACTTGTGTCGTATAATATGCATTATTATTTTACACTTCCTCACAGTTTGACGTGGATTGAAAAGCGTTTAAAGTCATGACTGCCACATTTGTTTGCGTATGTTAATAGTACAGAAAAACTGCACAAACTTGCTTAGACGTTACTAAATATTTAAAGTCTGAAGATAGTAATACTATAGTACTTTATAATGATAGTAAACGAACAAGCTGGTACATTAAACAAATATTTGCAGTCTGGTTATAAGAAATACATTGTATCAATAGTCAACGATCAGCTTTTCCATTCAATAAACAATAAAAAAAGAGTGCAAAGTGAAAGCTGAAGGGAGCCAACAATTAAACAATTGTAAACATAAAATAAATATTAACTAATAATGCAATCGCCAACTAACCAACTAGAAGCCCGTATAAATAGGAGCCAGTTCGAATAGAGAGGTAGTTCTGAATCCAGCAGAGTAAGACAGCAACTAAATCACCATGCAGTCCTCCACTTTCCTGATGTCCATCTTGCTGGTTGCCATGCTCATGCTGTTCAGTGCTCCGGCCACTGAGGCCACCTTCCTCCTCATCGCTTGCTTGCTCCGCTCGCCGCTGTGCCCGTGGATCACCACTGCAGCTCCCACCACTGTCTCGACATAGGGAGCCATTGACGACATAGCACCGCATTTGATTGATGTAGAATGTTATACATAAAGTATAATACTTTTCCAAAGTGTTCTTTAAAATACAGGACTCTTAAAAGTCCTGTTGAATATAGGACGCTTGGGAATAGTATAATCAAATAAAAAAAATTTTGTTGCATTAAAGGAATGCATTTTGTCGACTTTTTTCACCCCCTCAAATCAGGCTCTCTATTTACTAAAAAGTACAACTTATACAAAATTAAAGTATACTTCTGGCATTGTTTAAAACGATTTTTATTTGAAGTAACCAAGTTGTGCAAATTTTCGTCTTAAAGGTCGTAATTGTAAATAGAAAAGTATAGCCTACTTTCAAATGGATATGAAAATAATGGTCTTTCGTTCAACGTAAAGTTAGGTAAAAATGTAAGTGTTGAATGTAATGTCGTGGGAAAGCAAACGGCATGTGACTACTCACAGTAATAGTTTAATATTTGTTTGACGGGCTATCGCTATATTTAAGTTCACACAAAGAGACTGCAAATATTTTTGAACAGTCGCAAGGAACACCTTGGCTAACTTGATCGACCTGTGCAAAGAATACCTTAACAGTTGGTGGTTATGCAAGCTAGAATAGTAGCACGTATAAATAGGGCTCGTTCGGATTGGGAGATAGTTCTTAATCCAGTGGGGAAGAAAGCAAGCAAGTCACCATGCAGTCCTCCACTTTCCTGATGTCCATCTTGCTGGTTGCCATGCTCATGCTGTTCAGTGCTCCGGCCACCGAGGCCACCTTCCTCCTCATCGCTTGCTTGCTGCGCTCGCCGCTGTGCCCGTGGATCACCACTGCAGCTCCCACTACGGCCTCAAAATAAGGAGCCCTTGCCGACATAGCACCGCACTTGATTGATGTAGAACGTTATGTATATAGTATAATACCTTTTCAAAGTGTCCTTTACAATACAGGACTCTTAAAAGGCCCGTTGAATCTAGGACTCTTAAAAAAAGTATAATCAAATAAAAAAAAATGTTGTTGCATTAAAGAAAAAAAGCAAGCAAATCATCATGTCCTCCACTTTCCATAATCCACCTTGAAATCAGATTGAGGAGCCATTGCCGACATCGACCATCACTTGATTGGCGAAGAATATATTATGAGTTATAATAAGTATATTATGAATTATAACATATTCTACGTCAATCAAGTGATTATGATTTCTAATATTTTATATTTATGGCTCTTATTAGTCCTGCTCTATAAAGAACTCTCAAGAAAGGAATACTGAATAAGATATTTTTTTTTTCACTAAATTTATGCATTTTTGGTCTCTCATAATACTTTAACAATTCTTGCTCACGTTTGTTGTTGTTATACTTAGACGGAAGTCTTGAATAATACCAGACACAAAGAAAAAAGTTATATGAAAACTATTCTTCTTGATATCTTTAAAATGTAAAGAATCAGTTTGTAGGGTCAGTTGAAAAAATCATTCATATCGACACATCCCTGAAAACAATTGAAAAACCAACACAGAGAAGTGCCTTTGATAAAAATCGCACCACTATAAATGACACCACAACTCAAGTCGTTCAAAAGGGGAACTTACAAGTCTTTCAATTATATTTTATGTTGCCTTTTATTGTTTGTTACTCGGCACGCGCACATGATTGGTTTCGATTGTATCTAAACCCGATGATTGCCTGATTTCGACCTTGAAGGGAAACTTCCTTCATATTTATGTGTTTATTATCCGACACGAGGGAAACATTTCGTTGCATACTTTCTGGCCGTAAGTCCAACGGAATGGCGGAACCGGAAACAACTAACGGCGCTCTAGTGTTTGTTTAATTCCGTTACTGTCTCATTTTATGGATGAATTTTATATCCCGATTCTATATGGCCAAAAGTGTTTATACCATGTATGGCGGGCAGCAGGAGGACATCAAACACTGCTGTTGTTGACAAGGTCTGACGTAAACAGGACACTTTCCGAAATTGTTTACGAGTGGAATTGATAACGCTGAGCAGCCGATTAGGAGGCCGCTCGAAAGTCAATCAGAATCACTCAATTGGCCCGTGTCCAATACGCAAAAACGATGACGGCATATGTGTTGTGGGGCCATGGGACTGCATAAATTTATATTCGGCATCGCTGAGTTATCGTCATCATGCGCACAATAAATGACAATATTTTGCAGTAGCAATGGAAATGGCAGTTCAAGTTCTGCCCCAATAATCTGCCGCCGCCATGACAACGATTTATCTCTATATGCGAGAGTTTCGATTTGATTTCGCCCATAAATTGTCCGGGTCAGCTGCGATTTAAGGTTAAATATCAGTTTGGCTTAATCTTTAAGAACCATTTAGCAGCCACACACCAAGGTCGCACAATTGACTTGTCTGGGTTCTGGTCCTCTTGGCCCCTAAACTATTAATGCATTGTACGGGGCCCAATTGAGACAAGATAATGAACATCGGGCCGAATCAAGTGGCCGACCAACTTCTGGAACTGAAACAGCTGCAGGCGTCTAAATTGGCCATCCGACTGGAGTCGGTTACCAATGCAAGCCATCTCATTTGGCCTTTGTCTATGCCCCTGTGTGCTATAAAGTTTGCTCTTGCCACCGCACCCATCCACACAAGTCTGCACTCGAAGGAAACATTGAAAGCAGTTTTCTACAAAGTCGTTTTTGTTAAAGCTGTTCCCTAATTTGGAGTAGGAAAATATGAATATCCTGATTTTGACAAAAGTTTGGTATTTTTTTGTCGTTTCGAGGCCTTTGTTTTTATAATTTTATAGAACCCGTTTCCTGTACTTGTTTGATAAGATAACTAATAACCCCTTTATCAAATTTATTACTTTAAAATACACGCATTCTTTATAAATTGGAAGATTTTAAATTTTTGAATGAATGTTAATTTAAATGTTAAATTTTTTTTAATGTTTTCAAGAAACATTAATTTGTCTTTTATTGTTGCACTTAAATTTTTGTTATTGAAGCATTCTAGTAAAATACTTTCGGGTTTATTGAACTGTGACACTTAACAAATTTCAAAACTTGTTAATTTAATTTAGTGGGCAAATACTATTGATTTGAAGAATTTTTTTTAGTGTATGAATAGTTGGCCCTGGGCCAGGCAAACTTATTTTGCCTCCTCTCAACGGCAAAGGGGCGCAAAGCCAGTCATTTGTAATCAAAATAAAAGCAACTTTAATATTTTCATTTTCTAGCAATAAAATGTAAAAATTAGCTCAAACAATTTTTTAGATTTATTAAATGCTGTTAAACAAATTGGTGTATGAATTGTATTTGTGTTTTAATCAATGGACGTAACATTAACATTTACTTTCTCAGACAATCGGAGAGCAAAGTGGCTACCTTAATAATTGCGATCCTGATTGCCATTCGTATCCACTCACAGGCTGGTCGGTCAGTAAAAAATAATTGCCTATCCCCCGAAACACCATAAAATGTTGGTGTCTAGCAGCCAAAAAAAAAAATGTGGGCACCCAAGATTGTCATTCTCACGTTTAGGTATTTACTTTCGCTATCTCACATCTCAATGGCAGTCGTATGGAATATTTTCCCAATTGGCTGCAGGGACACTTTTATGACCACAAAACCTGTTGAACCGTAGTGTGATGGCTCAAGAATAAAGTAATTAATTGGCAACCTGGTGAAATTACTTCATTAGCTGCTAATTGAATTGGTTTTCTCCCGAACAGTGCTAAGGGAAATCAAGCGGAATTTAAACAAGCGGTGGGGATGGGGTCTCGACATGATTAATATTGCATTTTGGCAGCGGCGAGACAGAAAACAGCCCATTTGGATGGATGGACCCACAGACCTTGGAGTAAATAAAGGACCGGAAATGGCAGGGCCTACCCTCGTTTATGTTATATGAATAGGGATTTCTTTTCCGGTCCGGCTTCTCCGCCCCAGCCATTAATCTCAATTTCAACGGCAAACATTCAATCAACCCAAGGGCAAGCTACAGTACAAGCGCCTTTTGTAATTAAAGACACATTAAGGGATCGTTAAAATTAAAGTGCCACTTAATAGCCCGGTTGGAGAATATCTGTGCCTTTTTCATGGCTTCTGCAGCAGTCAACGTGCGGAATTTAACGGTCTATGCAAATCGAGAACTATTGGTAATATTGAGCGAAATTACAGCGAAAAAAATTTAAATGGAGCAAGGAAAAAGGATCCATTTAAATTGAGTAAGAAAAGAAAATCTGATGAAATTATACGACACCCCTAATAAAATAGAAGTAATTAAAGCTTTACCCTCCAAAATTTTATTCAAAAAAATCGAAGTACTTTTTTATACAAAACATGATTACAAGATAATAGAAAGCTAAAGAAAAATGCACAGCCCATGTAAGACCTTTAACCACAAAACACCATTTAAAAAATGTAACTTAGCATATTATTGCTTTCATTGTTTTTGTTTGAACAGCTTTGTTTGTCCATAAACATTTTCCCCCTTTTACTCATCCAACGTGCTAGTTTACTTATATAATTTATTTAATATTCTGTTAATAAACACTCAGAAGAACAAACAGAGCTGAAATAAATAACAATTAAAATATCTCAATTGAAAAGCAATTAAGCTCCTGAGTGCTGCAAAAAGATTTAGATGAAGAAGCTAGCAAACAAAATCACTTTAATTCGTTAGCAAATACCCGAAAACTGCACAATAACTGGAGTATTTATATTGCACATTCACTTAACCATTGCTGGCTTATAGTTGCATGCAGATTACGGATCTGAACATCGTCCTGATGCCACTTCTCGTATCTGCCTGATCCTTGTTGTGGAAAAGTGCATAAAATTTATTCGGGCTTGTCGCTGGCCGTAAAATTGTTGGTAAAAAAGTGCCATAAAAGCCGTTAATGGCGCGACTGTCTGTAATTAAAAATCCCACACGCGCTGTGGCATGCATGGCGTATACGTGATGTGAGTGAACCCTAAGCCGATGCGACTTTAAAATGCAGTTCGAGTACTTTAATTAAATGGCCCGTATTTGTCTCATCCTAGAGTTCTCCCTTCTTTTTCCCTTATGTTTTTTGTATGTTTTGTTAGTTTGTCTAGCATTTACATGGTGGCTCGTAACACTGTCTGTGACCGGAATATGACAATTGATTTATGGCCATTTGTTTTTCGCTTACCAAACAGGCTCATAAATACACAAAAAATGCCAAAACAAATAGCAAATAATCGGTAACAAATGGCGCTGGCTTAAATGGGGGAAAATTTCTCCTTAGCTGCACTTGATACAGTCTATGTTATGCAACGGCCCAAATACCAAAGAGACACGGAGCTAGCAGCCAATTTAACTGCGCTGCTATCGTGGTGGATCGTGGTTCGAGCGCACGCTGCGTATACTTAATTTGCCTATGGTAAATAATGGCAAAGCCATTTCGTTTGGGTTTTGTGATTGCGGAGCGTAAGCAATATCCGTTAACGCTTTCCCCAGGAGCTGCACTGCCATCCCCCTGCTTTGTTTATGCATTTCTCTTGGCCCGGCCGGAACAAAATCGGACATCCCGATAAGCTTCGCTTATTGGAAAAGTTTCGATGGCAAAGGCTGGGCTTCTACACTTATTGGAATTTATATCCCAACAAATTGTGCGGCTTTCTTCGCTGCGCTTGTTGCATTTTAATTAGATGCAAAGAGCACGGCTGGTTTAAGTGCTCTTAAAGCTTGAAATCTCACACTAACAAAAGAGTTTAAACAGAAATTACTTGAGATAACACGGCTATTTTAAGTGCACTTAAAGCTTGAAATCTCACACTAAGAAAAAATTTATAACAAGAATGTCTTATCACCCAAAAAAAAATTTGTATCTCTTATTTCTTATGATTATTTTAAAGGGAATATCAAAAATCGTTCTCCTCTACTTATATTCCTGTAGTTACACATGTAAAAATGCCAAGAAAATAATATTTACTAAATTAACTCATAATTTTTGAATTATAATAAATACATAAGTTGTAATATTCACAAAATCTGTGTTTTGTAGTAACTCTTTCTTGCCCTCTTAAATTTTTATTTTACGATCCCGCGTCAATGAGCGTTTGGACGGCATATTCAAACAAGATTTCATGTGTTTTAAATATAAAATGGAATTACCAAGCAAAAAATTCGTCTCAATAATTTTTCTTAGTGATTAAGCAATCATCTGAATTCCTTGATCCCCAGCTTTGGTCTCACCACCGTGTGACATCTTCTGGTCAGGGCTGTCAAAGTTGGCTGACAATTGTGGTGGGCGCTTCTTTTACGCAAAATTCATTAACATTTACAGTGGCTTCACTTTTAATGAACTGACAAATCTGTGCGGCTTCCCCGACCTCTCGGCAGTCCATAAATAATTCCGCACACACACGCCAATTTCGTCGCGGTCTCATAAATCTTTTTCAAAAAATTACACAGAAATATATCATGCGTATTTATATGCAAATTAAGATGTTTACAATATTCCCGAATGCTACACTTTGATCTGGGCCAAAAATGCGACGCGATACTCGAAGGCGTTTGCTACGATGCCGGCAAACAATGAATCATCATTTTATTGACGAATGAGGTATTTGACTTTTCCGACGTCTGCGGCGCCTGCGTTGGCCATTCCTCGAAAAATTGAAGAGCACATATATAAATAGAACAGCAGATAACAACACAATTATGTCTGTATACGTTATAAAAAATGTTTAAGTTTATCAAGAAAAAATATGACCACTCCTAAACTTGTTAATAATTTAGGCTTTTTAAAAATAAATACCTATTTTTAATATACAAAAAATAAGTAACAAAAGAATTATATAATTGTCATCAAAATTTAGTTAAGCTTTATGATTTTAAATAAAAAATGTTGAACAAATATTTTACGAAGTTGTTGTTAGGACACCCAAAACTCCCTTTAAACCAATTAAAAATACTAAATCAACTTAAAATAAGACTTTCTTATCAAGAGAGTTTTGGTTACATATTAATAGGCATAATAATGTAAATTTTATTATATTAATATCGCAAAATTATTTACCTTGAATGACTGTATTTCACTCGCGTTGTTCTTATTACTCATTATATTATTTTTCATTGAGCAATCATAGCATGTTAAAGGCGTGTCCCGTACTCGAATAAACGTTTCGCGGATTGACTTGACTTAACAACTTGTTTTCCGTGTCGGCGTAAATCAAATGCCACTTTGTTGTGCTACCCATTCTACTAGTGGGTGGAAATTCAATCAAAATATTATTGTATATCGCACAAATGAGAAGCGTCGACGAAGCCGTCAGTCTTTGCTCTCACGCACACACTCGCGACATGCGGTGCATCGAAAGGGATTTGCAATGCGGGGCACCACCCACCACCCACCGCCCACTCACCCACCACCCACTGTGTCATGTCCGACACCACTCGAATGTGCCATATAAATGAGCTGCAAGTGCTGAGTGTGTGTACTATGAGCTGATGCCTTTCATGGCTTGTTTACAATTAATTAGGATGTTATGCCGCCATTCGATTCAATAATTTCTTTGTGCTAGGCGGTATTTTTTAACAGCCAGTCGTAAATTTGCGGTCTTGTTTTGGTAGCGAGCATTAAAGTGGAATCCGCTTGCATTTATGGCCAACGTCATTCCCAAGTCTTTGCCATTGATTTTCCATTTGATCTCATGAGCTATACAAGATGAACTTTTAGAATGATTTCGAATTTATTTCACATGTAAACTTTAAAATTTTATTACTTGAATAAAAACTGAATTGATTTTGATCAATCGAAATATAAAAAGATTCTTGAAAAAAAATTATATTTATCATACTTACCTACAGTTTTAACACTTGTTTTTTTTTTGGGTTGTCACTGAAAAATCAACTTAATTCCAACCTAAGACATATGTTTAATGGTAAACTGCATTTAATGCATATTTAATTAAGAAGCTGATCAAAACAAAGTATCACATCAAATACTTAATATGTATATGCAGATCTTAGAAAAACCGGTCGCTAGCAATTTTTTTTGCGCGTTCTGGTTGTTATTTAGTAAATCCATTGATGGTGGACTGAGATAAACCAGAAATGTTGATATGCCCTTGGTTATTGTGGTTCGATGAATTTGAACCGACTTCTTCATATATCATATTTCATATATGCCCATATTTATTAAAACTAAAAAAATACATACAATTTAGCTAGCATTAAAAAATACATTGGCTGACAGTTTAAGACTTTAAGCCCCTTGTTTATTTGCCATGCTTCTTAATTATAGCTACTGTCATCTATTTTTACTTCAGTCATGAATTTTATTGTTTTGCAACCAGGGGCGTGTTCCTTTAAAAAGTGTATGGAATTTATAAAATGCTAACAAAACGTAAATTTATACATATGTATGAATTAACGAAAGCTCGTGCCGTTTGATGTGCTGACTTTGGTGTTTTTAACAAATTATTTATTTTATTTGAGAGTTTGATGTTCGACAATGAAAGCTTATAAAAATTAATTTTAACGAAATCGTGATTTTTATCAGAAAACGAGTTTTAAAATGGTATACATTGAGTGTTATGTTATTTAATTTTGTTCTGATTTTGGTGCAGTGTTTCAAAATATAGCAACAAGTGGTGAATTATTATTCAACCGATTAGTAAAATAGCTTGGAGTTAAAAATGTCTTGATTATATTATGACCTTAATAAGCTAACAATTACCGTATTAATTTTTGGGTATTTCTTATTTTGCGAACAAAATAGTAAGTGATTTAGCAATAAAGACATCCCCTGGGAAAATACGAGTCAGCGATTGAATTGCAGTTTAGTTGGTGCTTGGGCAATTCAACCATATTGAGCTCGTTCCTCCTGTCAGGACCGTTCAAATTCGCTTTTATGAGTCCACTCCCACGAGCAGTAACTACGTGCGAAATGCGTAAAACAACGCCAATTCCATCAAGACTACAACACCCACAAAGCCAAGAAACCAGATCCGTAGAAGGAGCTAAAGGATGAATAGCTGTTGGATTGTACTGGGCAAACAAATAAAGTAGAGGCGCACAGCCCAGGCGAAAAGTCAAACATATCAAATCGTAGTCGCCTCAGTAGAGGCCCGAATGGAAACATTCATCCGTACGTGCCAAGTGGATCCGGCAACAGAGGCATCTCGTCTTTAACAAGGGGATTGGGTGGAGAATGGCTGGTCACAGTGAAAGTGAAGTGCGAAACGCACTGCCTGTCATGTTTGGCATCCCAGATGCGAGTGCATTAGGGTGGCCCTTAATCATCCATTTTGCACAAAATAGTTTAATTTGAAAGTTTGTTACCCGTAGTAATAGAATATTTTTAAGTTTAAATTTAAAATTTAAACAAGAATTTAACAGACTCATAAGAAGTGTAAAGTAACAAGAGGTTTGTAATATTTTGTATTATATTATATTTATTATTATTATATTTATTATTATTATTGTATTTTTATATTCTCTAAAAATATACGCCATAGGGTTTTTCTTGTTTTCGGTTTTTATATTGTTATCCTTTATTTGATGAAGTTTAATTGTTTGGTTTTAAAACAAAACAATCATTCTTAAACAAAGAAAAAATTAACAATGTAAGAAGATATGGTTAACATTTATACATTTTTACAATTAAATTAAAAATGAAATCTATAAAATATAATATTACAAAAAGTCACTTTAAAATTCAGAGGAGGAGAGGAGTCACCCTCCAGTATTTTCATTTGTATCCAGTATTCAGTATTCTTATTTAAAATACATTCACGCAAGTGCTCCAGCTCGGTCTCTTAATTGCAGCTTGTGGGGCTGTCATGGCAGGCTCTTAATTAATGGAGTGTTATGCAAAGCAATCAGCGGGTGTTAGGTGGTTAGAGCCTCACCGATTTTGCAGCTTATAAATTCCATTTATTTTCGCTATCGATTCAGTGGCTCGCATAAATCGATGGCCGCGGAACGTAGACTATGGTATTTTAAAGTTTAATTGCTCCAGCACGCGCACCTCGTGTGTGTGTGTGGATTGGATATGGCTGTAGATGGCTTAGTGAATCTGGCACATCGTGCATTTGAATCGCAAACATGGCTCATACATATAAATGAAATTGAGAGTTTATTGCTCAGTAACCGGGATCGGCTTGGCTTTATTTTGCTGCCGTCGCCTCTCCACAGAATCGCTTATTTATTTCATATTTATGCGTTATGACAACCAGAGTGCCTGTGAGTGGCACACACTGCGTATGCGTGATATGAACAAAGACGTTTCCAGAGAATTTAAAATAGGAGCAGAAAAGGCTTTTAGGCCAGCCCGTAAATTGAAAGTATTCAATTGCTTTCAGACTACTATCCATCGAGACAAGTGATAGTAAATTTGCACAAAATGAAACCCACTCAAATTTATTGTGCGGCTGGCAGAGTTACGTTTATCTACGAGTATCTGTGTGCCAGTTGTTGTGTCTCTGTGTGGGTCTTTCTGTTTTTGTTGTGTGCATAAAAATGATGAAGTTCATCGAAACTATTTGACAGCCTTTGACTTTTATGTCGCATAAATGATGGCCGCCCATTGATGGAAAAAGGTCCCGACCCAGACAAACAGACGCAAAATGTCGTTACGGTCGCCGGCCATAAAAAGGGGATCGGCTGGGCGTGTGGAACGGATTAGCATCTTGTATCTGGCATCAAGGAGTTGACAATGTTGTCTAAATATCAAGTGGATACCTCGAGGTAAATTTGACAGGCCGTCTTTTAACTTATATAAGTTCAAATTGGCTGCGGAAATACTATAAAATGTAAATGTTATTTAAGACATACCTCTATTTTTATATTTTTTTAAAAGGCATTATATTTGTTTACCATAAGTTTGCAAGTATTCATAATTTAATCATGAGCTGAAGCTGTCATAGGGACACTACCAAGTGAATTGCATAACTTAGCTTTTTGTGAATATGTTATAAGATTTATCCAGAGGAAATTTTGACCATGTCAATAAAACAAACTATAGAAATTGTATATAATTATTTTTTATTTGCAGTTGGCTTTTCTTGTTGTAACTCACAAATTGGGTTCTGTGCACAAGCAGATTATTTCCTAGTAATAATAACAACATTTTTGGTTAGAATAATTAAGGTTAAGGGTGTGTTTATAATTGATGCATTTTACTGAGAAGTTGAAATGTACAAATGATATTTCAATGTTTTAATAAGACAAAGGATTTCATTTTAACTAAATGTTTTTACGGAAATAGCTCCCTTATTTAGAGCACTCAAAAGTAAAGTTCTCGAATTTTCCTCTTTTCTTCCGACATGAGGTTAGGGTATAAGTTATTGCCCAAACTTTTTAATCGTGTACTCTAGTAATATTATGCCAGCTCATTGTGAACTAAGACCCAACTTCTGCTTGGCTGAGTGCAACCAAAAATTAACATTAATTCAAAAGTTTCTAACGAATTAAGCTGGGGCTTTGTGGTTTCACTAATTCATGGCTGCCACAGCTTGGCTACATATGCTGCACTTTATGAATTAAAGGCCATTTATTTTTGGCTGCACACACACGAAGTCTGCTCTGCTCGCTTGATTAATTGCATTTGCTGAAATTAAAACTAAATTCGCTGGCACAGTCCGTTATGGCATGCTAATTAGTCGCACATGGACCACATAGTCCACATCCACTCAGCAGTTTTCAGCAAATATTGGCCAAATCGCGAGTTTTGTTTTCATCGTCTAGACTCCAGACCGAATAGCGAATTTGTGCGCCAGATATACATCTTAATGGCCCGGGATTATGATGCAGTGCGATTCTGTCTATGCCAGCTTTTTACTGACAGTCATTAGCCGGTCGCATGTTGAACCCTTGACTTGATAGTCCTCCTCTTAATCCACATTCTTAACTTAATGAAATATGAACAAACTATATGTTGTTCAAAAAGCTAATGAAAATAAATATTTCCTATTAGAAAGTATAATGAACAGATATTTATCATTTTCAAAGGTTTTTTAGAAAAAAAAAATTATTGTGTTGATATCAGTCGAAGAAATTTATTCAAAACTAAACACAATTTTTTCGAAACCATATTAATTTATGTATATATATAATATATGACAGTATAAATTTATAAATATAAGCTTTTTAGTTTGAACATCTGAAGTTTAAATTTGTATTTATTGAAAAATAAATAAATAAAATAAATTAAAAATCGTTTAATAATAAATAATAATTGACAATTAACAGAGTAGTATATAAAAACTAAATAAATAAATAAGATAATAGGTACTTTTAAAATTTAAGAAAGTCTTTCATAAATAAAAAAAAATTGTTAAACTTACTATGGTTTGTTCAAAAAGCATTTCACAAATAAAACACCATTGATTTTTAGTTTAAGAAAATTAGCTACTTTATTGCGGTACAATACGATCCGTTTACAAGTACTATCACTAGAACTTAAACTACAGCTTTGGACTATACCAATGGAAGGGTCAGCTAATTGACCCTCAACGTGGAATATTTGACTAAAGTAAAAACACAAACAAGCTGGAGAGGCGCTTGCTGCTCGTATCACAGTTGTGTGTGTGTCTGTAGCTGGCACTGGAATGACCCCCTCCCCCATGACCTCTCCCCCTTTAGAAGGCGGCCCGCTCGCCGGAGTCTGCCCCCCTTGCGGTTTGTGGCTGCCTTTGCGTCTGGCACGCCAATTGAATTTGGCCCTGAGACCCACGAGAGCGCTTGAGCTCTTGAGCGTTTTCACTTTCGCCTTGCGCACTTTGCCACTAGACTTGTCCCCCACTTGATTCACGCCCCTCGTCGACACACCCGCCCCTGTGCTGCCGCCCCCTGCCACGACCCCCGCCCCCACCGCCGACTGACGGGTGATGCGAGTGAGTTTGAGACGTGACCGGGAGACTGCCAAGTCGTCGGTGAGCTCGTCAATGGAGCACATGGTGGGCTGTCGCTGCAGAGGCTCCTCCGGAAATTGCAAATCGTCCTCCAGAAGTGAATGGGCATCGCCCACCGATGACAGCTGCGATATCTGCGTCTGCAGGGGGCGACGGGGGTTATCGAAGAGGTCCTGCCTGCTGCGATTTTGACCCTGCAGCTGGGTGCTGTCCAAGGACACTCGGTTCAGTCGCGCCGCCTGGCCTGCTGCCATTGCTGCTCCTGCTCCATTGCCATTAGCACCGCCATTGAGAACTGTAGTGGTGGTCGTTGTGGTGGAAGTCATTGTGGTTCGCACGCTATCCTGCAGTGGAATATCAAGGAGTCAGGATAATCAGTAGAGAAAAGTGAGTGGTGCATCACTAGACAGCTAAATAGTTTACAAAGAAGTATTTATTTCTTTTTTTTCAAGACACAAATGCTTGGTTTTTTTGCATCACAACCTCACATAAGGTTCTTGGATAATAACAAACTTTATATAACAGCTCAAAAGAAGCTAAGTTTAATTTAAAAGTAACCACTAATAAAATTAGAGTGCATTAGATTAATATTTTGGCACGCCTTTTGTTGTTTAGTTTGGTTACGTTATTACGCATACCATATTTGCAAACAAAACTTTTCGGTAGGCAAACTTTCGTGTATAAGGGGAAAAAATAAAATTGAAAATAATTGTGTCGTGAAAACGTGTATTGATTTACACTCTATTTGCTAATAAAATGTAAACCAACATTTCAGTTTGACATCTCTGAACATCGCACTTTATTTTGATGCAAATACGTGTAAAATTGTAATTAATTGATTTGCAAATAAATGCTATTTGCAATTAGCTGGCTTATAAGCCTAGCATGTGACAAACAGAATTTTATTATTTCGCGTACAAAATTGAATTTCTAACAACAACACTTAATTAAATAATAAATAGTATGTCGCTGTGCAAATTGTGTAATTTGTGGTTCAGCATTGTTTGAGTACGTATCCCTTCTGGTTGTGTTGTCATTTTTTCGAACTAAAAGTTTTAAATTGTGTGTCTGAGCTGTGCTTTAAGTAAGGTTTGTTGTAGTTAATTTTATGTTCATAAATTAAAAGATAAAAAAATATTAGATCATAGCTAAGTATTATGGAAAGTGACAGTGAAGTTTTATTTCAACATATTTTATTGCGTTTATAACCTTTTCCAAGTGTACTCACCGTTGTGTGGAGTCGCAATGAACCAGTCTGATTACGCCGGAGAGCACTGTAGGTATGTGGCAGCCCCCTCCCCTGGTTCTTGCCACTTAGTCCAAAGTGCCTAGACAAGGTAACCTGAAGTGGTTTTGAGAGATTAATTAAATAAAACAGTATGGATTTAATCTTTTCTTAAGATTAGAAACTATTTTCAAGAATATCTTACAACTAAAATAGTTTCGTTCTTTAGAAACTAAAAAATGACATACAAAACTGAACTGAAGCCTTAAAGTGTTATTAGAAATACAATAAGTTTAAAAACTAATGTTCTCATAATATTTTTCATTCGAATTTGCACTTGCGTTAGAAAACTTGCCCCCAAATAAGAAGAAAACCATTTCTTGGAACAAAAGCTATTAAAACTCACCTTGAATGCCTCGCGGAACTTGTGGCTCATGATGTTGTAGAGCAGCGGGTTAATGCAGGTGGAGAGGAAGTATAGCACGCCGGACGTGTAGTCGAGGATGCTGAACACGTCGTTGAACCACTGGGACTCAATGCCCGAGGAGGAGCCGTAGACCGCCATCAGGCGCTGGGCGTGGAAGGGAGCCCAGCAGATGAAGAAGGCCACCGCCACAGCCACTGTGGAACGGAGGAAACGGATGCAACCATGAGTTATTCCGGAGAAGCCATCACATGCTTACCCAGCATCCGGATGACGCGCGTCTGGGCGCTGATGCCGCGGTTCACGTCGAAACAGCGACGTGGTACCGCCTGCAGCAACCTGCTCCGCTTCAGCTTCACCCCGATGAGGACGTAGAGTACGCAGATGGCCGTCATTGGACCACCAAAGAAGAGGAAGCCCGACACAGCAAACACATGGGCGAAGAAGTCGTTTTTCATCTGCAGGAGACGTTTTGTGAAATATGTAACACAGCGAAATGATATGGTTATGGCTTGCAGCCAAAGCCGGAGGGCCAAGACTGTAAAATTGATTGCCCTGAATTGAGTAATCCCTCGTAAAGATTGCAGCTGATTGGTCACGGGGTGTACTACATTTCTTTGCAGTCTGAAGACTTTAAAAAAAAAAAAAAAAACTCGTAACATTTTCATGTTTCATTAGTTTTATACTAGTTCAGAACTTTCTGTTTACCTTTTTTTTAAGCAAGAGGTCATATGCAACTTATGAAAAAAAACCTTCAAAACAATTACAATAACCACTACGACTTTAGGTAAATTTATTGGGATTCTGTTTATAAAAGTTTAACAAATTTGAGTAGGTATTCGACAAGGTGCTTCAACATTTCAATTAGCCGAGCTAAACTAAGCGCAACAAAAATAATTGCATTATTTCGTTTGAGTTAAACGGATTACGTACTTCGTTACATAAGTCGGTTTTTAGTTTTTAAACTAAAGAGCAGCCACTCTATTTATTTAATTTACTTAAATGGCAGTAGGGTAGAGGACTTTTAATTATTTTAATCAATGGCTGTTGTCAGTGGTACTTTTTGTACTCTTTAAAAGGACAAATAAAGTGTGTCCCTGACTCCCCTAATAGACCAGCTGAATAACTCAATTAACCTGGTTACTCCATAATTGGGACACCGATTAAGCCCCATCCATCACTCATACGCACCGTGCACGATGATCCCATGCCCTGCACAACCACGGAGAACTGAATGGCTTGGGGCAGGGCCAGCAGGAGGGCAGCAATCCAGATGGCAAATATGAACTTTACGGCCCGTGACAACTTGGACATCGTGTGCTGCCTGTGACGAAGGCAGAAGCAATTATTTTTTGGATAAATTGAATTGGGAGCGAATGGCATGGATGTTCACTCACCTAAACGGATGACAAATGGCAATATATCGCTCCACAGTGAAAGCGGTAATTGTCAGGACAGTCGCATTGGCCGCAGTCTCCGAGAGCACGCTCTCCAGTATGCAGATGCTATCGCTAAAGGGATAATTGTCCGGATGCCAGAGGTTGTACAGATCCTGGGGCATGCCTAAGAAAGATAGACAAAAATATTCACAAGAATTTATGCAAAAATGAAACAAAAATGTATAGATAAATATTTTTTTGTTCCCCCACAGTATTGTACAAGACGAAAACACTACACAACACTACATACAGGAAATGCTAAAAGTCACTTTATATATGATTAGAAAACTTCAATTTTTTTTTTTTATGGAAGCTTCCAATGACTTTTAGTAACTTTTATAGTTAATAAATATAATGTATTTGATCTACATGATTTTGCGGTGAATTCAATGACATATATTTTAAAGAGCAAATATTAATATGTGTTGTTAACCGTTACTCGCATTGTAAAATTATACCTTCACCTAGCTTTTTTATTTACACAATTATTTCATGTTCACCACATATTTTGTAGTAAGGTAGTGATTAGAACATTTCTTTTCTTTTAAAATTATTTAACAAAAAAAATTTGAAAATTTGGGTATACCTTTTATGCTATACTTATTAAATTTAACTCTCACCTGAGCAGAGCAGGATCATATCGGATATGGCCAGGTTGAACAGATAGAAGTTGGTGGCCGTGTGCATAAAGTTGTTTCGCGAAATCACGATGCAGGTGATGAGGTTGCCCAGAACGCCGGCAACGAAGATGAGGGCGTAGCCCACACTGAGGGTGGCCAACAGGGATAGCGGGGTCATCGGGGTCGCCGTGGGCAGCAGCTCCTCCGGCTCCAGGCCCTGCAGCAGGCTGCTCAGGTTGTCTGCCGAGATGTTCAGCACTTGGGTCAGATTCAGAAGGAATTTCTCATTGTGAAACAGTTGCAGATCGGTTGCCAGGAGACCGGAGCTGTTACTGGGCAGCATTTTGACTGCCATGGGTGTGTTCGGTGTGTGTTGCTGTGTACTTTGTGTTCTCAAGTGCAGGCACACTATTAATTTGGAATTTCTCTAGGAGTTTTTGACTCCCTATGTTTTGCAATCGAAGCTCTCGTCCTCAAATAATGTTTTCATAATGGCCCCTCACGGTGGGCTCATCAATTTCGACTTAGGCCTGTTGTCATGAGTCTCGGATTAACTTGTGTGTACGGAAGTGTGCCATGGGGTGGACCTTTGTTTTGTGCAAAGCTCGTCTTTTTAGTTACCTTTCAGTTTACATTTATCAAATTAGAAGAAAATAAGCAAGTTGTGCCATTCGGTAGGGATGGAACTTTCTTAGTAACTAAAATCGTTTAATAACGACATTTGTTGAAGACGTATTTCAGTTTTTTTTTTCAAAAAACACCATAAAAATGATCTAAAATCCATTTTCTTGTCTTTTGGTCTTTGAATTTGTGTTTAACAGGTTAAAATCGGTAAGAATCAACCTTGAGTATTTTGTACAAAAACGTTGTAAGAAAAAAAATATTGTACCATACTATTGACTTTACATTAAAGTTTAAACTTTGTATTTGAAATGTGTGGGAACAAAATTTTTATTTTAAACAATGTTAGATTTTTTATATTTTTAATAAAAAAAACTATTCAGCTTATAAAGAAGAATCAGCCCACTAAAAATGTAAATGCTTTCATAGTCTTAACATTAGTATAATTTATTTTTTATGCAGGCAAAAACGATTTCAGCTTCTAACTAGACGGTTAAATTTAACTTTTTTATACATACCTACATATATATAAATGTCTGATTTTTAATGAAATTAACTCAAATAAGTGAAAATTTTAAGTACTCAAGGGGCGGAGGCTCATAGATCGAATGGGATGTACGAAGCTAACACTTAGTTTGAGAAAAAATTATAAATGTTTTGAAATATTTAACTAAGAAAATATAAGTTCTTTAGTTTCCGATGCAGATCTTAAAATTTAATTATAACTTAAATAAATCAAAGTTAAATTACAAATCTGAATGGCCTATTTTAACATTAAAAACTTATTGTTTTTCGCAAAAGCTTGCTCATTACAAGGTTAAAAAATTAGCTTTTTTTAAATTACTATTTCACTTAATTTGAAAAATTTTGAGCTTTCTATATAAGGTCCACCCCAGTGTACATGTCGTAAAGTGTATTTGTGTCCTGTTTACCTGGCATCCTGAGAAGCTGGCAGACGGCAGTCAGGCGTGTCCTAGGCGAAAGGCCGTGCTCAGGGCAAGAGGAAGCTAAAAATTAATTTGAATTGCAAATAGGCATTTAGTCGAAATATTTGTTTACACGGGATGAATTTAAGACTGTTGCCACAGGGCTCAGAAGTTTCCCTCCGGCACTTGTGGGGCAAACAAATTAAACGCGCCCAAAACTCAAGGTCAGTTGGAGAGGTTCCAATGGACACCGGGTGACTTAATAATATTAACATAGTTTTATTCCATTCATGTTGAGTGTTTTCGGCTGCGGCTATTCTCATTGTGCCTTTTTTTTTTAGTTATTGTTGCTGCTGACCGCTGTTGACCGTTTTTGGCCGTTTTCATTATCATTATCATAAAAAAGTTTCTACAATATATGCACGGCCAAAGAATGCTGTCGAATTTGGTTTTATTATATTGTATATTCAATCAAACTGGTTTTCATTTTTTCATTTTTCTGTTTTCGCTTTGGTGTCCGATGTCCGCTGTCTGATGTCCGATGATTAAGCGTGTAGCATCCCACCGAAAATTATGCACCGCCCATGCCCATAAAGTGTGAGTTGGGTATTATGTTTATGTTTAAGTTTGCTATTTTTTAAGCTTTTTTTTGGGTAAGGTATTTAATATTATAGATTCTGCACCATTAGTGTTTCGGGTCAATGGATTTCACTGGCAATCTGGAGATCTTTCGGCCCCGATAATGCTTTATTTATTTTCAACTTGTTTACAACTGTTTCGGTGCTCCTGTTTGGGTTTTTTATTCAACCTAATGTTAATTCATTATATTTTTTGCTTTCGACTGGCTATCGTTTGTGCATTTAAAACACGTTTAATTTAAATTTTTCAAACGATGCCTGACACATTTTTGGGAATGCATTTATTTTTTATGGCTTTGAACTGTTGATTTTGATTTTGTCACTTTGTGTTCGCAACTGCGTACATTGCACTCCATCTCTCCCCTTTCTTGTTTTTTTTTGTTTGGATGTTTCACTGCATTATGGCTAATCAGTTTTTACCATGTGCTAAATGTTGATTAATGACCACGAGTTGTCGGGGTTAATTAACACACACACACTCACAATTAATGGCTATTACTATTTGGGGATGGCACTGATTAATTCCGGTACGTAGAACAATTCTTGGAACCGAAAATTATGACTGCGTAGCACGCGTAATTTGATGTGTTTTTATTTTCCAGATAATGAGCGACGGCGGCGGCTACAGCAACGGGCCGCAGCATCCGACTGACTGAGTTTTGGCCAAAAATCTTGGCAACAAAGCCGTTCGGGCCATGGCCTTAACAGCGACGCAACAGAGGCGCCGGCGTCGCTGCCGTCGGTGGCAGCGCACAACTACCGGTTGCTTTTTGGCTCTCTGCGTCGGCGCCTGGGAAATTCAGGCTTATGTGAAGGGCCTCCCGGCAAAAGGGTAATAAAAATGCAAATAATATTGGAGTGCCATGCAGTTTATCTTATTTAGTGGCATATTAATTTGGCCAGGGCGGCAAATTGTTTGATTATTATGTTAACAGAACCAAAGGACAATGCAAATGGCGACCTTGCGGCCCACTTAAACCCGCTTAACCCGTCGCCGCAATCAATTTAAGTCAAGGTAGCGCCTAAAAGGTGAAGTGGTCACTCAAAGGATTAACCACACTTGCTTTTTGCCCACTTAGCTATTTATTTCCCATTTTATCATCACCTTGGAGGACCTTTGACCAAAAAAATATGATTCAAAAGCCTCAACAAGTTAAATAATTGCTTTCAAAGAGGGAAACGTACAGCCAGAAAAAAAATTAAACTCCATGCAATTTATTATTACATTTGCATGTTTAATGATGCATGTATGCCCACGACTTGAAACAAAAAAAATAGATTTTACAATATTGGCAGGTAATAAAGTTAGGAAAAATTAAGCAAATTAGTAAAGCAGTAATTTTTATTAATTAAAATTACTGCTTTATAATTTAATTCAATTCAATTTTTTATAAAAGAAGCAAGCCACACAATTATACAATATATTACTTATTTTTATAACCGTGACTAAAATACAACTTTTACTTAAATGAATACTGAAAAAGCACATTTTAAAGCAAAAAAAAACAAACAATCACACATTCCTTTTAATGATATTATGATTAGTTAAAAAAAAAAAAATTAGAAGTCTTTATTAGGCCAAAAGGAATACCAAAAAAAATGTGTTTAAAGTTTAAGACACGTATGAAAGACAATAACTTAAAAAAAATCCGTGTTAACCACTTTAAAAGATACCTAAAACTAAAATAAAACAGCTATCCATGTGAAATCACTAGGAAGTATAACGAAAAATTGCATGAAAGCAGCTCGTTTTACTGCATTTTCCCTAGAGTATTTCCGCACCGACAAGTAAATTGCTGAAAATTAATTTGTAAAACCACTTTGTACGCTGTTGCTACAGCTATCAGGCCGAAAAAGTGGACATGATGCCATGGTTTTATGATCAGTCAAAGGGCGATTTTATTAGTCCCCCTGGGCCCAGCTTTTACGACCATGTGCGTTCAAATCTATCAGAGCTTTGCGGCTCATAAAGTGTGAGTTTCCCACCCAGCGGCTAGTGCGATATTAAGAGCAAACAAATGTAGCAGTATCTATTTTTATGCGCATAGAAAATCGAATAGCGGGGCAAACAAATCAAATCCATTGCATGCGTTCAATTTCTCAATTTTTATGCAAATAGTACAAAACAATTTTTTGGCACTTAATCAAAACAAAGTCCTAAACAAACAATGAATGTCAGAGGGCTGGAACCCAGGGTCAGGGATTGTGGCTCCTCTTCTTTGTCAGGGAGCGCCCTTCTCCATTTCCCCTATAATCTCCAGGACGAGTGTCTTATGAATTCAAAGGCAGGGCAAATACGGAGCACGTGCTGCAAAGGCATTCCTAGTCAAAACTTTGGCTGCCAATTGTTGACGAAAGCTGGGAAAAAGGGCAATGGAACTGGAAAGTGGGGGAGATTTTCGTTTGCTTGGCTCTTTAAGAACACAGGGCATGACATCAGATTTTTTTTTTGCAGTCGAGCTCTTGTTTGGCATTTTGAAGTTCTGTCATCAGGCGACGGCGGCATCCTCGTCAGCAGTTTAGTTGGATTTTGTGCAAGTTTCCAATTCATTTAGTTTTATTGCACGGAGAGGGGTCATTTGCAGTTCGACCAACCCGTTGCCTCCCACAGCATTCCCTAACTTCCACATAAGTACAATCAAATTTATATTACAGTTGGGGCTTTCACAAATAAAGCATATAAGTTGTCTGGCAGGACAAGATAGTAATGGGTCTATTCCAGAGGGGTTGCCTAAATATTTTAAAGTATTTAAATTTTATTTATCTACCTAGCGCATCTTCTTTGAGTCCTTTGCAATGTTTCCATAGCTATTAAAATTAATTATGTGAATTAATGTTGTCTAAGTTACATTGAAGTCATTACTTTTTGTGTTGTACCCAGGAAAAACCCGAAAACAATTTAACGATACTGGTTTCTTAATTACTAAAGAAAAGTAAGAAATTCGTTTCTTGTGTAAAATTATGAACTTTATATAATTGTGTTAGGTATACTTAATCTGTTTACACACTGAGCATATCGAACAAAAATTCGAAGCACTGAGTATTTTTATCAAACATGCCTTTAAAAATATATGATTTTATGCTAAATAAACGTTTAAAATCGCACATTTTCCAGGGCACAAACAAATTGGTAATTTCATTATATTGTTATTACTTCATTTTTAAACATTTTGTCATAAACTTTATGTTCAAATCTCTGAAATCAAAAGGTCCTGAGTTGACATATCTTTAAAATATATGGGTGTAAGAGTATACTTTATCCTCTTTAAAAAATGTTGTAAAGTCTCAGAGTAACAAGACCCAGTCAGAGTATTGAGGCTTTCGCTGCTTAGCCTCTGCTAAGTTAACTTAGCGACCTCAATTTATTGAACCCTTGCACGCGCTCAACAAGTCGTTGACAAAAATTCGGAGCTCGTGGCTAATTGTGACCTTCGATTGGCCAACTGAAGCCACACTTCCACATGCACTGCAAAGCCTTTCAAATAATTGAATTCCCGACGAAGAAAAAAGAGTGTGCGTGTTGGCTTGGCTTCATTTGGTTAAAAGCCCGGCAATTGCCCCCATCAAGATGCCCAATTTCCAACATGAAAGTAGCGCACTTCCCATAAACTTCGGCCAACGGGTTGTATGAGTAATGCCGGTTCAAATCGAGTTGAGCTGTGCTAAGAGCGTGGGCTTGAAAGTCAACTACTCGTTTATAGTATGTAAAGTGATAACTTCGTCCTGGGCGGGGGTTCAATGTTCGAGACCCTTGGTAAACCAGAGGCCAAGGACTCCGGCATTTAGTTTAATTGCACTTAATTAGCCGCATTTAAAATACCATGGCGCATTCAAAAGCGTTTCAGACGCATTTGCAGTGGTCCCATTTCGGCATCGTTCGTCAAGTCAGAGAACTAATCAGGAGCTCTGGTTGCGGTTGGTGTATAATCATTGTCGTTTTACTCATTGCAGTCGTAAATCAAGGCCAGATCCGGCGAACTAAGACCAACTGCTGTGCCCCCAAGTCTGTGGTCGACCCTTTTCGATTAGGATCTGGGCATCTTTCGCCTCCCACTGGGGAGTCCACATGTGTGTCAGATCGCATTATGCTAATCAGCATCATCCACCGGCCAATTGAATCGTTTCGAAATACAGAAACATGTTAACAGGCAGGACAACGTTGCGGATACGCAACGTGTAAAGGTCAGTAGGTGAAGCACTAATATTGAGTGTCCTTACGCTTTCATTCTTTGCTCTGGACGGTGAAAGAGCTCATGAATAACCCAAGGAATCGACTTACAGATTGCGGACAATGATTATTTGGGGGTACATTAATTTAACGCGCATTTAATCGCATTTACGCCGGAACAAAGTGTATAGAAGCTTGAATCTGTTTGTGAAGTGATTGATACACAGGAAAACACACGACTAAGTTTTATTTAAAATCCTTGAAACTGAGTTAAACACAAATAAAATAATAAAATACAAAAGTGTAATAACAAAAATAAATGCAATAAAAAGTTCAAATCGTTTAAAAAAAAAAGCGTTCAGTTTTTAATTTTACAAAAGTAGCAAGTCGGAGAAAATTTAATATTTTTAAAAACTTTGTAAAAAAATATATGATTTATAAAAAAAAACCTGGTCCATGGAGATTTTATTGTTATACCTAATATAATCATTAATTTTATGAACTGGCACAAAAATAATTAACCATTTAATGTAAAACTGAAAATTATAAATGCCCTTGTCTAAACAAAAAAAATAATAAAGTATATTTTATCGATATAAGCTATTTTTCCCTGTGTACCTACGTTCAATTTGGATATTTCCAAGTAAGAGAAACACAAAAACACAATTCGTGCGGCTTAATTTACACTGTGGCTACTCGTGTAAGAGGAATTGTTTTGTGAAATCTTCCGTCCCGCCTGCAGGCACTTCCCTAATAGCTTAAGGCTCTTAGCCAAACCCCGAAAGCCAGATTGTGGTCACGGTCCAGCAACTGTGCATATTTACAGCGACCAGACAACCGTGCCAAATTGGACTGAAAACTCTTCAGCGAAGCGTCTGCTCCTCCCTCCCGCCGAAGGAATCTCTTAATGTCGAGCACAACAAGCTCCAATTGAACGCGTGGCCCAAGGCGGTCAGAAACCAGAACGGAGGATAATGAAAACAAATCCACAAATCTGCGGACAGGGGCCGACATTAATATGCGGTCTTGCCTCCTGGTGGGCGTGGGTAAAATCAGGTCTCATGTCCTGCAAAACAAACACATTTATTCTCGCACTTTACGATGTCAAAACGGCTTTGATTTCTAGTTTACTTCGCTTGTTCTGAGGTCAGAGCAACCGATTGGGGCGGGCGCCTTCGGCGATAAAAATTAAAAGTAAGTGTTAGTGCTTTTAGGCCATTTACAATTTCAATTAGCCCCGCGCAACTCGGCAACTCAATGGGATCGACTGCCGTTTACGGCTCTAGGCGCTCTATAACCAGCTGCCTGCCTGCGACATTACTCATCCGACAAGTAAGACATAACTTACGGAGACGGCACAGTGGCAGAGTCAAGGTGAAGTGCATGAATTTATGAATGAAATTAAGACCAAATGTTTGCGTACCTCACACACACACACACCTTACACACCGAAGAACGTCAGACAAAAACAGGGAGAGCAAAAAGGCCAAGACCTGCTGTTAGTTAACATTTGGCTAACAGAAGCCATCGACGGCTGCCACGATTGCCGCAAGGCAATTCAGTCTGTCACCGACTCTGCTCGACCACGGACGTGTGCAAAAAATAGTGATACCCAACAAAAAGTTGGTAAAAAATAAAGTGATGGCTAAAGAAATACAAATTTAAATTGGTCCGAAGTGAAAAAAATAAATTTTTAAAATTTAACAATATAAATTATGTGCAAATCCTTAATTCCAACATATGAGATACCCTCAAATCCCAAACGATTTGCAACTCATTAAATATGTCCCACTGATTGCCCAACAAAGTGCAAAACTAATTTTCCGTTCAGTGATTCCGTTTAAAATAAAAAAGGGTTTTAAAATCCCACGCGGAAGTCCTCATACAGAAAACGAGGCACACACCTTGTGCAACACAGACACGAATAAGGATACGAATTCAACTGGCCAAAAGTAAATAAGCCTTTGTTAGAAAAGAATCAACAGCCAAGCTGAAACAAATTTACTCAGGACTCGTTGCGGTTCTTGGAATTTAAAGAACACTTTTTACCAAATTGTTAACTTTGGGACTCCCGCTCACCTTAATTAAAAAATGTCCCTACCTGAGCAATGCAACTAGATTGCGGTTTGAACGTGCTCAGTAACTGAAAATGAATGACCAACCATAATATGGTCCATGTGGCATTGCTTTGTCTGATTGGATTGTATAATTGGACTTGAAACGCACTTTCATACCTCTGACTCTTACTTGAGACCTTGGATTGTGCCCAATCATATCTAAATCAACTTTCACACCTGAGCAGGCAATTCAATTATTTTTCCAATTAGCTTGCGTCAATAAAATGTCATCGGGAGGCTGACCACCTCAAGAACTCCTATATGTGCGTAGCATACTTTCCAGCGTTTTTTTAAAGCCACATGACACGATTCTCAGGCAGGAAGAACGCTTAACGAACAGGAAGCATAATTAATTAGACGTGTCAACCAGAAATCTGGTTTCAAGCCAATAATCCAACTTGGCATTAACAGTACCTCGGTGTTCCCTTACTTTGACTTCTAACCCTTGAATGTGAATTTTGGCAGCAAGCAAAGCCATTCAAAAAGTGTTGGGCGGCATAATAAGTGAAATGTCACCCCCTAATCTAATTTTTAGGTATCTTTATAGTCCCACATGTGCTGGGATCCCTAATGGGACCTAAACGACAATCGAGGAGAAAAGTTTCCCTTTTTCAGGGACGGAAAACTTTCCCACACATGCAATCAGGTTTCGTTTCACTCATCAAGCCTAAGTCCGAGTAAATAGAAAAACTTTCTCATCCGCAACTATATTTGTATTGATTGCGAGCAATCTGTATTGCTTAAGCTTAAGATGTTTACTATTAATAGAAGCAAGTGACAATTGGTTAACAGGGGGAAACAAAATGACATCTGTTACACATTAATACAAGTTTTTTTTATTTGTCAGCTTTATTAAAATTATATAGGTATTACATATTTGATATTTTTGCTTATTATAATCAAACAAACTATTAAAATTATGTTTACATTTTCAATAAAATAAATAGTTATTGTTTATTAAATAATTATGTAATAAACTTATTATTTATAATTTTTCAAAAGAAAATTAATAGTTTTGCGTCATTGTAAACCTTGGTGTTAAAACAAATATTCTGAAAGGAAATAAACAATATTTAATAATATCATTCAATTGAAACTGTTATTTATAAAGGGTAATAAAAATACAACATGCTATGACTATAAATTTGAAAGTAAAAAATGTTATAGTCTTACTGTCAATAAAACACTATAACAGACAGTTATCATAACAATATCAATTTGATTAAAATAAAAATAAAAGAGAGAAGACGCTGTAGTCGGCTTTCCCGACTGTCAGATACCCGTTACTCATTGCATTGTTGGTCGTGACGCGATAGGCAATGGAATATTTCATTATACACATATGTAGGTGTAAAATTAAAATGTTAAAATATGAAAAAATATACACACCACTTTTTCCTAGCAACGATTACATAATACAGTTTTACATTACGAGTAACGGGTGTAATAAACCTTTTAGGTCCAATTTAGGTGATATTTTTTAATATTTTAAGAGACATGAGCCAACTGACAAGTGGCAGTAGTCAAGTGGTTTTTATTTAAATAATACGCAGTTTCTTTTTGAAGTGTTATGGCCACCTGACGCCGTCGCTCAAACTGTTATGTTAGCTTGGCTGGGGATTCAATTTAAATTCATCCCTGAGTCTAATGACTTTTAATGTTGTTTGCTTCACAGGCGAGTGCGCAATTTTTGGGCCTGTCGTCGACTGCTTATCGGCCATGTGCCACCGCAGCCGCAAAGGATACGCCAGACAGTATTAATAACGCATTGATACGAGTAGGCGGCTGATTTTGTTCTGTTTTTTTTTTTGTCTATCCACTTGGGAGTGGGTTAGAGCTTCGGATCGAGTCCGCAATTAATCGACGAGAGCTAGCATGTTGCAAGGCGTCGCCATCACCATCGCCAACGACAGCAACGATGATGGCCTCAATCAATCATTCATGGCTCATGTGTCGCCCAGTCCCAATCAAAGTCCCTCCACCATTCCAACACCCAGCGAGAGCCCCGAGCTGTTGCTGCTGAAGAATGACAAATTCCTAACACATGTCGCCCATCTGCTGAACATAACGACCGAGAATCTCTCAAATCTCCTGGGCTCCACAAACGGCACAAATGGGAGCACAATGGCAGCGGATTCGTCGGCCGACGAGTCCCTGACCCTGCGAACCGCCTTCACCGTGTGCTATGCCCTCATTTTTGTGGCCGGAGTGCTGGGAAATCTTATCACCTGCATTGTGATTTCGCGGAACAACTTCATGCACACGGCCACCAATTTCTACCTTTTCAACTTGGCTGTTTCCGATTTGATACTGCTGATCTCAGGTGAGCTGATACTGCGAGGGTCAACCGGGCGTATGCGTAATGTGACGAGTCTCCTGCAGGCATACCCCCGGAGCTGTACAACCTATGGTATCCGGATATGTATCCCTTTACGGACGCCATGTGCATCATGGGCAGTGTGCTCTCGGAAATGGCCGCCAATGCAACAGTCCTTACCATTACAGCCTTCACTGTAGAGCGATACATTGCCATTTGTCATCCATTTCGGTGAGTATTAAATTTTATTTTATATACAGATTAATATTTCACAAAAAATGTGGATATCGTTTTAAACATTTTAACAAAAGCTTATCAATAATATAAATAAATATCAAGAAATTTGCAAAAGGAAGTTATTAAAAAGATGATCGGGTTTTTACAGTGTACAGCTCATTTTCATTAACAAAGTGACGTACGTATAAATAGAACAGGCCATAAATAGATAATCGAAACTTGATACGCGTCAGTCACAAAAGGGCATTATATAACACAAACGATAAGCATTATAATTATTCATAATTAAACAGTCAGGTTGAGGAATGATAAAAGAAGTCAGGCTTGACAACAAAAGTCATATAAGTTTTAGATAACCCAGCCCAAACCATTATCTGTAATTTATTGACACATTATTAATAGTCATCTCTACTAATGTTCAGATTTGTTATAAGACACGCAATTTACTTGTAAAGAAGGGAATGGAATTTTAATGGCTAATTAAGTCAACAAATAAATTAATCCTTATTCGACAATTTTGCTTTAAGGCGCCATTAAAACTCTTCTTCAATTTGACCATAGGCAATTCCAACGACGCATATTTTCATTGTGCTTAAAAATAAATGCTTCCCTAAACGGAAATGTCTGAATTTCATTCAAGATTCGCAGGAATTGCTTTCCAGCCAACCCCATATTAAATTTCATTTGCTGCAAGAGCTCTTGAAAAACAACAAGAAATTTGTATGTAAAAGAACATTTTATTTGTTTTTCCAACTTTCTTTATATATTTTCCACAATTTACGAAACAAACAAATACAATCACTTTAAGAATGTTCTTAGTAATAACGAGACATAAAAGGGTGGGCAGGCTAAAGTCAGACATTCCTGACCTATTTGTAATGTAAATAAACAAATTTCATTCGTGAATAAATGGAATAAATAAGAACTTCCTTGGTTGGATCATATTACTTTGATGTAGATACAAGGGTTCAGCCTTTGGAAAGGTTATGTAGTTGAAAAGGGGTTTACTTTAAAACTTATGTAGGTAATCTATATTTAAGTTAACCTGAAGCTATAAACATTTTAATTTTAAGTGAGACAGTAGATTCAATCTTATATAATATTAGTTCAATAAGTTTATAAATAAAAAATTTTGTATAACCACAATGGTAAACTGAAAGACATTGTATATATAATAATAAGATAATTTATATCACAATACAATAGGCGATCTGACAAGAGCATATGTTCATAGATACGGAAGGGTTCTCATTAATTTTAATGTTTCTGAGCCTAATCGCAGCTTTCAATGTATGAATGTTTTGTTTGTTTTCCATTCTGAAAACTCCCACATTTAAAATAAATGTTTATATTGAGTTGAATGCAATATTCCAGGCGTAAAGGAGCAGGCTAAAAAATCGTTTTATATGTAGATGGATTATTCAACATCTACCCACGTTTAACATAAACATTTACATCAAATCCCCTTTAATATTTAACATATAATGTGGCCCAATCTTTCCGTCATTTATAGGCAGCACACCATGTCAAAACTGTCGCGTGCCATTAAATTTATATTTGCCATTTGGCTGGCGGCCTTCCTCTTGGCCCTTCCCCAGGCGGTGCAATTTTCGGTGGTCTACCAGAACGACGGATACTCCTGCACGGTGGGTGGATGGAACGGGACGGAATTGTGGAAACCAACTGACGCACCACAGTCTACTTTTATCTCTTTTATCTCTTAGATGGAGAACGACTTTTATGCCCATGTGTTCGCCGTCTCCGGATTTATTTTCTTCGGCGGACCCATGACTGCGATTTGTGTGCTCTACGTGCTGATCGGTGTAAAGCTGAAGAGGAGTCGCCTGCTGCAGTCGCTCCCGCGGAGGACCTACGACGCGAACAGGGGCCTCAATGCCCAGGGACGGGTCATCAGAATGCTGGGTAGGTGAGTTGAGTTGGCGGCTTGATTGATTAAAGACAGCCACGGCCCCACCGCCAACCCCTCCTGTCAAAACTTTGTCGCCGAAAGTCTTAAATTGAGAATTACCGCCGACATATTTGCGTTGGCGACATCAAACAGGAGATTCGTCATCGTCCCGCCCTTTTTATTTACGGCCTCCTTCACTTGGGTCGTGTGGGTTGAATGTGCTTCTGCTCCATTTCTTTTTTTTTCTTCCGCGGTGTCGTTAATTTTCGCAGGCGTCAGTGTGTGTTGAAAACTCTTAAATGGCCATCTAGCGAATGGAGCGAAGGTGAAGCCAGGTGACACCTGAAAGTAATCAAGTCAGGGTACTAAAATGAACTGAAGAGTACGCGCTGTACAGCGCTGCTTGTGAAACATTACTCCAAATTAAATTTGTTTAAAAGAATTTTGCAGATTAAAACTTTAACCTTAACCTTAATTGCATGACAGTGCTGCATACAATTTCTTTTATAGGACGATTACAATTGACTGTGCAGCATCCACAAATTTTTTCACAACACAATTTTTGCAAATTATAAAAAAAATTATTTACTTATGAAAGTTTAAGCTTCCTTTTCTCTTGAAATAATCCTTTTTTTGTGTACGAAAAGGAAAAGCTTTAAAATTTTAAAGAACAATTGGCCATGACAGGCTATAAAACGAGACAAAAAAATAGCACAGCCTATTAACTCTATAGTTTAGCATGGTGCTTGGATTACCAAATGGAAATTGATGGGCAATAAGCCAGCTCCGATTAAGTCCTTAGCCCTGATGTAAAATTAATTTGGTTTACAGAAAGGAAAAGAAAATAACCAAAAGGGCAGCCTGCTCCTTCTCGGAATTCAGTTAATTTTTATTAAAAAAATAATTTATTATGAAGCAACAAAGTTGTATTAAAAAATGTTGTTGTTATGTAGCAGAAAAGTTGAATTCCCCAGGGAAAGCGAGTATTTTTCTCGAAACGCCCGGCATTTTAACTAACGAGCTCTTGTGCAACGAGTGTCGCAACTATTCGATTAAAAGGATTAAAAAGAGAAGGGTGTATTTATAAGCAGGCTGACCCATTACCATAGTCTTTTAAATTTATTCAGAATATTTAATACGTTATTTATCCTTGCCCGTATTTGCAGTAGCTGTAGCCGTCGCCTTCTTCCTCTGCTGGGCTCCTTTCCATGCTCAGCGTCTGATGGCCGTTTACGGCCTGTCGCTGATTAATATAGGCATCAGCCGTGACGCCTTCAACGATTACTTCCGGATACTTGATTACACGTCCGGGGTGCTCTACTTCCTGTCCACCTGCATCAACCCGCTGCTGTACAACATCATGAGCCACAAGTTTCGCGAGGCCTTCAAGGTAAGCCTAGGATTAACCCAACACCCTAACTGAATCCTATTTTAAATATTTATGTAGATTACTAAAAATCAAAGGCTGTGTTGCTTAAATTTCTAAAGCACCAAAAACAAATACATTTCTGAAGTTTCATTTTTTCACTTTTCATTCAATGTAGTTGTGATATAAACTATGTATTTAAAAAAAAAATTACAAATAAAACTAAAAATGAATTAATGAGAACTAAAAGGAGTGTTACATAATCCTTACGTAGTCCTTTAATTTAAAATTTAAATTAAATATTAACAGACATTGCACAAAAGCCTACACTTAACTGATTTACGATTTATTTTTACTTTTTTCATAGATCACTCTCACGAGGCAGTTTGGCTTGGCCAGGACCCACCACCACCAGCAGAGCCAGCACCACCAGCACAACTACAGTGCGCTTCTCCGGCAGAATGGATCGATGCGCCTGCAACCGGCCAGTTGCAGTGTGAACAACAACGCACTGGAGCCCTACGGCTCGTACCGAGTGGTGCAGTTCCGCTGCCGGGACGCCAGCCACCAGTTGTCCCTGCAGGACAGCATTCGCACCACCACCACGACCACAACGATAAACAGCAGCAGCATGGGGGCCGGAAATGGAGTTGGTGGTGGTGGGCGGCGTCTGCGGAAACAGGAGTTCTATGGCCCGCTTCCGGGCACAGCAGTGCCCCATCGATTGCTGCAGGCTCAGGTGTCGCAGCTCTCCTCGCTGGGCGATGCCAATTCCCTGTTGGAGGCAGAAGTGGTGGACAGACATTACGCCTCCGGAAGGGCTAAAAGGGCACTGTTGGCCACCAAGAGTGGCGCCCTTTTGGTGTCGCCCCCTCAAAATGCTGACCCACCGGAGCTCACTCAACCAGCCACTCGTCTCAAGCTGACTAGGGTGATAAGTCGGAGGGACGAGGTGACCAGCAACAGCACTCCTCCTCCCTTTTGTGGCAGCCACAGTCTGCCGGATCCGGAGACTAGCCAATCCGCATCGGTGGCAGGTCGAAGTTCCCGCAAATTTCACTGGCGAAAGAGGAGGCAAAAAACGGAAGATCCATCCAGCGAGGGCATGGCCTACGGTTCACCCAAATCCCAGTGATTCCAGCTGGCTAGTTAGGCATTGTTTAGTTAGTGCAATAAACATTTCGATCTGTAAATAAGCCAAGTAAAGTTCCCCGATTTGCATGCAAATTTCGGTGGGCTAAAAACAAAAAGAGAACGAGTTGCAAAGACCAGACGATTTATGTGGGGCATAAAGCCGGCTAATGAGGCAACAAAGTGTCGTGACAAATGCCACGTCCCTCATCATAAATTAAGTGTTTACTGTTGGTGAGCTACCAGCAAATAATGTGAATAAATAAAGAATGTTGCCAACCTTACAGCAAAAACCTCTTAGCTGGGGGACTAGTAGCACAATGCATGCCAGGAACACTTACCTTCATCTGCATTCCAAGGAGCTGACTGGGGAGTCAGAGGGACACACAGGAAAACCGGAAAACAGGCAGCTTTTCAGTTTTCCACGTAAAAAACCTCGAAGCGGTCTGCTCTTGCTTTTTGAAACTTTTCTCCTGCAGATTGACAGCATTCTATTGCTTTTCCACTGAAAAACCAATTTGGTTTAAACATGAAAGATAGCTAGAGAAAAATATAAATAACAATAAAATGTCTGTGAAGCATTTCCAGAATCTTTTTATTAATCTGTTTGTTATTTTTGCATTGTTATTTCTAGAGATTGGCTGGCCCTCTGTTGCTTTTCCACTGGAAAACTAAGTTTAGCTTAAACATGAAAGAGAAATAGAGACAAATATATATTTAAATTTTTTTTTTTCTTTTATTACTTTTGCATATTTAACATATATGTGTCCATTCATTCATTGGTTGGCTATTTTTAGATTGATTAAATTTAAATTAAACCAGTTGATCAAAAATTGAAGAATTAAACAATTTCAAACAAACATTTAAACTTGATTTTAAAGAAAGATAGTTGAACATTTTTATTTGAAATTACTTGAGGACATAGCAGTCATCAACAAACTGTTTTTAATTTTTTTCCTTGTCCCTAATTTAATGGCTGCTATATCTATATATGTAGAATTTGTTAACTGAGCCTGTCCTATTCTCTCCTAAATATAATTCCCTTATCATTGGCCACACAATTCCAAATCCAAATGTTTAGGTTATTTTACCAGCTTAAACGTGAAGCGTGAGAGGGCAAAGTATTATCTACAAGTGAGTTATTTTGCTGAGTGTAAATAAAAGATCCGTAGCTGCATTTACACCTGCCAACGAAGCCGCTTCATTTTGCACCTGGACAACTGCCGGAGGTCCATTAGTCATGGGGGCTTTGTAGGTAAGGAAGTCCGTATTGAAACGAATGTGCGAGGAGTGCCAAGAATGGGCTTATCCTGCGGTGAATTGGCCCGTGAAGTAAGTGGAGAGCGGGATTAGAATCACAAAATAAATCAACTTAAAACTGACACAAAACTTTAAGAGCTGTGGCTGCCGCCTCGACTGATTTTATGGCCAAACAGAATTATTAATGGCGCTTTGAGAGCAAGCAAAAAAATTCAAGTGGGAATCAAGTCAAGAGTCAAGTCCTTAAAAATTCAAAGCCAAATTGCCGCCTCTTCACCTGCATAATGGGATTCTGTGGGGCTTTATTGAGGGTTAAAGTTGACATGTGGTTTCAGCTCATATATCAAATGCATATTACCCATTGAATACCGCTTAGCCGAGGCCCATGTAATTCCATACTTCTATTGGCAGGAAACCCTAACAAAAGGCTTGCTTTGGGCCACTATCAACCGCCCACCTCATTCATCATCGCGAATATAGATCCTTTTGTAAGGGACTCTTAGTGAGGGAGTCTTAGAAGGGCGTGTCCCCATCAATAAATCGTGCGGCCTGCCGCCTAGTCAATCATTATCTGGCACAATAAAGATATTAATCAGAGCCATAAATTTACTTACGGTCTAGACAACCAGTTTAACGGCCACAGCTCGCACAAAGCTCCCTGACGAAGATGAAGAGTTCCCCGGAATTTTTCCTTTCCCGGGCTTGAACTTTAATAAGTCCGGCGGAGGAGCCCGCATATTGTCCCGGTCATTACGCACAGACATTTCAGATTACTCTTCCAGTTTATGAGCGACAAACTTTCACTTTTCAAAGCAGCAAATTCATTTTTTGTTCTCTACTGTCGCAGGCCAAACTCTTGGACCCTGGGTGGCCACACTAACATCCATGTCCATGTCCATGTCCAGATTTTAAAGCCGAAGTGCCCACACATGCATGCTGAGCGGTCATTCTCTGCTGGTCCTTGTCTGCACCTAACGAGCCAGCAAAGAGCCGGACAAAAGCGGAGGCGAGTCGCTTTGAACTCATTATCGAGTTCAGCCCAGGATCACGCAAAAAAATCTTTCTAAAATACTTGCTAGCAAAACCTACGAATAAACGATGGAAAAGTAAAGGAGACCTATTTACAGTGATGATTAAAAACTGTTCCTAAATAACTTGCGTGACACACAATACTAAATTGTATCCAGACTAAATGAATTTAGTTTTCTTGAGTCAGTCCAATTATTGACTTTAAAATATTAGGTTCTTTATATTAATAAAGGAACAACGTTATCGAACATTTTTTCTGAATTATTATTAGGAAAGTTTGCAACAATTGAAAAAAATATGGAAATAAATTAAAATTTTTAGGACTTATTGGTCACATTAAATATGTATATACCTGTGTCTTATATATAAATCAATTTAGGGGTTTTAATAACATCCTACCCGTTTTACGATTCAAAAAAAATCGAAACAATTTTTATAACATCATAATATTGTAAAAATCACGTATCCGCCTAGTTGTAGTTCAACACGGTAAACAAGTATATCAGATTCTATTTAAACGTTTCTTTCAAAAACTTTGTTTAGGTTTAAAATTCTATTTCTCCCAGTGTTCACAAGCCAATTCTCTTTTTTTTCAATTTTTCAGCGTAGGCTGAACATAGCCCTCTACAGTTACATGTGCCAACAAATTAGAATGTGCAAAACTCTTCAGTTGCTGTTCAATTAAAAATAAAAACAAAAGTGCGTTCAGGCGGCTTAAAACTATTGTGCAAAACAACTCGGGTATAGTTGTGGGGTCTTCAATTAAAGTTGTGTAAACACGGTCCAAAGGACACTGTTCATGGAAGACTTTGTGTGTTTATTTATTGTGCCCAGGCCCACAATCCGGGGCGGAATGTTTCGATGAACCCAATTGATTCTTTTGTTGGCATTGTCAAGGGGTCAACTCTTGCTCTCTTTCGGTGGATGACAAATAAATATTGCTTTCTGTGTGCTGTGAGCTGTGGCTCAGCCAGAATATTTGTGGTGCCATAACCGATTTGGACTTTTAATGTTGGACCATGACAGATATTTTAATTAAATTCGAGTCGAGGGCCGACAAGTGTGGTTGAATACTAGTTATCTTTGATGTGCAGAGTGCCGATATAAAACCAAACTGCAGCTGTAATTTTCCCAGCATCTGTCCCTCGCCGCAAAAAAAGGCAGCAAATTAAAAATAACAAGTGGCCGAAGCGAAGGACGAGGGCAGTTTAAAATCCAAGCAGCAGCCAACAGCTGGCTCTGGCAGTTTTGACAACGCATTAGAAGCCCCGACCTCCGGTCACAGTTCAACAAACTATAAGTGTTTGCTTTATGGCCTCGATGTACTCGATGTACTTGAAGCCCCAGCTTACCACCCCTTTGTCCTCCCTTTTTCCGAGACAAACAAAACGCAATTCGCAGTCCCCGATAGCAGACAACTCAAGATTAGCTGCGCCACAAGTCGAGAGCCAAAAATAACTCGAAATATTTCGCTCAATTGCAGTAGCCAAAACAATAAACCGTGCAGCCTTGACCATGGACATGGAGCGTTGAGCATGAACCCATCCAGGTCCCAGTCCCCGGATCTCCTGCGGATTCGGCGCCTGTTCCTAAAGGTCTACACTGGGGAAAAATGTGTCCATTAATGTTTAACGGAAAACTGAATAAGGAATTTAACATTTGTTGTTTTACGGGGCCATCAAATGAAATTCAAAGCAAGCTCTACGTAGGTATTCATAAACTTAATCAAACTTTTGAAAAGTTGTTTCCTTTATAAAAACCAAAACTATCGAATAAAAGTAATTGTATGTATATAGTGAATTTCAATTCAGATTTTAATCAGGGAACATTTCCTATTCCATCCGTAATAAAACTTAATAAATATGCAAACTTTAAATAAATAAATGTATAGTTTTAAATGTGGCCTGTTTACTATCTACTTTTAAGTGGAAAGCTGTTGAGTGATTATTTGTAATTAAAAATTTATTTTAAGCATGAAATAAAATGTTTTTATTGCAGAACACGCTTGTCTTTAAATGTTTTACATCTGTTATATAGTAAGTTATAATAGTTAGTTTGCTTTAAACGTTATTCGAGTTTCGGTAGAACGATAAGAAACATTTTTTGTTTTTAATGCTATGTTATATTATTAAACTTTTAAAATATTTCTTAAAAAAAGTACATTTAATCAAAGTTTTTCCCTGTGTGTTTATATGTTTTTTGCGTTTGCCAGAGGGTTCCATGCCAAATACCCGGGGTAATTGTCCTTAAAGCGGCACTAAGAATCGCAAGATTTACTTAGAACTTTCCCAGAATTAAATTCAGGCTTTAATCGCCCTGCTGGTGGATGTGTATGTCCTGGCTACTTGTTTGCATTCTGAAACGTGTCTAGGATAATTTTTTTGGGATTTAGCGCCATCCGTGCTCCTGAGTTCTTGAAACGCTTTCTCGGCATCTACTTTTGGCGTTGCTGATGTCAGTGGAGCTGAAACTACCATGGAATCGAGTTGGTCAATTGAAATTAAGCCAATTTACATAGATTCCGATAATTGAGGCCGCTCGTCCAGGGGAACATCAAGCGCCAACGACAACTTTTCAACAGTTTCAACTGCTTAGTAGTTCAGGTCCGGAGTAAAGTTTATTAATTAGCATTGGCTTGGGAACGTGCCAATAAGTCCTTGGATGGCGAATAAAACAGATACATTCTGCACTTGACAAGCCAGGCAAAGTAATTCCTTCTTGTTTATTTTCCGTTGACACTTTTGGTCATTAACATTGCATTTATCATTGAACGCTTTTCACTTAAATATATTTGAAAAAATCAATTTCCATTTACTGACAAATTATTTATCATTTCAATTATCTCTGCTGACCAATAATGAGAGTAGAAGCTTTTGATTGAAGCGGAAAGTGGCACTAAACCGAAATGTTTAATTAGCGAATTAGTTATGTTTTTTGGGGCATGATTAGGTGTTATAAATTTTACGCATCACATATTTCGATCAACCCGTTTTGTCAAAAGCTATTGGTTAGTTATCTATGATAACATAAATTGTATAGTGCTTTCAGGGGGAAAAACTCGTAGAACAAAGTTATCTAACGAGCTAATAAAGTTTTTGCAGTTGTGGTTTTATTATGTCGTATGAATCAAGATAACTAGTAAATATTAATTACATGTAGTTTAATGAAAAAATGTTCTTAGTATTTTACTCCACAAAGAAAATTTGTGATTAGAGTGATTAGAACTAAAGCAACAAAGACAGTTTTCCTTTGACCTTTTTAATGATTAATTAGTAAATGGAAAAAAAAAGTGTTGCATGCATGATAACTTGATATGGGATATGCACTTTATAATGAACAATATGTTGGTTTTATTTACTAGTGAACAAATTTGCAAAATTTTGACATTAATGCCTTAATTTTCAAAGGATTCAATAAATAACTATTGTGTGTTCAACCGTAAAAAAAGGCTTGTAACTTTTTAATAACTCAATAAAGTTTTCAAACATAACAAAGGGTTTGTAACTTTTAATTAATTACAAAAAGTTATAAGAATAAAAAAAACATTTTATTAACTACACAAAGTTTAAAAATTAAAATCAAGCTAATGACGAAAAAGAAACAGAAACGATGTTCAAGGATTCTCAGAAACTACACCGACTTTTTGCTTAGTATTCGAGCCAATCTCGCCTGTTTCACGGTTTGCCGAGCAGTGCCATCGAAACCTGTTAATTGTTCCTAATTGTTGAATCCTGCTGTTGGTTGCTAAAAATAAAATTAATAGGATTCCCAGAAGCAAGTTGAACATGCCATTTAATCACAGCATTTCGCTGAATTCAACCGTTAAAAGAAAATCTGATTTAAATTACAAAGTCGTACCAGTAAATAAGCATTAAATGGAATTAAAATCATGTCAGTTCAGAGAAAGACCTGGTACTCGACATATACATAACTTCAATGTGGTGCCTGAACGCTTTAATTGCCAAAAGCGTAACATGTTGGCTGAAAACATTGCATCATGATTTAAGAAGAAATGTTAAGCCACAACATCCGACCACTTTGAATATTTTACTTTAAATATTTGTGCATGAAAAACTTTTTATCAGGTAAGCTCACAACTCAACAAGTAAAAAGGTATGATAAAAATTGTAATATATTTCAGGGCCAAATACCATTTGTTACATTTTTAGTACGCAAACTTTTTCACCCAATTCTCGTAAAACAAACGTTAAAGAACAAATTTTTGTGCCGTCCAGATATGAAAAAATGTTTGGCCTTCCTATTTCGATATTTACAAAAAGCTGTATAAGTTACAATGCTTGAAAAAATGTATCTTTAAAATATCCTGTAGACTTTTGAGTGCAAGAAGTTGAACCAAAAAATCGTTAAATAACCATATTTGTACTGCGTAACTTTCTTCCTTATAATTTTATGCGCTTTACGGTGTGCTAAATGTTTATTCTAAATATATTAATTCTATATTATCATTGATATGTAAAGAGCGCCGTCATGTGCGTTTAGCTCATGAATCTTGTAATTCAAGTGCTGAATGTTTTTACAAGGGCGTCCTTTACTTTCGACTCCTATCGATTCCAATAATTTCGAGTCACGTTCATCCGAAGCCCAGAAGGAATAAATTGCATTCCCTTTTCATAAAGAACATTATCTTATAATGTTTCCATTTCAGCACAAACACCGTTGGCGAATGTTAAAAATTCCACCATCTGCCGGCGAAATAAAATGAATTCAATTAGGGTGATATTTGGCGAATGCGAATTAAATGGCACACAATCGTGGACAAGAAGTGAAGGAGCCATGCCAACTATTTCGGAAGTGGCTAAAATGGCTAAAAAGGAGGGACAGGGACTGTGTGTACAACTCGTGGGACATGTAGCCAACATCCGTTCCACAACAAATCACACAAAGAAACCGAGCCACCGATTCGCAGCTGTTGGCATGCCGCCCAAGAAGGGGGGCGGCACATGGCAGCAGGAGCTCGGATTGGGAGGGGGGCCTTGGAGGAGCGTCTGGCACGTAGCTTACGGTCTGCTGGAGCAACACGCGTACACATGGCAGCGACTCCGGACATGGGCCCCCAGCTGCTTGATAGGATGTGATGTGATGTGATGTGATGTCTGCGGCTTTAACCGACATTAAATTGCCGATTCCTGGCAAGTCGGCTCAGCATGTGGTCTGCTCCACATTTACATTGGGTCTCCGGTTCTGGCCTAATTGAAATGCTCCACTGACACATCGATGTCAATGGATTAAGTTCGGTTAACCCCCTGAAACTTTTCCCCAGCTGCCAGCAATTAAATGTTACCAATTTTGGCCTATTTGGTTACTACTAATTTACTAATACTTACTAATTTAAGGTGTTCGAACGGTTTAAGTTAGTTTTTTTTTTAAGTTTTTTTTTTTTATTGATTGATTTATTTAAAATCTGTCCCTACAGGGACAATCATTAAATTTTATGGTTGCATTGACTTAGGATAAATATATATATTTTTTTTTTGTTAGACTTATTTGTTTTTATGTTATAGGGATATGAAAATTAGGTCATAGATGCCTTAGCCTGGGTCTCTAAAAGGCAGGTCCAGGGGATGGTAACGCCTGAGTCGTCTGGTGGTGTTGCTGTTGTCCAGCAAGTTAATGGCCAGTGGGTTGACATGGTCTGCCAGTTTAGCCGTGTATTTGGTGCTTAGTCTTTTAATTTCCTCTGCCACCCATGGGATCTTCAGCGTCGTGTGCAGCTCTTTGTTGGAGGTTAAGAAGTGTGCTCCAGTGGCTATGCGCAACGCCTTGTTTTGCACTCGCTGGATGACCGCAATGTTCGAGTTGGAGGCGGTACCCCAAAGCTGGATCCCGTAGGTCCATACAGGCTTGATTATAGCGTTGTATAGCAGGAGCTTGTTCCTCAATTTTAGCTTTGAGTGCCTTCCGATAAGCCAGTAGAGCTGCCGTAGCTTGTGGCTAACTTGCGCTCTCTTCGCCTGAATGTGCTTGCTCCAGGTGAGTCGTCGGTCGAGTGTGAACCCCAGGTATTTTACCGAGTCGCTGTGAGGAATCACCACTTGGTTAATGCTGACCGGCGGACAGTTTCCTCTTCTTTTGGCAAAAGTGGCGTGGGAGGATTTTGCTGCGTTCACCACTATATTCCACCTGGCCAGCCACTTGCCGTACGCATGCAGCTGTTTTTGTATTATTTTGGAAGCTGTTTGCCTATTAGCAACTGCGAGGAATGCGGTGTCATCTGCATATGTTGCCACCATTAGTCTCTCGTCCTGGATGACCGGTAGGTCTGCCGTGTATATGGTGTAGAGGACGGGACCCAGTACACTACCTTGGGGTACTCCTGCTCTGACTTCCATAAGGTCGGATTCTTCGTCTCCACATCGCACGTAGAAGTTCCTTTTGTGCAGGTACGATTTGAGAAAAAGGAAGTAGGGGGCAGGGAGTTCCTTTTTTAGTTTGTACAATAGGCCTGTGTGCCACACCCTGTCGAACGCCTGCTTTACGTCCAGAAGGACCGCTGAGCAATATTTTTTCTTCTCATGTGCCTGGAGGATTCTTTCAACTAGCCGATGGCACTGTTCGGGAGTGCCGTGGCAGCGTCTGAATCCGAATTGGTGGTCGGGCAGCAAACTGTTGTCTTCCATAATTGGCAGTAATCTACGCAAAAATACTCTTTCGAGTACTTTGGAGAACACTGTCAACAGGCTAATCGGACGATATGACGATAGTTCACTATCAGGTTTGCCGGGCTTGGGAATGAGGATGATCTCAGCGCATTTCCATTGTGTTGGAAAGTGTCCTATTCTTAGGCAAGCATTGGCAATTTGTGCAAGCAGTGTGATGCAGTTTGCCGGAAGCGCCTTCACTGCAGGTGCGCCGATGCCGTCGTATCCTGGGGACTTTGTGTTTTCAAGAAGGGCAACCTCATTCAATACCTCCTCAGCATCCACCTCGGGGACGGGCAGATCCATTTGGCACGGAACATCAAGAAATGATGCCGTGTCACTCGAATCCCTGGCAGAGCAGATGTCGAACGGTGTAAATGTGCCGTGGAGGTGCTCAGCAAAGGCGGTCGCCTTGTCCTTATCGGATCTGCACCATGATCCAGCCGCATTTTTCACAGGAGCTAGCCTTTTTGCTGGTCGTTTCAGGAACTTAGTGGCGTTCCAGAGTTTGTGGTCCGGATCACCTGGTTCAGCCTCCTCCAGGAATTTGTCCAGACACTGCCTCTTCATGCTGTCCAGCATCTCCTTCAGCTCCTTAACCGCTCTGTTTAGTGCTGTTTTGTCCCGTGGATTGCGACTGACATGCCATACTCGTCTGAGCCGCCGTTTTTCCGCAACTTTTTCAGCCACGGCCCACGACCAGAGGTATTTGTCCCTGCTGGGAGAGTTTTGTGTTGGTGTCCTTACTGGCGTAGCAATGCTGGCAGCCTCATGAATTGCCCTTGTCAGGTACTCGACCACATCGTCGACGTCTTCGCTCGAGCTGAGCACCAGATTTGAGTCCACGTGCTCCTCCAGATGGGAGCGGTATCGGCTGTTTAAGTTAGTAAGATTTTTATTTTAATTGTTAACCCGCTTTTCACTTTTACAAGTCGGAAACCAACACAAGAAAATTCATGTTGTTTTGAAACACATTGGAAAGTGAAATCTTAAATCTTCTAAATTTCTTGCATGGTCTTATTTTAAAGGGTAAATTATATTCTAAAATATTGTAGGACAGAAATAAGAAATGTCCTTGACACATTAAAAAAATCAATTTTTTATTTAAGTAGATCTGATTATTTTTTAACAAATTTTGTACTATGACTTTTCTTTCTACGTAATTACAGATACGTGACATAAGAGCACCAGGGGTTAAGTGGGCTTTCAGCTCGAATCAATTTAAGACTAGACAAAATCACCAAATGACTGCGACGAAAGACCTGCAGACGAAGGAAGGAGCCATTCTGATTTGTTTTGTTGATGGGAAAATCAGCAGCCAAATGTAATGCAGCAGAAGACAGGAGAACAAAGCAAATGAGCTGCAGAGTCTTGTCAAATTTGTCACGAACGTTTCGGACACAAATCTGGCTGGCTGACTGGCAAGACAAGGAGCCATAATATTTGAAGTAATTTCCACTGCTGACACAGCAGCAGCCGAATATGCAAACTAGCTGGGCGCCAAGAAGCCAAGGTTCCCATACATCAAGTGACCTTTCGCCAGGACACGCCTTGTCCACGTCCAGAGTCCTGGCTTTGACTGGTAGTCCCACTTTGCGCTTGAGTTAGAGTGTGGGTCCCTGTCTGCGTTCCAGGACAAGCCACAAATCAAGTGCAAGCAGCGCAAAAACGCCAGCAGACGAACGCACATCGGTCATGGCCCATAAATAGCACGCCCACATTTAAAACACTCAATGCATAAATCAATGCTAAATAAACAAAAGGACAGGGCCAGCTGCCAGTGCTGCCAGGTGTTCTCCAAAAAAATTTATTATATTAAAAAGAGGTTTGAATCAAGCTGAATTCAAAACAGTTCGAAAACAATCACATCTTGGTACACGGTTTAAACATGAGGGTGTATATGCTGTTTCCCTTTAAAAATGTATTGATAGAAAATATGTGCGTAAACAAGACGTCTAAAAATATATGTGTGATATCAAATAAATCTGTTATCCCGTATCCAGCAACAGTCTTCATTGTCCTTTATTACATTGCATACATTACAATACCAAAAAGGAAAACTCTTAGCAATTATCTGACATTAATAATTTACAAATTCTTTCGTATCAAGCTTTTTAAGCAAGATACAAAAATACATGCGTCATATGCAATAAAAATGTGCGCAATAAAAATTATTTAAAAAGTTAAGATTAGCGGGAAAACCTCTCAAAGGGCAACTTTGAGTAGGAACAATAAAAAAATGAGTGCGCCTCGAAGCATTCTACACTTTTTGCTTCGCTTCATTTTGTATCATTACGTAATATTTACCGAAGACAACCAGGGAAATAAATGTGAAAATGCCTCCAGGAAAATAGGCCCATCAAAAATATAAATTTTCCGCAAGCAACTGAAATGAAGCAAAATAAAATGAAAACAGCAATAAGTCAACAGTAAATCAATTGAAATAACATTTTAACGCAATGATTTATGCGCAAACGAAATGATTTTCTGTCACTCTGGACCAGCCGGTACACTTGATTAAAATTGCAGAGCATTTCCAAAGTATATAATTACCATTTCATAACGTTCTTCGAGCCAACGTCATCAGACGTATCAATAAGACCATCACCTTTTCCATATATTTCCGGTCAGACGGGTCAATCGGTGTTAATCCTTGTTTGCCCACCTGCCGAACATCTTGCAGCAACGGAAATCTTCTTTCAAGATTGATAGCTCTTAATTACTGTAGCAGCCAATTATTTCATACTTTAACAATACGTTTAAACATTTAATGATAAAATGTATAAAGCAAGTTTTTTGTACTTAATTAAGAACTGAGTGCCCCACTTAACCCAAGGTAAGTCACTGCACCTCCCTCCGGCCAAGTGCGCTTTAAATACTGCGATGCACATTTAGTGCAGGTGGCAAGAAAGAAAGCCACTAACTTAATTGCTCGTTTTTCAGCGCCCAAGGGGAAATGCGAACCCGACCACAACTTTAGTTGTTGCATCTTCAGGGCGCAACTTTGCGCAACTTAGTGGCACTGGTGGTGTGGCGTGTGGCTGCTCAGCTCGAATTCCATTTCATCGGCGACACACCAAAGTGTGGACAACTATCGCTGAAATAAAAATAGTTGCTAAAAAACTTTTAAATTGCTTGCAAACTTTGTTATTAAGTTGTCATATTTTATTTCAGACAAAAACACTTTACCACAAGTTTATATTTCGGAGGAAATTATCTATTCTGTTTATAAATAAAGAAAGCATAAATTATTACCAGCTTTAAGTTTAGGTTCATTTTTTTTTTAAATTTAAACTTTGACGTACTCGACATACTTTCACTGCTTGAACACTGCAGAACTTCCCAAAATCTACTCACAACTTTCCTTTACCATTCTGTGCTAATTGATTAGTGTGGCCCGTTTAACACGACTGACTTCCAGAGTCCCACTGTCTGAGTTTGGCCCAAAAACAGCTCCAGGCAAGAACTTCACCACCCAGAGAGAAGACACACTGCAATGGCAAACAATGCATCATTTGCGCCCTGCACAATGCATAAATTAAGCAGCTAAGTAAGCGTAACGAGACAGCTTCACGCCTCCATCCTTTGGTCCCGAGCTCCTCCGGATGGAAGCCACAACCTCGTCCTCAGACGAGACAATGTGAACGCGAAATTCCTCTGATGAATGTCGCCAGTTGGCCCCTCTTGCTGCTGGAATGCGGAGAAACTGTGACTGCACAGAAATAAGTTTATTTTATCCTTTTAATAAAAAGTTAAATGAACAAAAATTGTATTTAATTATATACAAGTCATAACATATATACGTAGTACGTACATACACCTAAAACAACATTTCGTCTAATTTATCTTTTGCATTTTCAAAACAAACTATTAAATAAGCAACTTTAGGCAACTAATTCATAGTTAATTTACAGACGAAAAAAATATTTTTATAATATAACCTACTTCAATGTGCTCAAACTTTTTAAAAATTAATTTTTTTGTTATGTGTAGATTCCATTTCACCAGTTTCTTCCTTTCAGCGCATGAGAATAGGGTGAATCCTGAGTTTGTCGTGTATATTTGCAAATTTATTGCTCCCTTCAGGCGTTGTCCTAATGAGAGGCCAAAACTACGTGTACAAACGCATTAGCAGTAATTAGGCGCACTGTTTCAAGGATGTCTTGGAACTACAAAAACAAGCAGTGAAATTATATAAAAAAATTATATCAATTCCTTATACAATTGCTCTGTTGTAACAAAAATAATACGGTCCTAAAACATATTACCCCAAAAACCGGGACACCGGGTATTTAAATAAAAGTTGTAGTTTAGTGCCTTCGAAAATAGCCATTTTGTTTTAAATGTATTTGTAAGTTTAATTTTAAGTTAATTAAATTTCACAAAAATTGGCCTTTTTGTCTTATAATTTCTAAGGCTAATTAATTGCCTTTAAGTAGTATATACACCCAGAGAAATTTATTACCTAAAATGCCTCAAAATTGCCTGTTATTCTAGGTCATTTGACCTAAATTGGGCTCCAATGCAGTTGTTGCCTAAAAACTAGGCACTCATTGCCTACAAGTTTTTAGGCTAAAAATAGCCTAAAATTAAGGTTTCTTAGGCAATAGCTAGACTAGGTTTTAAGGCAATGTACACCCTCAATCAATTTATTTTAGGCAATAAAAGACTTTAGTCTTCAGGCTATAAATAGCCAAAAATTTAGGTTTTTTAGGCAACGGCTATACTAGGTTTTTAGGCAATGTTAACCCAAATCTAATACTAAGACTATAATAATAATCTTAATACTATAGTATTAAGCAAACTTGGAAGATCTTAAAATGATAGTAAGCGTTCGTTTGTCGAGTTATATTTAGTTAAAAAAAAAACAAAGAAAATTATTATTACCTAACAAACAATAAATACCGACTTATCCACTTTAGTTTGTACAATACGAAATAATAATGTTTAGACAAGTTAGAAAATTCTACTCCAAAAACAAGGCTAAGTTTTTGCCAAGAAAAATTTTAATAAAGGTTTACTTGCAACTTAAAAATAACGAAATTAAGTTAGCATTTTGTATTAAGTAAAAGCTTAAATACTTAAAAAACTGAGCAAGATTTTCCGAAGCTTTATCAAAAGATATTAAAAACAAATTTACTACGAAGCCATAGGTTTTGGATAATGAAGATACAGCGTCTAGAAACCACGTTTTTTTGTAGTTAAACCAATGCCATAAATCATAAGTATCAATTATAAATTTGTCGACAGAAGCCCGCAGCATAAAAACCACTTTGGCCAAGATCTGCCCTGTTGTGGTAGGTCGTAATTTTTCAGTACGGACCACCTCCTTCCGAAAAGTTAATACCCAAAATCTATGCCACCGCCATTTATCTTATCGCTATCTAAGCAACTTCTATGGCTGCGACTTTGGCAGCCAGTCAATTTGCATAATTCTGTGTTAATTGAAAAAGTTTGCTTGGTGGCCAGCGAATTTATTGCCCGGCAGCTGGGGGCGGCAAACTGCTTAAAATAGGACCTGCGAGTGATGTGATTAATAATGTAATTGAAACGCTCGGGGGGGTCTTTTGGCCAGGATCAATCGGTGGGTGAGGGGCTATTTAGGCTGAAAACGTGGCCAAAACGGCAGCCCAGGAGACGTGCGAGCATTCGACCAACACGCGCCAAGCATTTTAGCCATCAGAGTAATGCTCCTAACTTTTGTTACATTGTCACATTTACACAGTAAAAAGATGAAAAATATTTTTGGTATCAATAAAAACATTTAATTGTTGGTAATACGAATATTTAAAGGGAACCAAATGTAATGATTTTAAATTAAATGAATTTAAAAGGTGAAATCAAAGTGATTTTCCTTTTTTTCAGTGTAGTCCGTTCTGTAGTTGTGTGAGTCAGTGGGATTGTGGTGGTACGTGGGTGGGCACGTGTTGAGCGTTGGAGGGGGGTTTTGTGGGGTTGGGGCCATGTCATACTGCGGTTTTATATTTCATGACACAAGCAGCAAGGACAACAACAAAGACAGTGGCAAATTGCTTACACTTACACTTTTTGGGCGGCACATTTTATTTAATTTGATGATTTCATTAAACAAATTGCCCAGCGACAAGCTCGGTTTCTTCTTCTTAATTTTAACTCGAATGGCTAACTGTGTGTGTTTGTGTGTGGGTGTAAGTGTGTGGCTTACAGTGTTGCCTAAGTTTGGGCGTAAAAGCCACCTAAAACCACACGAATAATGAGTTAACTTTTCTTGTGAAATATAAGTGACAAAATAGCATAGAGATAAGAAATACTAGGTTTAAGTTAACCTTTTTTTTATAAAAACTTAATGCATTTTACTTTCTGTTTCTTACAGATCTTTTATTCCCCTTGAAAATATACAGAATAGTGATGTTAAACAAATTCAAAAACAATTGGCAGTGTTTATCAGAATTTCAACAGCACAAAATGTCTTTTATGTTTCCGCCATATGCTGTATTGCTGATTCTTGTTTTTGAAAACTTCGTACAGCTGGCTGAAAAAGTTAACACAATGGCCCAAACGGCAGCACTGACTTGGACCTCCTTGAATCCTGCGAAACGAAAGGAATAATTACAATTAGCCGGGGCAAAACAACAGAAATGGGGAGCACTATCCGGCGGAGAGGAAGCACTGATTGCAGCCAGCTTCGAATGACCTTCATCTTCATCAATTCGAAGCCTTTTCACGCATACAAAAATGGAGTCTCGTCCTTGAATTTCACTAATTCAGCCTGCCGCTGTGTCTTCTGCCATTTTGGCTTCACAAGTAATCTGCTTTAATGCTTTCCATTATCGTTCGCTGTGGCTTTTTCCTTTTTCGCCTCCAAGTTTCCAAGTGTTTGTGTTTCAGGTTTGTCTGTCTGTGTGGGGGTGTGCTGGTGTGTTGGTGTGTGTGTGTGTTTAGAAAAGTCGCTTGTGTGTTTGCTTTGCTGTTCCGTTTCCGTTTTGCCGACACATGAAAATTACAGCACGCGACTTGCCATTTCAGACAGTACATTTTTTGGCCACCTGTGTGAGTGTCTTGTTTCGCTCTCTCTGTGTCTATATGTGTGTCTGTGTGTGTGTTTGTGTGTGTGTTTGTGTGTGGGTGCTTGGGGGCGTAACATTTTGCGGTCGTCTCTGTTTGTGTTTGCCTTACACTTAAACAAAATCCCTTTAAAAACACACTCAAAAGCAATTAGGATCAAAAACATAAGGGAAACAAAATATCAGGATTTACACTCGACTGTAAAAAAAAAACTTCATGTTTATGTTATTTAAAATCAAAGATAGTTGACGACCAAAAAAGGGCCATCAACATTAGTTATATTTTAGAACAATTTTATAACTAAAACCAAACTTTTATTGTAGATATGATAGAGTCTTGATTAAGAAAATTTAAATGTTTAGCTTGTTTTACTTTGAATGGACAATACACAAAACTGTGAAAAGCTTCTGCCAACAATTTTACCAAAATCGGTTGGCTATGTATAATTAATGTATAACTATGTATAATTTGTAAATAAAATAATTTTATTTTGGTTAAATGAAACACAGGGGTGCAGTTTCTATATCTTTTGGATTTAATCTTCTTCACGTTTAAAAAAATTAAAAGGTGTATTAAACATGGGAAAAAATGATTTGCAATGTAAAATAACCAAGAGTAATTACAAACATTTTAAAATCTTTTTTGCACAGCCACAACACCAAATGGTAGTTTAGAAAGTTGTTTAAATTCTTGGTTTGATAACTTTTTTTTACCTTGTTGCATTACTGAGTAAGACAAAGCTAAAAATTATTGTCCGATTCCTGAAATACACATCCTTTTTTATGTTAAAGTTACTAGTTAACAAAAGCAGAAAATTAAAAACACAAAAAAACAATTTTCAATGCCAAACATAAACTTTTTTTATTTTTGTGTACAGGTTCTAGCTTTGTCTGACTTTTTATCTCTGCTGTCGACGCCCTTTGTGCAGGTGTATTTTGTGCAAAATTTACTGCAGCGCCAAAGTTTTCAGCAAAATTACGGCCATAAAGTAGCAGTCAGCAGAAGGTAGCAACCACAACAGCGTGCCGTAATTAAAGGTATCCAGCTGAACATAATTTCAGCAGAATTCCGCCCAGATATTGCTTATCAAAAGCCAACTCGGCGCTTCACGGGCATTATATAAGTAGCTGTTTTATGAAGACTTCGCAGAAATGCTTAAGAATTCCGGGCAGGAAAGGTCAGCCAGCCTACACGGGCCCCCGATAAGCCTGGCATTTGTCAGTCCCACAGAGATCACATCTGAGGACTACGTGACACTGAAGCGGGCGTGCTGCTGGAATTCGGGTTTCCAGCTTATCTGGTTTAGAAGTCTATGAAAAATCCAATCAATACTCACTGTGTTTGATTCAAAAGTACATTTTATGTACTGTGTAAAAGACAAATAAAATGGGATAGTATCTCAGGTTACTTGCCTTGCGTAGTTAAATATCTGTGCTTAGGGCTGTGTCGATTTAAGGAGGAGCAGTTAAACTGTACCCAGCAAAGGTAAATCAAACTGAAATGTAAATATTATATTGTTATAAGCTAAGGTTAGAAAGGGTCTGATTTATATTCTTAAAGTATTCTTATTCAGATCAATACTTCTCTAACCACAAAAAATAGCAGTCAAGGCAAACAATAAAAATAAAATTTTCATCCTCCAAATTAAAAAAACGTGCCTCAATTATGATTGATTGTGATTATTATGATTTGCAGTATTTTCAACACCTAAGCAATTATTAATTTATCTTCTAGCGAGTTTCTCATTTCTTTCCCTCCCTAATTACACTTTTTTTTCCTGGCGCATCCTGCGTCTTTTAACTTTTTAGATATGAGAAATGTGTAACCTTTTCCATCACTTGCAATTGCCCCTTGACCTGGCTCTTGTGCAGGCCAGAAGATCTGCGGCTCATGGTCCTGGCCAATGTAAGAGGAGATCTTTATGACAGCCGGCCAAGCCATAAAAAGTGTTTCAGCAAATAAAGCAAACGACGCGTCGGTGGGATGGGATTTGTATACAATTTGCTGGTAACGAGCCATCAATATTGTATCTTTCTATGTTATCCTGGGACGCTTTTATGGCACGGAAACGTCCATGTCTGACTGTGCATATCGAAATTGGTAATTGTTTGGCCCGGTTGATTGTCACGCCGTTTGGCTGAGTTTTCAATTTGCGCCCTGAAGCGTTCGTTGCGTAGGTTCGAGCACTTAACCTGGCTTAAAGCCACGAAAGACACACGCCCCACGCAAAAGCCAGCCAACCGCATAATCGTGGCACAGGCCACATTAGGTGGCGCTGCTCGAATAACCAACAAAAAAAAAAAAAAGAAAAGAAAAAAGTGTCAAACAACAATATTTGAGTGCCAAATGTTGCGTATACGCAGCGTAATCAATTTGAATGTTTTTCGGTTTAGCAGCCACTTTTGCGGCAATGGCGGTGAAATGCGATTACTGCACCTATAAATTTGTGGCCTAATGAAAGCGCACAGGTATTGCGGTTGCTTTCCGGCGAGTTATTCAATCTAAATCCTCTTGAAATCGGACAATTTTTTCACACCACTACCCACAACATTGGCCAAATCGGTGGCTGTGTTGCAATGCTCAAATATTATTAAATTCGTTAGCGCTCATTACAGTTAAATGTATCTTTAATAGCATTTCCGGAAGCGGAACATTGGCGAAACGAAAGGAAGCGAAATGGGAGCGAAACGAGAAAAGTCATGAAAAACTTTTGACCGGGAGGAAGCCCTCACAGGACACTAAACATTTGACAATTGCCTTTTGCCATCACACGACACAAATGTTCATATTGAATTAGTAAAATTGCATGCATTTTCATTTTACTTTTTCCGCGAATTCTGCGTTCTGTCTAACAAAATAAAATGTGGCCAAAATTTAATTCTGCAAAAAGTTTCAGTTTGGCACTTTTCGGGTTGCCTTTGTTGAAACCGCCATTACGAAAATTTCTCACCAGATTTTTCATGGATTTTAACGTAAAGACTTTTTTCAAGTACCAATTGCTATTTTTTAAAATAAAAATTCAACTTGGGATATCTGTGAATGTTTTTTGAGTTATCTTTGGTAGTATTTCCCCAGAAAGGTTATAGTGTTATGTTATGTCCATTGGTTTAATATTTATGTTAAAGCTGTTTTCCTTAACCTTTACAGAGATATTTCTTTGTATTTCCATTCATGAGATTAAATAAGTCCTATATTTAATTGACTTTAATCTGACGATTTTTTCTTTAACCAAAGTTGTATGCTATTTAATGTCATGGGTAACAGACAACCCGTTGAACCCCTTTAAGGAACAAATACTTTACTTTAAGCATTCTTACTTCTATCCAACAGAAGGACCTTTTCCTCTTCTATTTGATATTTTATTTATATCCCGCGTTGTTTATCTGCGTTGTCTTTGGCAACTCTTTTGAAGAACTTTCCCATAATCCTTCCAGACAAGAGAGCTCACTTGTCAAAGGCAGCTCTTCAATTTTTCCTTGCTGTATCGTGTAATTTTAGGCAAAAGTGTGTGTGATGGTTAAATAATATTGCACATACGCCCTGTGTGGCGGCAGCAAAAATAAGATGATGGCAAGCCAATATTTCAGCGCGCTGAACAATGGCGATAAAAATCGGAAGATATGGCCTTATCAAACCTTAAAAAATGAAAGCCCTTTTTTTGCAGTTGAGAAGGGTGAATGTTTTCGAATTTTAATGGGGACTGAGGGGATGGAAGGATAAGGATGACGTAGATGTCTGTGTTCTTTTTGGTTGGTCATTGTACCCGAATCGCTGGCCGTCCACTTTTTTTGGCCTGGACCACACACCAAATGCGACGTTATTATCATTGATGAAAGGACGCCTGGCGAGCCGAATTTATGTTTATGACGCTCCTCTGTGAATAAATTATGGCTTGTGCACCATTTTCGCTTTTCTGCGCTCTGGCTGTTGTCATCAATTCATACATAAATATACACATACATATGTAGGCTTGCATGCCTCCAAACACTCATTTCCGGCGTGGCCCAAAAGTATGCAACAAAATTCGTATGTGCCACTGTCATTAAAAGGGACAAGTTCCTAAAAGGGGCGTGTCCTTAGCACTCTGGATGTAACATACTTTCATTCTTCATGCAAGGATATGCTTCTTTTACCCCATCATTACTTCCAGCTCCTATTTCCGCTTGTTGCGTCTGGTGCGGCGAAGGACAAACCGTCAATAGGATTTGACACTCATACGGGCACTTACAAAAAATAATTATTCTAGAATTTAGGAAATTCTTAAAGTTTACAAAATTAATTAACTTTTGTTAAATTTGATATCATTTAACTTTATTTAGGGAATTTATTCGGTTCAATTTAATTTGAAATTTTCAAATGGTGCTTTAATGGAACAACTCTGTTTACAATATTTCTAGCCTCATCTCATAATTAAAATTCTATAAAAATAAAAACAGGTGCCTACATAAATTTATCAACATTTTCAAAACTCATATTTGATTGTTGATTAAATGTAATAAATAAAAGTAAAATAGGCCATCCCTGTAAATATGACAGTGAATGTGTTTAGCTTATTAAACGCTTTATATTAGTTTCACTTGTGGCTATCTGGCTATCTGGCTGGCTGGCTGGCTGCGTAACACTTTTTGGTTTGCATGCAGGCCTGCCAACTTGTTTTTTTTACCGATAATTTATCGATATCTATAAAAGAGCGCGCTCTTTTAAACCGGAATCAGAAATTCAACTATTTATTTAAATTTTAGAACACTATAGAAAATTCTAGAATCAGAAAGCGTTTTTTTAGTTTTTTAAACTATTCATATTATTTTGTTTTATCAGGTTTTTTTTCCCTTATACAATATTCAGTTGCGATAAGAAAAAAATAACTTCTTTTATCATGTCAGTTAAATATAACTTATTTTTCAGAAAAGAAAACAAACCTCTTACGATTGATGCAACCAAAAAAAAAGAAGCTAACAAAGCAACAACAAAATCCAAAATAAAAATGTATCCTTGAATTTTATTAACTGCATTAAGTTTAGTATACTCTTTAAAATTCGCATAATTTTATTAAGAACTCTTTACTCCCAGTGTAGATTTTGCTAAACTTCCCCTTCGACGAGCGTTTGCTTTCTTGGCTTTTTATCTGGCTCACGTTCGCCCCAGCAATCTTGAATTTGAAAGCACATCCTGTGATTGGCTCCGATGTCCTGGCGCTCCACATTGCGATAACTTTCAATAAGTGACATTCAGCGCTCTGGTGCACAAAAAGCATTTGCGTAATTAATAAAGTCATCTGCTGGGTTTGTTTAGGGGACAAATGTAGAAGATTGTGTGCCACCGCAAAATGCAATTCCCCTTTTACGCCTGGATTGGTCCTTGGTCCGTCGACAATTTGCGATGTGAATGCTAAATGAGCGGAAACAAATTTGTGGCCCCAACCCAGGCAGTAAACACTTGCCACAAGTCTTTAAAAAAGGGACAAAAAATGGCAGGCATTTAAATACAGTTCCCATTAATCAAAGACAGGACATTAACTCGTCATCTCGTACACCATGAAATATACAATTTCCCTGGTATTGATAAAAGAAAAGCGTCTGGTAATTAACAAACTGGAAATCCATTTCCCTGGACAGTAAAACTCAATCTAATTTAAGGAAACCACAAATATAAATAAATCTTCCTGGGACTGGACCGCTCCTAATCAACTTTAATCAACTTTTTTGCTGCGTGGCTTGGAAAAAATCAGTTGCTTGCTTTTATTGACAGCGACGTCATTTAAGGTCTATGTGGGCCTTACTTAAAGTTACCCATTTTTGGCCAAACTTTTTTGGCGCTGACTTGGGTTACCGCCTCAAGTCGTTTATACTGGCTCCTTATTGATCGTGACCAGACATAAATTCATCAATATTTCGACATCGAGGGTGACGTCAACAGATGGGACCAGATAAAAGACGAACAAAGGCAATTAGATTGAACGGCGTATTTGACCATCGAGGGAGGATGACTACTTGGCTACACTCGGAGCATACTGTTCTTTAAAAAACATAAGTTGTTGCCAAACTTTAGCAAGATTTTGGACGCACATTAGGGCCTAACTTTGTCATAGGCTAAGTAAAGATAAAATTATGAAATTTAAAAATTTGTATACGATTTTAAATAAAATTATAAAGTTTCATTTTCTTTAACACAAGGACACTAGTTAAATTTTTATTTATGACAACTCGAAAGACCTAGCTAAACACTATATAAACAAGATTTCCATTCCATTTTTTTATTACATTATAAAATGGACAAAAATAATGTTCTAAATTGCAATCATTTTCTATCTATTAATATTATTGTTTAAAAAGTTATCAATGTAGTTCCAATTTTTTCAAAGTTTTACACAGGCTATAAAACCCAGCGGAATAAGAAAACATTCAGTGGCAATTCTCAGAATATACAAAAAATGGCTTTATTAAAATTCATACAATTATTTGCGGGCACACCGCCTAGACCTTGACCCCAATTTCGCCCGGTGTAAAGACCTTGACGTTGCGATCGTTGACCTTGTAGAGCACCTCCTTGCGCGTCTCCTCGCAGGCGTAGTTGCCTTCATCTAGGACCCTTTCGATCAGCAGCTTGCCGTCCACCTCCCGGAACACTCCGCTTTTTAATCGCAACACCTGGATGCGCACCTGTCCGAGCTTGGCCACGTTGTTATCCGTCAGCTGGTAGATGTCGCTGTTACTAAGCTTGGTAATCACCGTCAAATTGTCCCGCTCCTTGGCGAGGGCAGCTAAATCCTGGCAGAACTGCTGAACTTGCAGCTTGCTCGCTCCCAAATTGAACAATATGGAGAGGTTATCAATCAGCACCGTGTAGGTATTACGGCTGGCATAGTTGCTATCCACCTGCGCACGAATATCTTCCACCAGCTGCTCTGTTAACGTCTGGCCCTCGGGATGGCGAAGCCACTTGGAAGCCAATCCCTCGCCAGCCATGTCGCTAAGGACATCGATGACCCCAAGGGTTTTACCCTGGAAAATATTCGTATTGTAGCCCAATCTCATACCAGCATTGAAATAGTGCTGGTAGTGATGCTGCAGGCAGACGAGCAGGGTGCCAGCGTTGGAGATGCGTAACCTCTGGCCCAAAATGCAGCTGATCAGGAAGCTGCCATCGACATTCGACTCCTCGCTAATGTGCACGAACCCTGGCAGTTTTTGCTCATTGAGTCCACAGGCTAGCAGCACTGAAGTGGCCATAATTTCGTCTACGCGTATGGATCTGCAATAGAAAAGAAAGGGCCATGAGTCAATTTGTAAATGTCATCTACGGAGTTCAATTAATTAAGTGCGCAGTACTTTGAGTTTTTTTTCGCGAAGGGTCACGTGGTCTGGCAGCCAAAGAGGTTAAAAACACTAGACTTGACTGGGGCCAACAACTTGAAATTTATTGGCCCAATTTGGGGAGGAGAAATGAATAAGAAAGGAATTTCCACCTTGTCACTTCATTATTTCTGTCAGCGGCACAAGTGGCCACGATCCAAGAATTTATTCTTAAAAAACGGAGGGAGTACATTTGGCAAGCTTTAATAAATTATTGTGCTCTTATTTAAAATAAAAGTAGATTTTTTTTCCCCACGATTTGGTATTCTAATTTTAACAAGTGGTTATGACCATTACTCAAATCAATTGTAGTATTAAATTGATAGGAAATAAACTAATTAATCCATAATTTAAGTACGATTCAGCAGAGTTGCGTGCCTTATAGTTTATTTGCATTTAACAAATGCTTTATTATAATTTTAAAATTTTGATATTTAAAGATTTTGATTGGAGATGGCATGGAGGCAACTATCGGTTCCTCAGCACTTACAAGAGCAGTAAACTTTCCACTAAAATTTAAAGCCCCGAGGTAGCTTTAATAAAAATTATAAAATTAAAAGCCAATAACGTTGAAAAAATGAAAAGAAAATTTTTTTTTAAGCTAAAAAAATTAGAGTTGGGAATCCTTAAGAATGCTTATTTTGCTCTCCAATATAAGAAACCTTACGCACCTGAGCAAATATCTTTATAGAAAAGATCAAAATAAAATCATAAATCAAATTATTATAGGATGGTTTATGTAGTATGGAAACGATGTTTGTTATGACACTCTATTGTTTTTGTTGTTAAAATGACAATTCTAAACAAAATTAAAAAAAGTGTAAAATAAAAAAAAATTTTTGTTTGGCCCATGAGGGGATCGAACCCGCGACCTTCGCGTTATTAGCACGACGCTCTAACCAACTGAGCTAATGGGCCGTTGTGTGAGGCGCCGACAAATGCCTACTTAAGCCCCAAAGCTTTCGAGAGTAACATTTTCTAAGGGGAAAAGCTTTCTGGCGAAGCTTTTGCAGGTTATTTTTGAAACCTAGTTTTTTCTGCTGCTGCTGCACTACTTTATATTTAATCAACACTTAACACAAAGACTACTATGATAGGAGATACTAAAAGTGTTAATGGAGGGACATGAACCAAAAACGTGCTAAAAAATATTTAAATAAGTTTTAAGCACGCTGGTAGTAATAATTGGTGAAAATATTTGCAAATTCGTTTTCGAGACGGCGTGCACGAGTTCTTATCAAGGCATTATCCCCATATCTCGGCAAAGATTGCAGGCTTGGTAGCAGATTTTCCGCTTGGAAGCGTTAGATATTTACAGTGCAGGCAAACAAAACATTCTAATTAAACCTTGACTGTAAAATGCAATGATCACTGCTTTGCTTGTAATTCACATAGCGAAACTATTGAACTAGGCATACAAATATTTAAAAAAATGTTAGCTATTTGGTGAACAAAAGTCTAAAGGCACATGCACGAATTTCCTTGAAATAACATAAAAGTTTCGGGGTGGAAAAGTTGAGTCATTTCCACATGGCTTTTCATGATTACTCCATAATGACCGAATGGAAAATGAGATAGTAAATGGGTACCAAGTATTCGAAAAGCTTACAACTACACAGTGTACCCCACGTATTATGGGTTCATGCATGATACCATCATCTTGACGCACACACGCACGTGGATCGGAGAGCAAACGCGTTGTCAATAAAATGCTCTCACCAGGTTTGTTTGTTGTTGACTCTCGCTCACTTTCTCTGCCGCCGTCTCTCTCTCACTCTCACTCTCTCTCGCAGTGTCGCCCTGCTGACCGCCGACCACCGACTAACTAAGTCGATCCCGATTCGACATCGGATCCCCGATCCCAGTACCCCAGTCCCAGTACCCCAGTACCAGAACACTTCCGACATGCCCGCCTTGACCGGGCGATAAAACAAACTCCGAGTCGAATCCAGAGCGCATGTGGACACTCGGAGAAAAAGATTCTAAAATTATGTGCTCTTTAATTCAAAAATTGTTTAAAATGTATAAAATATAAAGCATAAGTAGTATTCTATTCAAAGCGAAACCAATTTGTAAATATTTGAACTAGCTTCAAAACACTTGATTTTTTATTAAAAAACAAATATTTTTTGTTTTCATTGTAAAATATTTAATTACAACAGTGTTACCAAAACAGAAAAATTATACTTCGGAAAAATCAACGAGTACAACTTGTTTTTACCCAAATATGTATGTTCAGCGACAAAAAAAAATAAAAACTTGTGCCTAGTTTAAATTATGTAACTTAAAGCTCTATACAAATATATACAGAGAATTTCCAGCCATATAATATATAAAGGGTATTTAAAATTACGAAATATAAAGACAACTCATAATCTCAACTTAAAAAAAACTAGGTAGGTTACTAAATACCGAGTAAAAATTGTACACAGAGATTATTTTGCTATAAAAAATCGGATTATTTCAATATCATGTGAGAGCTCGTGGAGCAATTAATTCTTGGCTAGTAAAGAGTTTGTCGCTCGACAACAAATTACACATTACGAGAAGTAGGCTGACAGCTGTCAAAATGTTAAAATAACTTTAATATATTGCTAACTAGAATGTACTATAGTACAAGTAGTAATATATCTTTAATGACTGTGTCACAGTTATAAGTGTGTGTAACTCTTTACCAAATACATTTATAAGTGTTCTAAACATTTTTCGAAGACTGAAGAAACCGTATAGTTGAAATTCATTTTTTAAAGTGAGTAATGTTCTTAGACAGCGGAATTGTTACCAATGAACTATTAAAGGAAAGTTTAAAATTTTAGGTTTAGTTGAGACTCTTCATTTTTGCGAGTGTACAGCGAACTTTTGCCGGCTGTTTGTGGAAACTGGCGCGTCGACGGCGGCGGCGATCAGTCCGCTTTCGGTGCTCAAGCGTTGCGTTTCGTTTGCCTCCAGCAGCAAAAAACCCTGACCAATCCCACTCCCCAAAGCCCAGACCAGTTTGTGTGGACAGCGATGACGTGCTGAGGTCTCTCTCTCTCTGGTTCTCCCTCTCTCGCGCTGCCCTGGTGTGCCAACAAATTATAAACTTATTAAATAGTTTTCTTCGTGGACGGCGGACAACCCACAACATCAGGAAACAAAGCGCTGCGCTTCTTGTTCAAGGTAAATATGCCATCAGCTGTGGCTGCTCTTCCCCTCCCAGTATTCTATTTTTTGTTGCAACTGCAGTTTAGCAATGCAATTGCAGTGTCAGTTTATTATTCAATTTGCAAGGCAAACATGCGGCTTTAAGACCGTCAAACACACATAGAGATAGTGTCATAGGGATCACTGAATTATCACGCGATGTGTCGTGATAGGACGGCTTTTATACATAGATCGGACAAATAATCTCCCCAAAAATCAGCTGTTTATAAGTAGTATAATCCATTATCACTTGGCATTTTTTGGGGGCTCGATTAAAAAAAGAAAGCAGAATTCTGTGTGGCAACTGATCATGTGATATTCGTTATTAATTCGACTTTGACCACTGCCACTCATTTTTATATTCAGATAAAATTCAGCCAAAAATTAAACGAGAATAAAACAAAACGAGAAGAAAGCTGTTTCTTTTTTTTCTGCATATAATTTATGGAGCAATCGACGCACGTGGAGGTTCCCAAACAAAAATAGTAATTGAATAAATAAATAAATGGGGGTGGGCCGGAAAAAACAGAGTCGAACACATGCTAGCAATAATGTTGTGCACCGGGTTTTCGATCGATGGTAAACATGTTATCTATCTATAAACACGACCCGGTAACCGGGTCCAATCAAAAGTTGATAAGGCACGGACATCATATAGGCCATTAAAAATTCATAAATGGCAGCAAAACAATTTGCAGAGTGAGCAATTCGACCGATATAAAGGTGTAGATACCACCTGTACTCACACCAAATTTTAACCGAAGCCAATATGCCCTTGACTCTGGTTGTAAACTTAGTCAACAAAACCTTGGAGGTGTTTAGAAGCTTAAAAAATTTTAAGGGAGCAATAGGGTATGTGCTTTTGTTTTTTTTTTTTAATCCAAAAAAATTTGGAATCCGACATACTTAAAAAATATTGAATCAAAGTTTAATATTATTTTATGGGCAATAAAACTTTTAACTGATTTTCCCATGAATGTAATTTCTTGTTTTTACTCAAAATTTAACAGGGAATGACGAACCTTTTTTTTTAATTTTATTCCGAAAAATTTTAAAAAATCGTAGACTTTCATGTTTTTGATGATCCCTTGACGCGGGAGAATTTTCACTGCAAAGCAGCATTGTCCCAAAGAGATTTGCAGCCACGCCTCTACAAACAAAAATATTTTATATCGAATATTTTTGTTAAATATTTAATGTTTGTAATGTAAAACAGCAGGCTTAAAAAAAACCTTTAAAATATTATTATTTTAGAGTGGCAATTTATCTACTTTCTAGAATCAGTTGACGAGTATATTAACAATTGCTAAAAAACTAACAATAATAGTATTGGATACCTTTTTTAAGTTAGACAGAAGACCATGATTAATTTATTATATTTCTAAATGAAAACATAACGACTTTGGTCAGAAACTGGATAAAAATAATGTCTGCGTGATAACCCAATTATCTCAAAACAACCTTGATTTCCTTGTACACAATTCACATTTTCAAATTTGAGATCGCAAATCGTTTGGACTTTTCGTTATACCCACTTTCCAAGATAGAGTGTGCACGACAGATAGCCCAACTCTTCAGCTCTTGCTCTCCAATTGATGTTTCCATTCTGCCGGCCCAAATATCTCGAGTGTTATCTCATTCCAAGTGCAAAACCTTGACCAATCCGCTGGCACTTATTGCCAAACTTGCAAAGCGGAATGTAAACAGCACACGCAAGACGCCTAAAAAGATTTGCACTTCGCAGAACGAAAGACGCTGGCCGGTAATGGCGACTTGTTGCGCAAGCTTGTGGGCTTCCAGTTACTGGAACACTTACTCACCCGTGGATGTGGCGGGCTGAAGGAACTCAGGAACTATTCACTGGCGTCTGGGGCTTCACTTTTTCGGTTTAGTTTACGAAACAAATATAAAATTTTGACATGAGAAACATGTTGTAGGTGCTAGTATGACCGTATGTCGAATCGATCAGCTGTTTCTCAGCGCTGCCAACTCGTTGCTGACCGAGCGGTGCTGTAAGGCGCCAAAGGCACTGTTAATGGTTAACAGAATGTAAAGAACGGAGTAACGGCACAGTTATATACATGGGCGTAACGGGGGATAAAAATGGTATTTTACTATTTAAATATCCATTTAATATTTACAAAATATAACTTGAATTTAATGAGGGATTTTATAAACCCCTTTTGGCAAATACATTTTTGTTAAAGTGTTTTTTTTCGTGTTAATAATTTTTAGTAACACTGTTGAAGTGTCAAACAAATAAAAAGGGGTATTAATATATGGTAAGAGTTCTAAGTTTCTGATAACATTTAGTTGGTAACTTTTATTTAAAATCCAAGCAAGTCAGTATTCAAGTGACACAGTTTGCTTACTATTAACCCTTTGAGAAATGTGTCCGGCTACACCCTTGATAACAGTTACTGCCATTTAACAGGCAAAAGCTTCCAAGCTGTGCTTTCGCGCAAACGCCCAGCTGTTTTCGCTGGGTCCTTAAATTCCTTCAGTTCCTTACAAAACAAATTCACCGGCATGACATAACCACATCCGGCCCACTGAAATGCCGCCCCACGAAACAGATACGACTTAGACTCCGTACCCCCTCTTTTATAAGGTAATAGAAAATGTACCTAAAGCTAATAAATCTATACTTTTTTCTACCACTTCCAGCTAAGGATTTTATAGACGCAAGATGAGCAAACAGGAGAGAAAAGGGAGGTGGTACTTTGGGGGATTGGCCAGCGTCGGCGCTGCCATGGTCACCCACCCCCTCGACCTCATAAAGGTCACCCTGCAGACGCAACAGGGACACCTGTCGGTGACGCAGCTGATCCCGAAACTGGCCCGCGAACAGGGAGTGCTCGTCTTCTACAACGGCCTCTCCGCCTCGATGCTGCGACAGATGACCTACTCCACCGCCCGGTTCGGAGTCTACGAGGCTGGTAAGGATTACGTCAACACGAGCACCTTCTCTGGGAAGGTGGCGCTCGCCGGACTTTCGGGCCTCGTCGGTGGAATCGTTGGCACTCCGGCGGACATGGTCAACGTGCGCATGCAGAACGACGTCAAGCTGCCGATGGAGCAGCGACGCAAGTAAGTGTAAACTACACTTAGTCTAAAATCAGGGATTCTATAAAACTTCTTTACTATGAAAATTCCAACCTTATTCGGTTATAAGAGATTTCTTGAGCACCACTTATAGTACAGTTTAAGAAAACGATTCTCGAAACCTAGCATTTAACTATTTTCAATGCTCTTAATCCCTGAACATGTTCAAAGTATACAAAGTTGTACTACATGTGGCTTTTATTTTATCTACAAAATTATCCCTTGTGGCTTAGTAATTTTCTACTCTCATGACATCGTTAGAGTGTATTAAAATGATTAAAAATTATAACGATTTTACTCAACACGCGAATAATATAGTTCTCTCGCGATAATGAAATAGAACCTACTTACATACGTACAAACCTACGTACATATGAAAAATATATACTTGTAATGAACCTGATTGTTTGAGTATCCCAAAAATCTCTTTTAAACGAATTCGGCTAGAATTTGTATTCAAAGGAGGATGTAATTTGGTATAAAAATTAAACTTTCATAAAATAAGTTTTAACTTAGTTTGAGTTACCAATTTTTTGTATTTCTTTAATTTTAGCTACAAGAACGCCTTGGATGGACTGTTCAAGGTGTACCGCCAGGAGGGATTCCAGCGACTCTTCTCCGGAGCCACCACAGCGACGGCCCGTGGAATCCTAATGACCATCGGTCAGATTGCTTTCTACGACCAGACGAAGATCTACCTGCTGTCCACGCCGTACTTCAAGGACAACCTCGTTACGCATTTCACCGCCTCCCTGGTGGCAGGAACAATAGCCACCACACTAACCCAACCGCTGGATGTGCTGAAAACTAGATCAATGAACGCCAAGCCCGGGGAATACGCCGGCCTTTGGGATGTGGTCAAGCACACGGCCAAATTGGGACCTCTCGGTTTCTTCAAGGGCTTTGTGCCGGCCTTTGTGCGTCTGGGTCCTCATACGATTATCACCTTTGTGTTCCTGGAGCAACTGCGACTCAACTTTGGGCAAAAGCCGAGCTAGCCGGGATCCCAATAGATTTCATTACTAGGCAGAAATTCTCCCATGGCTGGCTGGCAGATTCCCTTGATCAATGCTAACATTCCAGCTGCAATTCGTTAACTACAGTACAGAACATAACTTAGCCTTAGCCAGTTCCAATCGTTAACCGAGATGCTTTTATGCCTGCAAGATACTTTAGGTTTTGTGCCCGCTGTCTAAAAACTTAAAAGAAGGAATTGTTTTTTACTGGACTAGACTATATTCTTGTGTAAAAAATTATTATTTAATTTTTAAAAGAACATGATAAATTTGAATGTAAAGTTTACAAATATTACCTTTTACTTTTTTGCGTAATATACATTCGAAATTGTATAGCTTACAAAACATGGTAATGAGAAACCACGAGCTAGAATATAAAGGGTAATAAGTATCGAACATTAATTGTTGTTATTTGTAATTTGTTGATACAATTTTAAAATTTATTGTTATGGTTCAACATAATTTTAAAGTAATATTATCCTCATATTACCAAGAACAGCAATATTCGTTGTACTTTAACCATTTTTTCCCAATTTATATTAAGAGCAATTGTAATAAAAGTAGGGTATTGAATATTTTGTAGATCTACCCTCTTTAATGTGGGCATGAAAGTTTTAAGTTGAGCTCGAACGTACTTCATCGTCATTGCCGTGCTGTTAGCAATTAAATATAATTTGTTACCAATGGCTGAGCATCTGCTTGTTGTTGCTTTATGTGTTAAGACTGCCATGCAATAATTAAATAAAACAACTAAAATGGATTGCATTTCGATATCACTTAAACCATATCTGGAAACACAAAGAACAAGCTCGCTTCCGGTACAAACAAGCTGCAATTTGGTCTGCTGCCAACCCCCAGTCCAGATCCTTATAAGCCCGCGACAGCAGACGATTGAGCATCAGTCATCCAATCGCCGATATGGGTTCCTCCTCTGGTTCAGTTCATCACCTGGTGCTGCTGGGAATCATTCTCCTGGCCTTCAATCCGTTCGGAGCCGAAGCTGAAAGAAAACTGAAGCTCCACAAGCTGGAGAAATTGAAAGAGGACGCCGATTCTGTGCAATGCCATCTGCGCATCGCCGAGGACGAAGAAAATTGGGTGAAAGTCAGCGGAGAGCTCAAGCAGCATGTGATGATCGACAACGAATGGAAGGTAAGGAAAAGATAATCCGACTTTTCCATACTTTAGTATGACAAAAAAACCTTTTTAAGACCTCAACTTTACCAAAACAACTGCCTTTCAATCCTAAAAATACGCGCTATAAATCCTTCATATTATAATTACCCATTGTAGATACACATTAAGGTTTTGCGGGCCCAGGAGCGCGATGAGGAATACGTGGAGGTACTGGACATACCCCACATGGGCGTTTGCGATACTATGAAGTCCTACTACAAGGAGTTCTTCTACGAACGGCTCAAGGAGTACTCGAATGCACCGCACCCCAACACCTGTCCTCTGCATCCGGAGAACTACCACCTAAAGGACTATCCGTTGGACGTACACCTGCTGAAGAAGATAATGACGCCCGGGCACTACCGCATAATGTCCAAACTTCTAAAGGGCGAACACGTCAAGCTGGAATACATGGCTGAGCTGGAGGTGGAATAAGGAACCCATAGCTTTGCTTTATGTTCAATTTATTGCGGAAGAAAATAAACCTATTCGTAGGACCGCATCTGCGCCAAGACCTCGTCGTACACGTACTTCCTGGCCTCAGTGCCCCAAATGAAGTCCAGATGGGCCCACTTCTCGAAGGGCACCAAGTAATCCAGGGCCATGTTGGGCAGCGCATCTCTCAGTTTACGGACATCGCCCACGTCGCACATCCAGTCGTTAGCACCGTAGTACAATAGAACCGGGGCCTTGGCGTTCTTTAGCTTGTAATCCGGGGGGAAGTAGCTGCCGTACTCGAGGGGATTGCGGAGCATAGTGTAGTCGAATTTGCGGAACTTTCCGGAGTTGTACTCCTGGCAGAAGTGCAGGTTTTGGTTAACGGAAGCGCCAGCCGGAGAGGTGGCCTTGATGTGTTCGAGGAGATCCTGAAATATAAGAGAAGTGCGTTTAGTCTTGGATAGGTAGCTGAGTCATTTGGTTTTACAGATCAAAATGATTAGCCTTGTTTTCTATCTCAGTGATTGGAGAAATATTATTTGCTTGTCATAGGCTTGTTTGACGTTGACTTGAAATCTTTAGTTAGGATCCGTCAAATATGATAACCATTTTATCTAATCTAAATTATTACTAATCGTAGCTATTTGCAGAACATTTTAACCAGTTGTAATTTTCGTAATTCTGCATTTAGTAAGCAATCATTTGTTAACAAGTAAGTACTAAAAAAAAATAAAAAGTAAATTATTTCTATGCATCTAATCTTTTGGATACATTCTCTTATCCCCCCGCCCCCTGGTTCTCATCTCAATTTTAAGAAAGGAACCACAAATGTTAGTCTTCCCCTTTCTCAAAAATGTTAAGTCAAAATAAACAAATAAGCACTTGATCCCCTGAATTCTTGAAAAATACTCACGTAGTCCAGCTGCTCGGAATCGTAGCCTCCAATCAGGAAGATCTCGTTGGCGCACATATCGGCATAGGGAGAAGTGGCCTGGCACATCTCGATGCCCAAATCCTGCTTGAACTTGTTGCTGGGCATGAACTCCATGGATCCGCACAGCTCCACGATAGCATTGGGCTGACCCAAAATGGGGGCAAAGGCGCGGGTCATAGGGCTCTTCATGTTGTTCATGTAGGCGGCGGGGCCCAGAAGATGAGCAGACTTGATCTTGTCGTTATATGCGGGCTTCTCAGAAACCATCACCAGGTAGACAGTGGTGCCCTGCGAGTGGCCCACATACTGCACCTGCGTCTGGCCAGTCTTTTCCAGAACATAATCAATCATAGCCGGGAGGTCGTAGATGCCGATCTCGTTCCAGCTGAAGTTCCAGAAGAGCTGCCAGTAAGTGGGCCAGTACTTGTGGGCCTTGGAGTAGGTGTTGCCTCTGGCATTGCCCATCCACACATCGTATCCGGCATCGGCCAGCATGTAGGCCAGGGATCTTTCCGGACCCATGAGCACCCAATCGGAGGAAGAGCTCAACATTCCGTGCATGAGGAAGGCAACCGGACGATTGGGAGTGTCACCAGTGAGGGGGGAATATGGGATGCGGTGCATGGTCAGGATGTAGCTGTCACTGGTGGTCACCACGTGACGCTCCATGGGATAGCCATCGTCCTCAATGCGCTCACCCTTAAATTACAAGATAATTTAAAAACTCTGAAGTTGTTCCTTTAAGATCTATCCACATTCTTGATTATAAAAAATTTAAAAAGCTAAAAGGTTTTTTGAATTGAACGTTTAATTTTCTAAAATGTTTCTCTAAAACATGAGCATGAGTTGAAAAATAAAAAATTTTAAATAAAAAAATTAAATAAAATTTTGCACGACTTTATACTTGCTAAAATTCCAAATTTTGTTATACTTACGCAATCGGAGATTGGCCTTTGACCGGCAAAAACCAGGCCCAAAAAGGCCAGTAAAATGGTTACTTTTAACGTTCCTCCTCTCATCGCTGAACTGTGGTCCGAGTGGTTTGGGCTTCCAGCTTTTATAGCCTCTTCACCACTATCTAGCCTGTGATAGTGGCAATCAGATTTATTGGTAAGTGCGGTCACAGCCCCCCAGAAGTCAAAGAAATATATAGAAAAGATAGAAACGCGTGGACCCCGATTAAAATCTCGGACACCAATTTACAATCTAAGAAACCCAGACCCCCAATCAGACTTTTGATTTTCCAATTATTTGGGTACCTAGCCTTTTAATAAAGCAATAAAGCGTATTGCACTTGCGTTAATTTGTTTCGTATGGTTTTAAAAGTAATGTTTTCGTTGAATATTGTAACTATAAATTTCACTCATTAAAACATAATCTTAACAAACTTTTTTATCAAAATCATGTTTGGTGGTACTTACTAAACATTAAATCTGCATTAGAAAATTAAAAAGCCACACAAATAATTTGTATCGCAAAAAACATTTGATCCAGTTTTTTGCAAGCTAAAAAAAAAATTAATTATCAAATTTAAACGTCTACAAAATTTATAAAACACCAAAGTAATTAATTATTTTTAATCCACTTTAACAAAAATTAAAACTTGTTAATGTTTTCAAAACAAATGGTTTGGCTAATTTAATTTTCCCCATATATTTCTAGCTCCTCCGGAGATCGTCTTCAAGGGCATGACATAAAATAAATATATTTAACATTTGAAAAATAATTAAAAATATAAACTACAAAGTAAAGATAATATGCGTTTTGAAATAAAGCCATTGCAAAGCCATTATAACACAACGTGATTAGCACATTAAATTAAGAGTTTTTACTTGTAGGGCTAGGATGCAAAATAAAGAAATAATAATAATAAATCCGTAACTTTGTCTTAGCAACCATAATGAAGGTATCCTTAAGTTCATTCCGTTTTTATTAGCCATATCACTCTTACTAATAATTTTCAAATACGTAATTCATACAAGATAACTGTTAAATATAGAAAGTGTGATTGCAAATGAAAACAATAAAATGGCTGAACCCACGCCAGCAACATGTTGCTGATGTCAACGTCAACACTTGGCTACCAGCAACATGTACGCAGTGGTCCGTGTGTCTCTTCCAGTTAGCAGGTCAGCTGCAGTTTATTGTCGGGTCATCAAATCAGGGCGAAAGTGATATCGATTTATATGGGCCACACATGATTGGTCTGCCGTGTGGTCTGTAATACACGTATCTCTTGGACGGCTGCCCCTGACGACGTGGCCACAACATTGCCAAGTTCAGCCCGAGGGAATGTGTCCATGTCACACTTGCCACATATGACAGTTCAAGCCATAATTCAGTCACGAGTGGAGCAAGTCTTTAAAGGATTCCGAAAATGAAGCACCAACAAGTTGTGGTCGACTATTGGACCATGTTTAAGACATCCGGGCTGTGCCTGCTGCTGGCCCTCTGCGGATTTGTACTCCTCAAGTATGCCTAAACTGCTCCCTTTAATTTACATATTCATATTGTGTTACCTAATTAAAATATTTCATTTTTATTTAACGTTGGTGAGGGTATAAAAAACAAACATGTAATTTAAAAAAAAAAAAATTATTTACAGAAAAAACTGTTGCATAAGAGAAACAAAACAAAGTTTACTTGTTTAAATGATTTGCTATTAATGTAAAGGGAAATAGATATTAGTATGGTGTTCTAAGCCACTGTCTTATATAGAATTTTTTTCCTCGAATTATGTAACGAAAATCTAAAAAGGTTAGTTTTTTAATGCTATAATACAGCCCTACATTTTTAACTTTTTTTATGATCTACATACGTAAAGATTTTTTAAACAAGTCAACCTACTAATCAAAAAAAAAAAAACTAAGCTAGTGGTTAGAGATTTTTGTGACATCAAGATTTAATTTATTTGAAACAGATTCGCCTTACTCTTCTCAGACACCTCATAATAACTCTCATCCCTTTTTTTAGAATGGTGCAGACCATTTTCTGGTTGCCCGGACATCTTAAGAAGAACCAACAACGTCTTGAGGAACTGGCCAAGCTTTATGCCAAGGACATGGGCGATGACGAGCGGGCCGAGCTCGAGCAACTTTTCAATAGTAAGGAGCCCTTAACAGAAGAGCGCATTAACCAACTGCTGGACAAACCTGAGACATCCGAGCCGAAAAAGGAGCAGTAAAGATTAAGATATTTCACGCACTTTATATATATATATTTTATGTATATTGAGTGTATAATCGATAATTCTTGATACAGGTTCTAGTTCTTATTTGCATATCGTATTTGTAACTTGCAACACAATCAATCATTTAAACAATCCATCAATAATGCATGCAATGCTTCAATTATTTGGGGGAGAACATATAGAATAATAACTATTTACGACAGTCGCTCGTCTGTGGAGCGGTTATAACCATATTTGCTACTGATATAGACGGACTCAAAGCCCATTCCTGCTTCAATCGGTCGTCCGTGGCGGTTCATCGATTTTGCCAGCGACCTCAACCTCAACCTCATTGTATCTAACTAACAAACTCATATCAAATATAAGCAAGTGTGCCAATTCATATGCATACTGTGGACATACACATATAGATATTCTATATTAATTTTAAAAGCTCAAAGGGGCGCAAGTCTCTCTCTTCAGTTTTGTTTGGTTTTGGTTCGGTTACTTGGGCTTGTCGTCATTTTTTTTTATTTTCTTATCGTACCGTAAGTGTAAATGGTTCGTTCTCTGCCTCTGCCTCTGCCTCTGCCTGATCAAAAATATCACGAGAGTATTTTGCTATATTACACGTAGGCTAATCCGTTAACCAAAGTGGAAGGTGCCAATCGATCGGGTGAACTTAGGGCCGAGTTGAATTAAAGTTCCGAGAGAGCGCCTCCCCAGAGTAGCGCCGATCATGTATGCCATTTAGCTGATGCGGATTATGCGTGTTAACATATATATATATAGGGATTTGTATTAATCTGATAGCTGTTGATAGACCTCTATTGACTGGGGGTATGCATTGGTAGCCTGTAAAACGGATTGGCCAGATTAACCCGCGCCGCGGGCAGCAGCTCCGGATGCTCGGTCAGCGTGTCCGATAATGCGCTAAGCAGCACTCCTAAAATAAAAGTGATAATGATTACATTTAATTTAATAATTGTCCAAAGATATGCGCTTTTCTTATCCGATTTAATGATTTAATGATCATTGTAAAACTAATACATTTTGCTCCCATCATTTTAAAAAGCCATTACAAATTCTTTAGTTTTGTACCTTTCACTTATTTTTGAAAGCTTTTAAAACTTTTACCTTTTACTTATTGAATATCAAATATTTAATAAAACTGCTGAGCACCAGCAAATTATTTAAATCAAACATATTAAGCAGCGGATCGTATGACTAGGATTAAATTGAACTTACTTAAGACTTTCTTCTGCAGGTCTATGGGTATAACACCCATATTTCCCTGCCGTTCTAGGAATTCGGTCAGCTTTTGCAGCTCCATTTGAGCCTCATCGGATCCGTGTGATAGCGACTGGGCAAACATTACCTTTAATGAAATCAACATATTAATATAACGGAAATAGGAAAGAATAGTTTTTTATATACCTTTGCCAGCTTGTAGAGGATCTCCTCCAGGGAGTATTCATTGTACAAGTACTCCACTATCTTAGCCCGACCCTCATCATAGTCATTTAATTCTGTTTAAATTAATGAAAAACATAAAATAGGATAAAATATTTCCGAGGTAAGAGGTTTGAAGTCACTTAAAAGTTTGTTACTAACAGTAACATACTAATAGTAACTTAGTATGTGTTTTAAAATGGCAAAAAAAAAATATAAAAAAAAGGCGTTCTTTAAATAAAAACATGTACCTGCTTTTACGCCATTTTAAAGAATTTTAAATCTCCAGCAAGTCCAGGAAATTTAAAAAGCTAGTCCTGTGGGACCAGTTTTTAGCTTTTAACATTAAGTACTTTTAATAATTCTGACGTAAAAAAAGTACATAGGTGTACAAAAATGGCACATCTCCGAAAAACAAATTTTGAAACTAAGACCTTCCTACCTTGCTGTGCCTCGCTGTCCAGAACCTTGAGCTTGTTCCAGAAGGTAAAACTATCGAAGTTCTTCACGGGCAGTGCTCCTGCTCCTCGGACGTTCCCGGATTCGAAACCGGATTCGTGCACTTCTGGGAACGGCTTTTCTGTGGTTGTGCTTGTTGTCGTTGTGGTTGAGGTGGTTGTGGATGTAGTTGGGGCCATCGTGATCGGGGGGCTGTGACGCTTTAATTGATTCTGACGAACCTCCTCGGGGAAAATTCGGTTGGCATAGGACCGCTGCAGGAACTCTATTCCCAGCCGAATATCCTGTAAAAACTTTAGAGCGCTCTCCCGGGTGATCTACAATAAAAGAGAACTATGACCTTAACTATAAACATTTAATATCTCAAGGAGTTGTTAAATATTTAAAGGCCTAACTAGCCTAACTAAAATTACAATAGAATACACAACAGCTTGGCCCTATTTCAAACTTTGGATGAAAATTAAATCATCCGCAAGGCAGCGAAAAACTCTCGCCAGCAAACCGGTTGTATATAAATATAACATTAACATTGTATTAGTCATCGCAGTTACACAAAAAAATTGTGGTATTTTTAATGTGTATTTTCACAAAAACATTACATTATTACTAATTCCATTGCATAGCCATCATTCCCAATACAAAAATATTGCAATACTTCAAGTGATTAATGAAATCATAAAAAACCCTGATAATCAGGGGTGCTACGGCAATCTGGGGCGATTTTGAATTCAGCTTTTTGTCAAATCGCTGAAAAATTTCCTGGGTGCCACGGAACTTCGAGCGATTTCATATTTTTAGCTAACTCACAAACCATTTCGAACTGGACCCGAACTGGCACTAAATAGCTAACAAATTTTAAACAAATTAAACAGAATGCCTTGTACAAGACATCTTGCACTAGATGAGCTGCGAAGGCGACAGGCGATAAAGGAAACCATAGAGCGAAGACGCTTAAGAGACTCTTTGGACCCATTTTCCAAATCGGACGAAACGTTTGATTTTGTTGTTGTTTTTGGTATTGTTTTTGGTATTGTTTATGGTCATTTATGTATGTAATTTAGCTAATTTCTGTTTTTTTTCTTCCCCTTCCTATTCATCAGCTGACATTTTCAATCGTTGCCACACTAGGAAAAATAGTATTTAAAACATTTTTTTCACAAAATAAATAGGAAAAACGCGCTTGACTAACAAATTAAGAATGACAACTTTTTTGTTATACTTTGTTACTGCTTTTAAACACAATTATCTGTGTTTTACCATCATAAAATATGTTTTCGCTTTTCGAACTTAACTAGGTGGCACCAGTGAAATGCTATTTCGCTATGTTTGACAATTTTTACAAGGCAGTTTCTAAGCAATTTGCTAAAAACATTATTAAAAATAATTATTGCTTGCAAAATGTAATTATTTTGATGCAGAATTATCAGAAATTGAACCAGCTTTTCTGTGATATATGGCTTGTTAATGAAAACCCTTTATTTTAGCTGTATTTACCCAAATAGCTGACACATTTGCTAGCTGTTTTAAAACAGCTAAACACAGCTGAATTGAAGCTCCGTAGCACCCAGGAATTGAAATCAAGCGGAATGTGAGCTGAATGGTTTGCCGTAGCACCCCTGAATGTTTAGTTATTAATGAAAACAGTTTGTGTTCTTACACGCAAGTTACACAAAAATATTGCAATATTTCTAACCCTATTAATGAATGCTTGCCGAATTTCTTTTGATAAGATAATACAACAAAACAAACTTATCGCTAAATGTTTGGCCAAAGCGTAAGCAATACGAGCGTAATATAAAAGCCAACATTCTAGCAGTGGGAATCAGTTCACCTTCAACCACCTAAGGGAGAAGATCTCTTAAGCGAAATCAAAAACAATAATACTTATTAATTATTAACAAAGCACATCAACTTAAAATGGAAGCTCCCCAACAAGAAAATCGAAAATTTGGCATGTTCCACTGCGGCCAGCATAAGGATTCCCAAGAACAACATGATCATCATGAACACCAAGGGCATCATGGACATCATGGACATCATTGGCACTTTACCCATTATTGGAATCATGGAAATCATCACCACCACCCCTGGTTTGGCTGCCGCCACCACGGTCCTCCAAAATGTTATCAATACTGTGGACCTCCGCTCATAAAGACACAAGGCTTCAGTAACTATTATTACCAGGCGATGAAAGACTAAGTCAAGTGGGATCAATTTGGACTACAGGAAAGTGAATCTTGGACTGGAACAGTCAATTGACAAAAACTGATTTTGAAAAAGAAACCCCAGTTTTCTGGTGTGATCTTCTTAAGGATTTATATTTAAAATACAAAAATAGTTTTAAATTAATAAAAATGACACTTAAAATCACAGTTAAACAAATATTTAGTGTGTCTTTAAAAGGTCTTTAAAATAATCTAACTACTTGGTAGTTTCACTTACCACCTTTCCCTCGACAAGTTCTTCAACAGCTTTTACCACAGCTGTCTCATCTCCAGTCCAGAAAATATACTGAGCCATGTCAAACGAAGAGTACTGACCATTGGGACTGCGCAACAAGTTCTTTGCGGTCTGAAAAATAAGTTAAAAACAAAAATTAGCAGAACACTAAATAAGAAAATGGACATTATGGTCAGCCAGTTTTATGTATATATTTGTTTGGAGTCTTGCCAATTTTTCAATGATTTCTTTGGGATTAATCAGGAAAAGTGTAAGGGTAAGATGTTAATCATGCAGCAATTAAGAAATGTTCGTTTTTAAATTTCACCATTTTGTTTTAAATTTGTTTGTCATTAGTCAGCAGAATGGGAACTAACAGAATTAAATAATAACATGACAACATGAGCGGATCTCAGACAATTTTTCCAAAGCATGTTCCAATTTAAGATGTAACCAATTCATTTCCAACCGACTGGGAGAGTTTTTTTTATAATCTAATCTGTTGCCAATCTTTAATTCAATAATCCTTATCTGAATGTCAAGCCAATTTTGAGTCCAAATTGTCTTAAAATGTTTCCATTTCGTTATTATTTTTCCTGATATTTATTATGAGAAATTGATGGTTAAATTTTCGCTTCTATGGAAATCAAACCGAATTTCGGGTGATTTTAGTGTGAATAGTCAAAAGCACCTTAGCCGTAATCTTGGGCGTGCCGGATCTTCGCTCCGTGGTTCGGGCCACCACATCGAAGACTATGTCACCGATGGTCTCCTTGTTCGATTCATGATGATTTTGTTTAGGTTTCGGCGGATTTAGAGCGGTCAGTTCGGTTTCAGCCACTTCCCCGACGGGATCTTCCGCCTCTACTGGTTCTCCAGCCACTTCAATGGCAGCTTCCGCTTCCGATTCCTCTCCAGCTTTAGCTTCGGCTTCCGGTTGGGACTCTGGCTCGGATTCAGTTGGAGGAGCTGCAGTAGAAGTCGTGGTGGTTGACGTTGTTGTGGTACTAGTGGTTGTGGTTGTTGGCAACACCTCCGGATTTTGGCCAAAAGCTAGGCGAGCTGCCCCGTAAAATGCCTGTTGATTTTTGGGTGGTTTCGTAGATATACACTTGGATTTTGCAAAAGAGGAGTTTGGAGTTTACCAGGAGTTTGCCAAGCGCTCTTAAGGAGGATTTTCAAAGGAACTGGGGATGCGCACTTACCTTTGCGTGGGCCGTAGGCTCCACCACGGGTTTTATCTGTGTTTTGGGCTCCTCCAGCTGCGACCTTTCACCATCCTCTTTCGAGGTAGCCGTTGTGGTGGTGGCCGACGTGCTTGTGGTTGTAGTAGTCGAAATAAGAGGTGTAGCCACTTCCAACTGCCTCTCCAAATCTGGCAGAATATTCGCATTTGGATTTTGGCCAGGCTCAGGAGCGGCAGCCACCTCCTCGACGCTGTCCTTGGTGGTTGTGGTGGTGCGGGCGGTGCTTCCATCGTGCTGCCGCTTGGCCACCACCGCTCCTGGTTCATTTCGCAGCTGGTCCAGCTCACTCACATCGTCCTCGATTTGGGGGAACACATTATCACTGCTGCTTCGTTTGGAAGGATCTGTTTTGGGGAAAGTTACAAAAAATAAGTAGTGGATTAAACTGGGTAAACTGTTGGAGAAAAACTATAAGGTAAGTTACTAATTATTTTTTAGTGATTAATAAAAATAAAAGTGATTGAAAAAAAAGCTAACCATAACAAATATTGAAGGGTTATTTGAAAATTAAAATATTTTTTTGGTGGGTTTCAGAATATATTTATATTTTTTATAAACACATTTTTTTTTAAACTTTTTTTAATTGGAATACTTTTGTAAGGTTTAGGCAAAAAATTTTTAAACTTTAGTTTATCTTTTTTTATTCGAGCCTTCGTGACTCAAAGAGCTTAATAAGTTTTCGGGGGCCACAGACATTTTGAAATATTTCAAATCAGTTTAATATTTCTAAAATTTTAAATACTTAAAATATAGTAAGGGACTTTAAGAAAAACAAAAACATAAGCATTGTGTATGGAAAAGTGGTTCATAAAAAACGAAGGCACAAATCATTGACTCTTTTTTGCGTGTTAATCTTAGCCGGTGTGAATGTAAATTGGTTTTCAGAGTCGTTGAAAAAGGGGGCAAGACATGGGGGTAGCAATACTCACTGTAGATGTAGGGCAATAAAGCCGGATATGCCTGGGACAAGCAGATGCTGGCCAAAAGGAGCAGGGCCACCAGATTGCGCGCCGCCATGTCGTGTAATCCCAAAAACTGAAAGTGACACACGACGTAATTTATTTGATTAGCAGCCAAGATTCGATTACACCACACACACACACCTACATAAACACAAAAGGAAACCAAAAAGGAAACGCAAAAACAAGCACAAACAACTTGGACACACTCACACACAAAGCGAGGGAGAAAGCACGCACACACATACAAACATATGCAAATCACGCTAAAAATAACACGAGAAATCAATAAGACAACAACAAAGCGGACCCAGTAAAGCAGTAAAAAATAATGAAAACGCAAAGAAGGAGGCAACAACAAAGCAGAACAGAATAACATGCCAACTTTGATGCGAATTTAACTTCTGCCCCCCTCTCACATACACACATACAATGTGCATTGTACGAATATACACAGTCATACACACACACAACGAAGCTCAAGTGTAAATTGAGTAAATTGGCCTCATGAGCGTATTATCGATGCATTCGGGAACACTTAGGCACGTTTGGGAATCTTTCCAATTTAAGAGCCACCGGAGAATCGCTCAAGGATCTGCCCACACACACATAAACACACACAAAACAATGGACTTTATCGAACAAGCAAATTTCACTGTAACGGAAGTTTCCCAAAAAACGGTGCTACCTTTTCTTATATTATAGAAATCTCCAATCAGAACTTCTGCGACAGGAAAGTTGGTTTTACCTTTCTGGTTTACAGTAATAAGAAATTGAAAACGCGTCTGCAGCGTTCGAGGCAAGAAAATGTTCTAAGCCGAGTACCGTTAGAAATTGGGTGCCACATAACAAAAGCTCGCTCTCTCTTGCCGCAAAGAGCTTTTAAGGCTTATTTGAGAGTGAAAAAAGGAGCCCACGTTGCCGTTATTATTTAAAATTTATTTTTGAACCTATTCCATTATTTGGAAAAACTAAAAATTATCACATTTAATAGAAAGAACAGTTTTGTATTCAGAAAATTTAAATAATATTTATTTGCGGTACTCGAAGAGTGAGCAAATACTGTAAACGTTGCAAATGTCTGTCTGTCCGTCCGTCCGTCCGTACGAGCCCCTAGATCTCGGGAACCATAAGAGCAAGAGCCACCAAATTTTGCACATAGACATTGAATAAATAATCTAGAACTTATAGAACATTTAGCTATGCTGTATGTACATATACTACATACACGTGTTTGTGAATGTAAAAAACTACAAATTAAGTTTATGTAGCCCCCAATAGGCGGCGACTATCGTGTTTCTTGTTTTGTTTTTTAAAAGAGGGCAATGAGTATTGCAAATCTTATAGACAGGAAACCCGACTATAGCGTTCTCTCTGGGTTTTTTTGTTATTTGTGACTAGCCTACAGCAATATTTAATACTCATATGATTGTTTGAGTGGTGTGAGAACAAAGTTATGTTTTACATGTACATACAAATAGGTGTCACAGAAGTATTACAATATTACAAGCTCTTCTAGGAAAGCAACAAAGCGACAATTAACACAAAATACAACAATATTTATGGTAAAAAATGAAATGATTAAGAACCATGTTTCAGTTTATTTGTTAAAGAAAACAGCTTGCGTTACACAAAAATATTGCAATATTTCAAATCATATTTTGATGAGATAAGAACAAAGAAAACTTATCGGTAAATGTTTAGCCAGTGCATATTGTTTAGCGAGCGGAATATAAAAGACTTCCATATAGGTGTCGAAAAATCAGTTTGAAGTCAACCACATAAGAGAGAAAAGATATCTAAGCAACAACGAGAAAACTAATAATTAAAATTAATTAACGTCTGATAAAATGGAAGCTCAACAAGAAAATCGTACATTTGGCATGTTCCACTGCGGACATCACGGACATCATAGACATCACGGACATCATTGGAATTTTGGACATCATAGACTTCATGGACATCGTTGGCATTATGGGCACCATAGACATAATGGAAATCATCACCACCACTACTGCTCGGTTTTTTGGCTGCCATCACCAGGGTCCTCCAAAATGACATACGGCTTTAATTATTATTGTTACTATAATTGTATTTATTTTTACGCGGTGATGAACGACTAATTCAATGGTGAAATTGAAACAAAAGATATTAAATCTTGTAGTTAAACAACCTATTGATTGGATAATTGCAAAAATGGCATTTATTATTTGGACCACCGTTTATAACGACACAGGGCGACGAAAGCCTAAACCCAGTGGTGAAATCGTACTTTTTAAAGCTAAATTCCTTTTTTCTAGTAAACAAAGAAGAGTTATTAAAAGATAAAACGCGAAAAAAACATCATTTGATTCCTAACAAGTATTCTTTACTTTATTGCAACAAGGACGACATTAAACAGCGACTAACTGCAGCCGGGAAAAGGTTCGGTGCGATTTTTGCGCAACACAAACTGGATTTTACGGTTCATGTCCTCATTGTAGATGGCCTTGCACTTCTCAAAATTAATGCGGCGTCGCACCTATAAAAGTAATAAGCAATAATAAATAAATACACAAAAATACAGCAACTGAGAATCCCCAACCTGATATGGTTTCTCGTAGAAGCGTGTGCGGCGAAATTGGTCGAGCAGTTCCTCCTTGCCCAACACACGGTTCAACAGGCGACAGGCCTCCTCCACATTGTTGTTCTGCACCAGAACGGTACGGGCCAGGAATTGTACGTGTCTCATTTGTGCAGTCAAGTTTTATTTCATAAAATCAATCAAAAATGTTTATTAAATAACCAAGTCCAAATAAGTGTGACCATTCAGAAAATGTTAAGCAGCTGGTAAAAATAATCGCAGGGTTGTCGACGCACTAGAAGTATTCAATATCAATGTTTTTCAGACTATATAAATATCGTTATCGAAATTTTGAGAAAATATATATTAATTTTCTACGTTTAATTGAAAACAACTATCCTTAAACATTTTGATACTGTTACTTAAATAAAAGAATGAAATACCAGTTTTATGGTAAATAATATAGGTATGTGAGGTAAGAAAGGCAAAGCAAAAGTTTTATTTAAAAAAAACCTTTAATTATATGCCAAAAGAAAAGGCAAGAACCATGATTTCTTAAAAAACTAATTTTGATATCCATTACCCAGTGCTTTTTAAGGGAAATTATTAGCTCAATACCAGTTTTCAAAACGGAAGTTACTTTGAAAACTCAATTACTCAATTTTGTAGTTTTTACGATTATCTAAAATCATGGTTTGAGTCTACCTTTCTTTTCAATCAAAGCAACACTGAAAACATCGATAGAATTAAATATATTTTCCAACTCGGTTATTATCGCTTTTGTTCATGTTAACTAAATACAAATGAAACTGATGACAGTAAATGTGAGTTTTCGTTCGTGTAAACTCCATAGAAATGGCACTGTTTTAACTTTTCATTTAAGTTGAATAAAGTATCACGATATAAATATTTATTTTTTCGAAACGATATACATATATTGATATTTGGCTGTATTTTTCACATCCCTATTTTCTTCCTAGCGTGGCGGCCATAGTAAGCTGTTGAAAAGTATTCGAAGTTAGTTTAAATTATTGTAAAAGTGTAACCTCAAGGAACCCAGCTGCGAAAGTCCACATTTGCTTTAGACACACTACTCGAAGAAAAGGTAAGCGACGCTTAAGGGATTCCCACAGCTTTTGCACATTTCGCTTAGCATTCTCGCAACTGCAAGTGTGCAAGTGTGTGTGTATTTGGTAGACACTTCCTTTTCGCTTGGTTCTTATTCTCGTTAAGTAATCAGCGATAATTGTGTTTCTGTTCGCCGTAAGTTTTCCCTTCGTTTTTGGCCTTAGATTTGCAAAATCGATGGCTCTCCGATTCTCCGCCTCCTCTCCGCTCTCCTCTTTGTTCGGGCACTTATTCTGACGCAGCGTCTTGCGCGGCACATGTTGGTACCCACACAGTCGCACTGTGTGCATGTATTTGCCATGTTCATGCTCGCTTTCTTTGGTAAAATGTGCAATTTCACTTGGCGAAAAAACGCTTTAAATCAATAGCTGCTTCTTTAATTTACATCAACCGTTTTTTTTTTTCGAGTGTTTGCCCTTTCCCCTTTGTCTGGTTCTCTATGTCGTTTTCCATCATCACTCTCTCTGCTTTTCCGTCGCTGTTCGCAACCAGGGCTGCGTCGAGCTGACGAAATTTTCTAGAAACTGTGTATATGAGTGCGCGAAAGAGAGGGTGGCGGGGGGCCCGAGAGCGTCAGCTGCTCGGTGTATTGAAATAGGAGAAAATGTTCTAGAAAACGACGAGAAAACGTCGCAGTTATTTTCGCAAACACATGGCGGCGGGCCGACCTTGAAACCCGGGCTCTAGCTTCCGGCATTGACCATTCCTTTCCACCCGCCCATTTCCACTGAGAAAAAAACATCACCAAAATCGAGAAAGTGCTGTCGAAATCAACAAAAATGTCTTAAAGTCAGCATGTTTGGGGGTAAAAACGTCTTACTTTTGAGGAAACCAGGAAAATTAACCACAAATCGAAAAGTTATCGTTTAAAACAAAGTATCGATAATCGTATTTTCAAATACGAACTTAACTATTATTCAGTGGCTTGGATTTGACAACTTTGTACATATATCCATATCTAAAAACTATATAGATTTTTCGAATATATACGATTTATATTAGTACCAAACGTCTTATCAGAAAACGGAGTACATTAACTAATTAAAATTTGTTTAAATTGTTTCAAGGCTGGCCAAAACTAATGCTATTCTTTGTTTTAAGTTGGATATGTGCTTGGAAACTCACTTATTTCTATTTGCTTCTTAAACTAAAACTATACAAAAAATTGGATTAGATTTAAATTGTTAGCTACTTGATAACAAATTTAATATTTTAGGACAATTTCCTTAAAAAAAAAAACAACGAATCTAAGTGAAAACAAATTTAAACGGTTGAGAAAAAATTGGAATTGCTTTATCTTGTTTTGTTTAAATTGATTGGTTTGATAGTTTTTTTTTAAAAGATGATGCAAGGATGCACCGTAATAATTTTGAAACAAAATGTATAAATTCATAAATAAAAACGTAGCTTTCTCTTGGTATCAGGAAGTAATACCATAAACCTCCTTTTTCTTGCAGTAAACAGCTTACAAGATGGTCAAGGAGACAGGATACTATGACCTGCTGGGCGTGAAGCCCAATGCCACGCCCGACGAGCTGAAGAAGGCGTACCGGAAGCTGGCTCTCAAGTACCACCCCGACAAGAATCCCAACGAGGGCGAAAAGTTCAAGGCCATCTCGCAGGCGTACGAGGTGCTGTCCGATGCGGACAAGCGTCAGGTGTACGACGACGGTGGCGAGGCGGCCATCAAGAAGGGTGGAGCCGATTCCGGGGACTTCCGCAACCCTATGGACTTCTTTGAGAAGTTCTTCGGTGCTGGGTTCGGAGGCGGCGGCGGTGGACGACGTCGCGACAGGCGGGGCAAGGATGTGGTTCACCAGATGTCCGTGCAGCTGGAGGAGCTGTACAACGGTGCCACCCGCAAGCTGCAGCTGCAGAAGAACGTGATCTGTGACAAGTGCGAGGGCCGCGGCGGCAAGAAGGGCAGCATTGAGAAGTGTATGCAGTGCCGGGGAAATGGCGTGGAGACCCGGGTCCAGCAGATCGCCCCCGGCATCATGCAGCACATCGAGCAGGTGTGCCGCAAGTGCTCGGGAACTGGCGAGTGCATCCAGGAAAAGGATCGTTGCAAGAACTGCAGCGGCCGGAAAACCGTGCGGGAACGCAAGGTTCTCGAGGTCCACATCGAAAAGGGAATGCGGGACGGACAGAAGATCGTGTTCACGGGCGAGGGCGATCACGAGCCGGAATCTCAGCCTGGCGATATTATTATCCTGCTGGACGAGAAGGAGCACGCAACATTCGCGCACGCCGGCCAGGATCTGATGATGAAGATGCCACTGCAGCTGGTCGAGGCGCTCTGCGGATTCCAGCGGATCGTCAAAACCCTCGATGATCGCGATCTGATTGTGTCCACGCAGCCCGGGGATGTCATCAGGCACGAAATGACCAAGTGCATTGCCGAGGAGGGCATGCCCATCTTCAAGAACCCCATGGAGAAGGGCACGCTGATCATCCAGTTCGAGGTCATCTTCCCGGACGTGATGAATCCGTCGGTGGTGCCCACGCTCAAACAGTGCCTGCCGCCGGCGCCGGAGGTTGACATTCCAATCGATGCGGAGCAGACGGTTTTGGTGAGTACCCCATCTGGAATAGAGATAATAATCCCAGAGTATAAACTAGCAAAGTAACTAATTTAAAGAAAGATTTAGGAGCTAGCTGTCCAATATGTCATTATTTTCAGTCTTAGCTAACGTCAACTAAAACCGATTAAAACTAAATTTAAGGCTTGTTAGGAGCTAAAGACGATTTGTTATTTATGAACTAATATCTGCTAATATTAAGTGTCAACTTTAAACGCTGTTAGAGAGTATAAGTGATAAGGCAAAACGAAAACTGTTGAAACCAAAGTTTTAACTTTTAATCAATTTTAAATGTGTACCTTTGGAATTAATTTGCTTGTATAATTAGCGTAAATGGCCCTTGGACCTTAAGCTCTTATTGAACTATAAAAAAGCATTTTCTCCAAGTTGTACCCTTTATAGAATAGTTATTTTACCCTTTAAGCTTACGAACACGATTTAGAACGGTTTTGGTAATTATTTTTCGATTGCTTTTGTTTTCGCAGGAGGACTTCGATCCCAAGCAACGCCGCCAGCAACACCAGCGCATGGCCTACGATGAGGACGACGGTGGCTATCAGGATGGCCCTCGCGTCCAGCAGTGCACATCGAGTTAAGCGCCCCCTTTGCGTGTTGCACACCCGGATACACACACACACTCCCTAATAATACCCCCAATCAACAAGCAGTAAAAATATGTAAACCAACTCCCGGAACACTGTAACTGCGCTTGCAATGGCCGAAGAACTCCCTAATGCACACAAACACACCATCCAAAACACACTAGGAGACCCAACCAATCGAGATCTAAAGTTATTTCACGCAAGCTACGATATTTAGGTATAAATCAAATCAAAGGAACTTATCAGATATATGCACTATGTCTATAACGCGTGGTTGTTTGCAAACCATTGATACATTTTTTGTTTCGTTTATGTTGCGTTGGATTGTCAAAGAATCGAAAACGGATACTGAAACTAAACTAAACTAAACTGAAATTGAATATCAGCCGCCACTAGAACCGTATCTAAAGTCCGCGCCAGCGAACGCGTCTAGGAACAAGTTTAAGTTATTTAATTCCAGCATAAATAAAAGCGTTAGTTTAAACGGATATAACAAATACATAATTAATACACAATTTCAACCCAAACGCTGTACATTGTTTCTTTTCATAGTTCAAGTTTCACATGCCCCAGTTATCTGCTCATTTCATTATCACTGCACAGTCATCTGGGGTGTGAATCACTTGCCCAAAGCCAATTGGATGGAGATACCTGGCATATAGCAGCCGTATAAGTGCCTGGCGTGATTAGTTTGGATGACGACAATTTCAAAGTGAAATACTCAACCTGATATCTAGGATTATTGAAAGATAAGTGAGGGATAATTTTAAATGACACCTGCGCGTTATTGGTTATTCTTGTTCCCACTAATTACATTTCAAAATGGTATATTTAAGTCAGTTAAAAAAAATTCAGCAGAAGGAAAGGGGTATTTGAAGACTTTTTGTGAGCATTAAGTGCCGACTCCATCTAGCCTAGCGTTTCTGTTATTATTTATGTTTTTAGTAGTGAAGACAATTTTTAGTTCCAAACAGTAAAATTTAAGGGAGTTTAATTTCACAAGAACTTGCATATTTGAAGTGGTGTTTCAGACTACAGTCTTCTAAGTTCAACGTTCAACTGTTAAGCTATCTTATAAAATTGTCTGCAGTTTTATAGTTTCCGTGGAATATTTTGCCACTTTTAAAGCAGCAAAAAGCTCTTTTAATTAAACCGAATATTAAGGAACAGACTTAATTTAAAGTGTATTGATTACTTTAAATTTTAAAATCATCATTTTAGTTATCAAAAAACTTATCCCCCAATAAGATCAAAACCTTAGAAAAAAGTTGTTAAAATTTCTTGTAAATTTATTTACAAAATTTCAAGTATTCTTCTACAAAACAAATTTGTAGGTGCTAGAAACTAATGCGCAAAATTCCGCAGTGCAGCTACGACTCCAGTGCCGTAGATCAGCTTCTCTTCCACTCGCTGCCAAGCCTCCTGCTGCACATGGGAAACACTGCGCAGCGCCTTCACCAACTCTGGAGACTCCGTCAATCCGAGACCGTGGGACCGCAGGAAGACACTCAAGTAGGATTGAGCCAGCTCAAAGTTCAGATTGGTGCCGAACATAAACTTCACAAGCTTGAGGAACTGCAGCATTGCCAGAAGGGTTCCCCCAGCCTCCGGGTGTAGGGACTTGATCTCAAAGTCGACCATCGAGGGGCCCAGTTGGGTCAAGTGCGCTACAGCGGGTGCAAAATCCTGGCTGTCAGAAGTTTCCTCCAGCAGCTGTCCAAAGGCAGTTAAATTATTGAGCGTGGAAGCCTTTCGGATGCGGGAGCTATCCTCTTGCTTCTGGCCATTTTGCACATCAAAGCGTAGCTCAAGACCCGAAACAGTGGGAAGGAAAAATGGGGCCTGCTTGGGAGCCCTTGGCGGCGCCTTGGGTTTATTGCGTTGCTTGATAAGCTCCAAGTCCAATAGATTCTGCCAGCGGGATGCAGCCAATCCGGAGAGCGTTATTAACTCTTCGGATAGCTGAGTTGGAGTTTCATACTTGGCATCTATTAGCTCCCCGAGTTTCGTCTCATCCTCTTCGTCAATCTCCAGCTCCTGTAAACCGTCTTCCAGTTCCATGGCATCACACACATTAGTGGGTAATCCGACGTAGGGAGCCGGCTCCAAGGGATCAATGGAGCGCAGGGAAACCTGATTAAACAGAGTCTTGTTGGCCCACAGGTAAATTCCCAATAGGCCCACATGTGCGGTGGCCAGAAAGTCGCCATTGGGCGACATGCTTAAGGATATGCAAGGCGTCTCTACCCGAAAATGATCCACCATGTAGGAGGAGGGTATGTCCCATACCTTTATCGTAGAGTCCATGGCGGCAGTTATCAGCCAGCGGCTGTCCGGACTGAATGTGAGGTCATTCAGCTTGGCCGTGTGGCCCACGAACTTGCGCACAATCACTCGCGTGTGCATGTCCACTACGAACACCTTGAAGGTCTCCAGACCGATGGCCAGCATAGAGCTCTCTCTGTGCTGTCGCATCAAGGAAATTCCATCCGCCAGGCGGAGCACGGCAAGGGGCTTGTCAACTGGCGAAAAAGAAGAAAATATTTGATGAATACAAAAGGTTGGCGAATGTAGCTGAATTAAAAACAGAGCATGTTGTTCAACCGTTTAGATTAAAGATCAAAGAGTAGCCCTTACCCTGTCCGCGGAAACCAATTGCCTTGAACGACCAGAACTTGAGCAGACCCTCCGAACAGCCAGAGATGACGGTCTGGTTGAGGTTGTCGCTGGCCAAGCCACGCACTGCCATCTTGTGACCCGGAGAACCGTAGCTGGCTCGATGAAAGCCAGATTGGATATTAAAGCGTTCGATGTCGCCACTGCTGTAGCCGATGATCACGAAGTTGCCGCAGTGCGTCAGCACGATGCATGTGGTCTCGCTCTGGAAGTTGCTGCGGTTTTTGTTTTGAAACTGCGCCGGCACCAGACGGTGCTCGCCCATGCGGTTCTTGTCGAAGGTCCAGGTGGTCGTCTGAATAACACCCGCATGGATGGCGGCAATGTTATCCCACTCCTTCTCGCGGGCCGTGTCTGAAGTGAACTCTAGGATGGGCGGCATGGCGAACTTGTCGAACTGAAAACGATCTGTAAGATATAATACTTAGTTAATAAAGAGCTCTTTAAATAAAGAAACAAGTTTGGTTTAACCAAACAAATGTGTCCTTTTGGTATTAAAGGTCAGATGACTTACTCTTCTTTTTCGTCGCCTTTTGATTATAGGTTGCCCTACCCATGCTCTTGTTCAGCGATTCAGAGAGGGTGGAGAACACCCTCACCGTGCTGTCCTCGCCGGAGGAGAGGATGGACACCCCCGAGCTTCCGTGGTAACGAATGCAGAGCGGCGGCTTCGTGTGTCCCTCGCGGATGCGCAGTTGTCTGGCGCCGCCATCCGGCATATCGAACACGAACAGCTTCATGGAGTTATCGGGCGAAGTAGTGAAGACTACGGGCTCACTTGGCAAGCAAATGGCTGTGGTCACCTGCTCCTCGTGCGCCTGCAGTTGACCGGCTAGCTTACGCTCCTCCAGATTCCAGAAGGCCATGTAACCATTGCTGCAGGCGGACACAAGAATAGGTGGGCCGTCAGTCCGGAAGGAGAGCCTGGTGACCTGGCCCCAATCCTGCTGGAAGCTCATCATTACTTCGTCGAACTTGAGGTTAAGCAGGATTATTGCACCATCTCCATGGCCCACTGCCACGACATCCAGAGCAGGAGCTGGTTCTATGCAGGTGATTCTACTCTCATGGTGATTCAAGGTGCAAATTACACTGTTTTTCTTAATGTTCAAAATCTTTAGCTGACCCTGCTGGGATCCCAGCACTATTTTGTTGATGTACGTGGGCGGATGGGCTACCGCGGTGATCTGAAACTCGTCCGGGCGAAAGGGCACCTCCAGATAGACATCTTCTGTGGGTATGTTCCATACTTTCAACACGTTATCCCGATCCACGGAAATCAAGTTGGACCCGAAGGGCATTAATAGGTGGATGTCCTTCTGGTGACCGCGGTACACATGCCGTATATGTTTGCCAGCCCGCCAGGCGTAGATGCACCTGTTGCTCGCCGTGTACGTGTGCAGGCGATCCGTGGCCAGCGCCGTGATCTCGTCTGGATGCAGGCCGCTCACGTGCAGCAGCCTGAAATGGTTGGCGGTGTACACCTGGAAGGACCGACCGATGCAGGTGATCAGCAGGGTGTCCCTACGGCGCTGCACGTAACGGGTGACCGCCGGAACCTGGTTGCTCACATAGCCGAGCGCCCGATTTCGCCGGAAGATGCAGCTGCTCTCCTTGAACAAAGAAGGCCGCTCCGTTGACTCCTCCGCCTCCGGCTTTCCATCCGTCCGCAGGTGCGTCATTCTATGCTTTTATTTATCAGGTTTCCTTGATGTTTTATCCTAAATTCAAAGATTTCTGCAACATGCCGAGAATGTTTACGGGCGAAACACGTGTGAGGCAGTGTGGCCGTGGTTGGACCATTTCTAAAATACCACAGCAAAATAAAATATACCACAGTAAAAATGTAACGGTTTTAATATTTCAAAATTAAAAAAGTAAATTTCATTAAAATAAATGTAATAATAAACTATGTTCAAATGAAATTAAAATAAAAAAAAACGAAAAATGAAAAACAAAAAGGAAGAAAGTAAATTGTCAGAACTTGACCTGACATTCATGGATCGAAAATATATATTCGGTGTTGGCAAAATTGAAGTAACTCAAAATTTTCTTCGGCATTTTTTTTTTTTTGATTTGTTAAAAAAAATTTATAGAAATATGTTTATGACTTCCAAATTTTTTGGCTTGGTTGACCAACTGGCGGAATTGCCCATATTTTTATTTGCGATACTCGAAGAGTAAGCAAATACTGTAAACGCGCAAATGTCTGTTTGTCCGTCTGTCCGTACAAACATCGAGATCTCGGGAACTATAAGAGCTAGAGCCACCAAATTTTGCACACAGACTTCTATAAGCAAAGCGCAGATCAAGTTTGTTTCAAAACCTGACCACGCCCCTTTTTACGCGCACAAACCGGAAAAAACTCTGTGGTGTCCACATTTTTAATGCTAGAAAAAAGTGGCCCTTATAAATGTTGTTTGTATTGAAAATATCTACCCAAATATCTAAACATTTTGATCTGACCATTTTCAGGAAATTGTGTATACAAGTGCGTTGAACATTTTTATTGCGCTCGAAAGTAGGCAAGACATTTTTGAAGAGGGCGCTAAAAATTGATTGCGCCCGAAAGTAGGCTAAACTTTTTTGAAGAGGGCTAGCTAGCTGTTTTTAAAGAGGGCAATGAGTATCGCAAATCTTATAGTCGGGAAACCCGAATATAGCGTTCTTTCTTGTTTTTTATAAGTTTTTTATCTTTTCGAAATTTTTTACAAAATAAAATAATGGAAATAATGTGCTACATATACATATTTATTTAATTTTTTGCCGCCAAAACCGCTTGCTGCATACCAAGAGGAATACGCTTTTCATACGTTTTCCACACTGCACTTAGGCAAGCTCATAAATGATATCTGATGGCTTAACTTGTAAATAGGAGTTATGCATTTAAAGTGCTGTATTGCCTTCAATTTGTCATTATCGGTGACACAAGCATTTTGTGTGCACAAGTAAGAGTTCCCTTAATTACATTGATGACCCAATTAGGCTTATCGCCATTTGAAATATTGTCGCTAGAGCATTAGGGCTTAGGTTAGCAAAAGAAAAAAATATAAAAAACATGTGCAAGCAATAAACTGATTTTAAGTGCCATAACGTAAATGAAACATATAACAACAGCGAGTCGAAACTAATCTTGAAATGGACTTGTCGATAGAACTTTTAGTGACTTTTAAATAAAGCTCCCACATACATAGATATGTATTAGTTGTATTATTATTTCTTTGCTTTAAGAAAATATTAGTTCTCGGACTCTAAATGTACCTTTAAAGACATGTAAAGATTTGCTAAAACTGTGTGCAGGTTTCTCAGGTCTCTCATAGTCATAGTTTTAATATTTTAATTTTATAAAATTAATAAGATTAGTATAATTCAATACATAAAAACATTTTCTTGTTTAATAGTTAATTATGCTCACAGAACTTACCAACAGAGGAATTTCAATTGATAACATTTCCGCAGTCCTATTTAAATCGCGAAACATAACGTGATAAGGTTCATTAACTCGGAGCATCTGAACGTAAGAGAAGCTCGGAGCTTGTGATTCCACTTAAAGTGCTCAATCAAATAAGTTTTCGTCTGTACTCCGACTTCTTTTCAGAAAGTAAAATGTCTGTAAAGAAATGCGGACTTCTTTTGTTCGTAGCCACGTTTTTTTTTGAGCCCATGCTCACAAATGCGGCTGGTAAGTCAAATACGGAGTTGCGTTTTGAAGAAATCGCGGACCTGGTAGAAGACCTGCATTCAATGGGTAGGAGAGTGGTGAGTCAATAGTATGTACATATATTTATTCTGTACGCAACAAAACAAAATTCCATCGTCTTCAGGCGGCTATATATCCGGCATTCCTTAAGACCAGGGATGGGTATATTGACAAAAGCCTTCCCACAACTGCCAAGGTAGATGGTATTTGTAGCACTAGCAGATCCATAGATAATCTCCACACTATCAAGGGATACTATAAGGAGGGAAGGAATGTGTTTGAAAGTGATGCACTTAGCTATGCTGAAAGTAACGTTTTGACCAGTAATGAATCAACATTCAACAAAGTGGATCAGTTGCACCAGACGCTCTTCGGAAGCGAGGACCTGATGGGACAACTGGCCAGAGGCTATGAGGTATTTAACATCAACATTGTTTCCCGATTTGTTGTAATGTCGTATTATTTTGCAGTTGAACCCAAATATAACATGCAGATCATGGAGTTCACCCCAGCAATACCTTTACACGGTCTATCATGATTACGTCCTCACTGAACTTAAAGAACTTGCCATGATAGAGTGGTCCTGGATGTATCTCAAAAAAAGGGGCCAAAATATTTCCACAGAGAAGGAGAAACTTACTCGGGAAGCTTACCACCGGAGGACGCCTAGCACATTGCCGAAGATCAAGGAGTTAATGGGACGAGCAGATCGTTCCGTTTGGAGTTGCGATACAGTGGAACCCTTCTTTCATAGTCGTCCTGAGGAAGTCAGTCTCCTCGTGCCGGGCTTGTGCGATGAAGAGTGCCTTAAGACGGATCGCTACTTTAACTTGCGACCTGTGATCGCCGATGTGGACAATAACAAGTGAGATTAACGTTTAAAAATTAATGATAAATTTAATTTTGCTGTTCTTTAGATGATATTTACATTATAGGTTGTAAAAAAAGGAGTCTATTTTCAAAGGTTTTTAAAAGATTTAAAGTTTTAAAGTTATTTAACAAAGTGGGTTTTAAAATAGTCCGAACATTATCGCTCTTTTCCGGGTGTTCAGAAACATATAATCACAGATAATCCTAAGGGCACAAGATCTAATGTCAATTTTTAGATTAAACAATATTGAAACAAAATCTTACTTTTCAGAGTCGTTGTGGGACTTAGATTCGTGAAACGGAATCACATTTTCCACATTAAGATACAGGAAGGCGAGCTTCTCCCAGGTGGTTTTATCTCCGACGTTGAAATTTGGAAACCCGTGGACGTGTACAGCATCTCCGACAAGGATGTGAAAAAGGACGTCGATTTCCACATGCTGAGTTACGAGAACAGATCCATTGATCTGGATGAGTTGATAGCGTACAACAACTCCGTGGTTACCGGGCTGCGGTTCCGAGTGGTCGGAACCCATCTGCGACTGGAGGCCCAATTCACCGAGTACGACTTTAAAAGCGGAAGGCTCATTGATCCAAGGAGAACGAGCTTTTGGATGTCAGGGGCTAACAGTAAACCAAAGTGAGTAACCTAAACAACTTGATAAAGCATTTGATACCTGATATTAACCATTAACAAACCTTCATTATTTTTAGGGAGAAACTGGACTTCGCGAACAAAGTCCCCACAAAATCGCCTGAGCAGTTGGTTCCTTACCCGATTAAAAACAAGTATATCGAGTTTACCAGCACTGTTTTTGATAAGGATACTCTCCAGACCACAGTGCCCTTCATTGAGACTAACGTAGTTTCCTCTTCCTACCCGGTGCCACTCTCCGGCATTGGACTTTACTACAAAGGCCGCGAGGGCTACGGCGGCATTCTGGGCGCCAAACTAATCACCTATGACTACACTCCTCACGTATACGTGCCCACATTGGACCCTCTGCAGCCGAAGAAAACGACGAAGCGGGATTAGGAGCTTTATACTCACTTTTTTTTCAAATCCCACCAATACAAAATTGTAACTGAAATTTAAAATCTGGTTAAACCAACCATATATAACTTATATATTTACAACCATTCAATTGGTTGCTTAACGTAATTAAAAACATATATATAATTAAAAAAAAAAAAAAAAACCGCACATGCCAGCTTTGACTTAGAGACGCGATTACTTTTAGAAAGGGATATAAACATCTTACTGCTCTTTGAAAATTAGCCAATGGTTACTTGTTCGAATCCAAACTATACAATGAGGGGCTTAGGGCTTAGAGAATAATTTCAGGCAGCATGATAGATCTACCAGGTTTTTAGATAGTTTGGAATAAATCCGCCGGATGATGCTGATCGACATAATCCTTTCGCTTGCCTGGTTAAATCGCTCCCATTGCAGAAGACAATATGCAGAGGCACATTGTCCAATCAATTAAACCAATGGTCCCCAAGACACAAAAAATGGAACAAGAGCCAGTAATTTTTCATATTCTATTTTGGGGGATCGCATGTCCCATGGAAAAAATTGATTTTTTTTTGCTAATAGGGTATTGAAAATCACATCAAATTGTTTTTGATTCATGGTTATAGAGTCTTCCGTTCGTAAGGTTTAATTGTTTTGGAGCAATCCTTCTGATGCGATTCTTGGGCGAACGAGTGGTCATATTGGCGAAATAAGTATGAGGTAATATATGGGCTAATCCGAGAATTTTGAAACCAGCCCGAAAAACGAAAAAAGCTAATAAAAACATAATTCTATATGGGTTTCTAACAACATTTTTTTCCTAAATCATTGGAACTAAACTTGTCTAAGCAATGGACAAAAAAATTTAATATTTTTTTTTGGTAAAACTAAATAATATTAGCAAAAAGTATTTTTTTTGGTATTTTTGTCTGTTTTTTAGACCTGTTATCTTTTGTCATTTTCTTCGTTAGAATGACAATGTGTGATAAACTTTTGTTCACAAAGTGTCGTTTACATGTTAAACTATTTTCTCAAGTCAAAAAAACTATCAAATCGTGGCTAAAAGTATAGATAAACGCCTATTTTAGCTTGATGGAAGAAGTGTAACGTCCGCAACGTAACGTCCGCAACAAATTAAAACTAAGATTATTTTTATTAACGGAACTAGTTATCTTATATGGTCATACATTCCACTTCATTTTTAGTTATCTTACTTTTTTGGTTAACTATTCTTAATTCGCTAATAAATGTGGAAATGCACACAAGCCTCAAATTTTACTTCCATTTTTTGTAACGTCCGCAACGGAACTTTGAGCAAGCATAACTTTCTTTCAAAAACAGTTAGCCTCTTGTTTTTAAATTAGTTTAAAAGTGCATATGGCAAAAATTTCCCAAAATTTACCCACGTCAACGGCAGCTGTGTCAATTCTAACAATCAAATTTGCGTACAAATGTAACGTCCGCAACGCAGGATTAGCCCATATGTCTTTTGAAACATTACTTAAAATTTTCCCCTTCCTTAAAAAAGTTTACAGAGTGCAGAGTCCGGTCAATCTTGACATAAAAATGGTTTTAAATAACATGAATTCCGACAAAGCGAAATTTTGGTGGAGGCCTTTGGTTTACCACAAGAAACAAATTGTCAAAAGTCCCCATAGATCCCAGGTGTGGTAATTGAATTATTAACGGTCAAAGGTACAAATTTGTACTTTTTTGGGCTTTTCTCAAAAACGGTAAGCCTTTTCGAAAAATAAATAAGGGAAAAGTTGTAGATCTTGAAATGATATCAAAATTTTTACCTGCGACCTTGAATAATTCAATTAGCACACCTGGGATAGTAATTATTATCCTTTCGGGCTGAAATTTTTGATGCTTTCATTTGACATGGTTACAACTTTTCCGCACCCAGCGTCATCGAAAATCAAAAAAAAATTGATTTTCGACACACTCTATTGTACATATAGTATCTGTCATAGTAATTAAAAACACAGTCTTTTTATTGCACAAGGTAGATACCCAAAAATGTATTTTGCAAATTATTATTATTTTTTTATTTCAAAACCTTTGACAAAATATACCTAATCACCAATAATAAAGCTTAGAAACAGTATCAAGTTTAGCCTTTTGTCAAAATTAAAATTATTTTTTTAAATCTGTATGAATTTCCCGATAAAGTTTCATGTGTACATAAAAGTGAATAACAAAAGGCAAATAGTAACGGGTATCTAACAGTCGGGAAACCCAAAATAGGTTCTTTCTTGTATATGTTTTGTGACCTAATGTTATCAGTTTCAATCCTAAACTGCTATATAAATTCCGAAACAAAAATCGAGCGGCACAGTTAATGCGGATCACTTGGTGGTTGACGAAGCCCGAAAAGTCGGAATTAAATATTTTCAAAATTATTTTTGGCAAAGAAACAAAGAACAATGAAGGTATGTGCAAGCCTTTAATTTTAATATTTTAAACTGCTCTCTGACTTTCTTTCTTTTATTTTATCTTCAGTTTTTTATGTTTATTTTGGTATGTGCGCTCATTATCATCTCGGTGGAGTCTGGGCGAAAAAGCGCTTGTGAACAACAAATGAAGTATGGAATAAGGTTGACTCAACAATGCAACCCCGATCGAAACTTTTTAGGCACTTGGGATAAAGATTCAACTAGAGGATGCGAAGTAAGATGCCAAGACGGTCATCACGCCCAAACTGCTGCTTGTATAAACAAATATTGTTGTTGCATTTATACCAACGAAACTGATTTTTTACGTGAAAAAAATTTTGTGACTGCACAGAGGGGTTAAGTTGTGTTCGTGTCAACCAGCCAACTTCGCCAAAAATCGGTTTTAATATTGCGAAAGCTATTCAGAAATAAATGGTGTATTTTGAATTACCAATTTACTATCTTTTTTCAGGTCTATTATTTGTTGTGTGATCTTGTCTATTCTAAAGCTTTATTTCAAACTACATTTTACGTTGGCTGAACCCACTAACTTTTATAATTACTTTTCTGTAAAATTATGGTACGTGTATTATGTTGATGCATTTTTTTCCAGGGTCCAGAGGACTATAATTTTCAGGATAATTTTTTGCAGTCAATCCTCGTAAACTTTCTTGCTAGCAGAAAGCCACATACATTACGTCTGTACTTAAAACATTATACATTTTTTACAGTAACATGCCCCTGTTTAGACATCAATGTGAAACTACAAACGTTTCAACGGCTATTGGCCAGTGGTTGGCTGCAATTTCTTAAATAATGTAAAGTCTTACCCGGTGGCTAGGTTCTTTTATGATTGCTTTAGGGGCGTTTCCAATATGAAGCACACCTGCCCCTATAACTTATGTAAGTATAACCTCAGTCAGTAAAATAGCCGATCTGAATCCGACGTTCCTTTTTTAGCATGACCTTGTGGTAGATAAACTATCCGCCGATAATTTAATCAAAAATTTAATAATTTATTCCATTACCGGGGGGAAATTACATGTTTATATGCCTACGACATTAACCGAGCGAACGTTAGATTGTATTTTTCTTTATGGTAACCAATAAAAACCGTAGCGATACATTCTTAACATATGTATATGTGTAAGTGTTTTTCTTTTGTAAATGCGGCGGGTTTTGATTGATTTTAGCCAAATAGTATCCTAAAATGTTCCCCTTCCTTAAAAAAGTTTAAAGAGTGCATCTAGTTTAACTCAGACTAATAAATAGCGAATGAGGGCTTAGCAACAGATGCTAAAACCAACGGTAATGGCAGCTATAATATATAATCCGAATCTGAACAAGACTTAATTAGTTTGACTTGATCATATCGCGCGACCATTAAAAAAAAATCAATGATAATGAGTAAAATGAGAAATAATATGGCAGCTTTATCAAGATTTCCATGGGCAACAATATACTTACTTAAGTATTTCGTCAAAGTGTGCAAGAACTTAGGTACATACATATGTATGTATGAATACTTCATATATAGCTGGCAAGGCTCAGTATTATGTCGTGCCGATAACCTTTAGTCTCGAGTTAAATTTAGCCTTAAATCTGTTTGAGCTTAAAAATTAACAAATATTGTTCTACCGAATATGTATACCTAGTACTTGTAAAATAGCAAAAATTCTTTGCAAAATTCTTTGGTGTTGAAATTATCTAACTATGTTCTATATACATATTTATATACATATATATACTATAGTAAGTATCATAGGAATTAAAAATACAGACGTTTTTTATTGCACAAGGATGTTTTAAACTTTGTTTCTGTGTTTCCCCCTTTTTTTTTGCTAGGGAATAGTTGTAACAGTGTTTGAAAACAAAACATTTGACAAAATATACTTTATCACCATTTCTAAGGCTTATCAAGATTAGCCTCTTGTCAAAGCTAAAATCGTTTTATTAAATGCGTATGAATTTCCCGATAAAGTTTCATATATACCTACATAAATGTGACTAAGTCAAAACATTTGAAAAAGGCAAATAGTAACGGGTATCTAATATTTGGGAAGCCCGAAAAAAAGGTTTTTTTCTTGTATTTGTTTTGTGACCTAGTGTTATCAGTTTCATTTTCAAGCTATATAATTATATAACTATATGCTATATAATTCCAAGACAAACATGGAGCGATACAGTTAAAGCGGATCATTTGGTGGTTGACGAAGCCCAAAAAGTAAGGTCGGAATTAAATAATTTAAAATAATTTTTGGCAAAGAAACAAAGAACAATGAAGGTAGGTGCAAGCCTTTAATTTTAATATTTTAAACTGCTCTCTGACTTTCTCTCTTTTATTTTATCTTCAGTTTTTTATGTTTATTTTGGTATGTGCGCTCATTATCATCTCGGTGGAGTCTGGGCGAAAAAGCACTTGTGACATATGAAGTGGGGAATAAAGTTGATCCAAAAATGCAGCAACGCCGAGGGTTTTGTAGGTCGACCAGACAAAGTTACAACTGAAAGATGCATTAATATATGCCAGAACGTTTATGAAGCCCAAACTGCTCGTTGTCTAAAAGATTCCTGTTGTTGCATTTATAGCAACCAATCGGATTTTTTACGTATAAAAGCTTATTTGAATACACCATCACAGAGAGGTTAGGTTGTGCTCATATCAACCAGCCAACTTCGCCAAAATTCGGTGTCAATATCGCGATAGCTATTCAGAAATAAATGTTTAATTTTAAACTAACAATTTAGTATTTTTCTTTTCTGACCATTATTTGTTGTGTATTCTTGTCTTTTCTAAAGCTTTGTTTCAATTGTTTTACAAACTACATTTTACGTTGGTTGAACCCACTAACTTTTATAATTATTTTATGTAAAATTCAGAAATAAATTTTGTATTTTGAATTAACAATTTACTATTTTTTGTCTGACCATTATTTGTTGTGTATTCTTGTCTTTTCTAAATCTTTATTTCAAATGTTTTTCAAACAACATTTTACGTCGGTTAAACCAATAACTTTAAGAATCTGTAAAATTATGGTGAGTGTATTTTGTCAAAAAAGTAGCAACATTCACGTAAAATCTTGTGGATGTACTTTGCTGCGGTTTCGCTTGCTGAACTAAACTGACGGATAAAGAATAACAAATACTCCCGAGTAAAAAGAGTTCTGTGCGTTTTGTTGTTTTTAAGTGTTCTGTAGACTGTAGTTTCGTCTCACAGTTATCTCACACGTATGCTTTTATTGTTTAAAAGTGGTTCAAATTACACGCGGAAAAGGTTCCAGAGGACTATACTTTTTAGGATAATTTTTTGCAGTCAGTCTTCGTAAACTTTCACGCTAGCAGACAGTTTTGAATGAGAAGAAAAATCCCTGCTAAAAAGAAATATTAAAGAACATTTTTAAAACTGGCTAAAAAAATGTTTATATGAAATTAATTAAACAATAGCCAACCATCGAACATGTTTGCTTTTCTAGCATATTAACTTATTTATTTAGCCAAGCTTCTCTTTATAAATAAAACTCTTGTGAACAATTTTTTTGCGTTGCGCTATTATATAATATAGTACATATACACTTATAATTTTTAACATACACAGTTTTCCGATAAGATATGCATAGCTTTTATAATTTGTTCTTGGAGTCAATAAATTTTATTAAAAGTAAAATTACAACTATATATAGTCTTTCGCTTTCCTCGTTAATAAACATAAATAAAATATATATGTATAAATATTGAAACACGCTGTCTGTGTCATTTTCGTGATTTATTCTTCGTCACCTCCTATTTTTTTTTACACTGAAATCCTTACCAGCCCCTAAAAATTTCAGTTGTTTTTCATGTGGGATGTTTACGCAATTAACATTAAAATGTTCTGCTTGGTAATTGTAGACATTTATCAAACATTTTATACAAGTTGCCAAAGTAATTAACATTTATAAGTAATTCATATGTTGTTGCTGCTGATGTTGTTGTTGCTCTTGTTCTTGTTCTTGAGGTTTCTTCGTATTGTTTTTGGTGTAGGTTGTGGAAATGTGTATTTTAGTGTATTTTCCGGTCTTAGTTTAAAGCATTCAATTCGCCGGAGTTGGCCATAGGATAATCCAGTTCCCCCAGGCGTGCAGCAGGTCGTCGGGGGCGGTTGAACTGAAAATGGCAACAAATAATTTTTAAAATGTATGTTAGATTACAAATCAAGTTGAATACTTTAGCACGTGTTTTTCATTAAGATTTTACACTAAAACAGTACAAATATGAACTGTTTCTTCTGATTAATGTAATTTAATTTAATTTTTGATAAACTCATTCATTATTTTGGATTTCTTTTTATTTAAGTAACTCATGTTAGACTTAGTTTTAAACAATAAAGTATATAAATTGAATAAACAAGTCTTAAACTGGCATAGCTTAGGGCCAATCATTTAAATAATTAATGTCATGCAGTTTGGCACCTACCCATGTTCTCATGATTTTGTAGAGCACCTGACGGGCGGGATAGTCGTTAAACTCAGCCTCGGGTGCCACAGCAACCTGCTCATTCGGTCCCATCATGGGCAGCTGTCCACCTGGACGCACGTAGTCCTGCTCCTGCCCTCCGGAGGCCGTCTCGCCCACTCCCGTTCCGGACCCGGATCCGGAGTTTAGGGAGCGCTTGCCATGACCGCCGTAGCACACATGGCCGTAGGCCTGACATCCCTCTGCGAAGAGATTGGAAAATGAATAAGTCAAGCAGTGATGCCTTAATTTAAGAGCATAAAATAAAGATAAAAACTTATAAACTTGAAATTACTCAGAGGTTTATTAAAAATCGTTTGTTCACTAAGAAAAAAATTAATTTTGTTTTTAGTTTACTAGTTAAGTAAAGTTTCAGTTAAAAAATTAGTGTTTCTATTGTTTGTTTTTTTTAGAGATTGTATTGTAAGATTTTTACGGCATTAAACAAGGAATTTTTTTGTTCTTACAATGTGCTTCACATAAAACTTAAAAATATGCTCCACACTATAGACTCTTAATTTTTTTTTAATTTTAAATCAGCTTTAAAATGGCCAAAAGAAATTGTCAATGGCCTAGGCTCGCCAAATAATCGATATTAGCACCCCCATCTCATTCTAAAATTCATCTCGATGTGTGTGCATGTCCCAACGCACCACCCACAACATATTCCCCATTACTGATAGAAGATAGACTGCTCCTGTGACTTTGTTACTGCCAAAATCTTTAATCGCTTGCAAATGCTCAGGAGAGACATCCGGAGATAACCATTTGACCCCATGACGGTTCAGTTTCGTTTTGTTTGCATGTCTGACGCTGTGTGAACAAACTTTTGACTTTCTGCTATTTTTGAATTTCCGCCCACACAGGCAAGCATAAATTTTTGTGTTGCACACTTGGGAGTTGTCCTTGACATACGCAGGATTTAAATGGGGAAGTGGGAGGCTGGGAGACCTTTTGCAAGCTGATGAGGCTCTGACTTTATAATGGAACATATCGAAATTAGGTGCTCTTTAAAATTGGGACATTATACAGTTGTTCTAAAAGTAATTTACTAGTTGAAATTACATATATTACCCTTTAATAATTTTAAAACCAGTTTACTTTTTTGCATTTGAGATTGAACTCTGATTTTTGTTAATTTAAATTTAATTTGTTTTAAAAATACAGTTTAAAAAAATTAAAATGTAAATGTTCCATAAAAAAAATGCCATAAAAAGAATTATTATTTAAAACAATAGCATGGTTTTCCATAATGTTTTATAGACACTTGGCAAAGTTAATTTTTCATTCAAAGGGTATGTTTAGCCTCCCTACATTTCTGTCTAACAATATTGTCCATGTAATCGCTTGGGGAGCCTTAAATAAGTTAGCTTGCCAACATCTTAAATGCCGTTTCAAAGGCAATCAAATCAAAAACTTTTGGTAATTGAAGCGAATGGGAAATCAAATGGGTTTTGGTGGAGAAGATGGCTTGAAGTCACCAATCCTTGAGCATCTTCACATTCACTATTAATAATTTCAAGGGAAACGTTGTCGCACGTGGCTCCTGTTTCTTAGATAGTTGCTACTTGTTGCAAGGGAAAGGGAAATTGCACCGCACGCTCGTCAGCCCCATTTTCCACATTTTCACCCCCTTGTTTTTGCCATTTATCGTTCCCGCAGCTGGAAAAACAAAGACGCCCATGTGCCACGTTTGTTTGCGTTGCATTAAACTGCAACAATTGATGCTGCCTCGATGGGCCAGTGGGCGGATATCGAGCATGACACCCATTTATGGCTTTGTTTTGTCTCGCATGAACATAATGAATATTTCATGGCGACTTCACCTGCACATTTTCAATGGAAAAGCTTTAAAGGTACTGATGTGCGAAAGGTAAAAAGGACATTGTGCCTACCACAAAGTTTTCCGGACAAAAAATAATGATGGAATGCTAAGTATGTATATATTTTTTGACTAGGACAAAGCTGAATTAAAATAATATAAGCATTTTACAATAAATTTCACCTTTAGAGCCTATAGCCAAATGTTGTACATCTTGTAAAAATATGCTCAGCATGTACGAACTTCAAGATACATTTTATTAATTTATTTTAGCGAATCTTGTCCTGAATTTTTATTATTTGACTATGTAGTAAGCAAAATACTTTGTAAAATTAGGTACGTTAATAAACATTCGGGGCTTTTATAAATATGTATACCCCCTTAAAAAGGACATGACTAAAAAAGCGTATTTCCTGAATAGAACAACTTAAATTAAATGTGATAATAAAATTTAATTGATCCTTATAATGTTTCAGGAGTACTCACTTTTTGCTTGGCTCTGTTGCGCAGCCAGGACCACGGTGCAGATGACGACGAGCAGCAAAGAAATTGTGGATTTCATGTTACCTGTAAGAAAGGAGCGGAGACAAAGGGATGAGCACCTGTTGAAGTCTGGCATTGACAATGTGGCTTTACCCCTGGGGACGCTACACTAATTAGGAAATCCGAGCACAGCGCGGTGAGCGAGTTGAAATCGAATCCGAAAGTCCACATGCAGTTAAGGAGCTAATCCTGGGCCGCAAAAACTTTTGAACTATGATTTATGTAACGCCCACACAAACACGAAGACAATTAGCCTGCTCGTATGTGTGTGACTTAAGGGCAAAAGGTGGAAGTTCCACAAACATTTGTTTATTACGTGCTTTGAATTTCTCAAGTGTTCATCAGCTTGCGGACATCTTGCCCGAGAATATTTAAAGATAAAAGATAGTAAGCTGAGACCAGGAGCAGGAATTACCAACGAAATTTGGGGTAGTGTATAAGCCTAGGACCGAAATTAAACCGATTAAAATTTGGCAACAGCTGATGCTCCTTGTTCGCATCAATCATAAGCCATGTGTGCATAATTAATTTTGTTATTAGGTTCCAGTGTAACGTAATGTTTGTTATTAAGACATTATCCTGGGCTTGCTGATAGCTTCGTTAGTTTTAATAAGGGCAACAGCCAATAACCTAAGTATTTAAATTTGGTTGGATCTTTCACTGGCTATTTAGTGACTAAGAATGTAAATGTTCACATAATTCCAATTAATAGAATTTAAAATATTACAACAAAAAAAAAAAAGTTTCAGAAATACTTTTCAAAAAAGCGTAAATAAATATTTTTATTAAGAACCAAACCTGGTCGCGTGTCGCTTTTAAACTGCCGTTTTAGTTACTCACCTTAATCAGACTGATTAAATGATCTCGGCTTTGTGCACTTTATACGGCAGTTTTCTTTGTTTTTTGTTTGTTACAGGGATTATCAGCACTAATTTAAATATATTTTTTTAGTACGATGGCTATAATATAAATATAATCACAGATTTGGTTGAGGCGGATGTTTTTGCCAATTTCAGTTTTATATGGCAATTCCACCGAATTCCTGAGCGCGATTTCACATTTTCAAGCTCCCGCCAGCGACTGAGGACGATCTATGGAGTCGTTCAGTATATATGCCTCATCTGAATCTCGGTTCTCCGTGCCCCACTGATAAACAGTGATCTTTTCCGTAATCTCTGCTCGATCCGTGTCACGCGCGCTCACTCCCACCGCTTTTAAATCTCCCACTTTTCCATTTTCCCCCCTGATCGCTGGACTATTTTCAGTCGCTGGTCGGACTATATTTATGGCCTGACGATAAGTGAAAATTAATATGTAGAGCGCTACCGCCAGACCAGTAAAATCAACACAATAAAAACACCCACGCAGTGCGAAAACAATAACAGCGTTCTCATTACACTAACAAAATATATAATAATTGTTTACCAAGGCGCAGGGCCGTGCCACCACTCGACCCTTGGGCTTATCAATTTTCCCAGCTATTTAGTTGTGATAATAATGCCTTAATGAGCTGTTGCTGCCACAACTCGTGCTGACACTGTCACTAATACCCGTTCCAGGGGCCGTAAATCGCAAAATTTCTAAAACTTTCCACAGGTGCTGATTTTCTCTGTGATATTTTATACACTTAAAAAAATCAAACTTTCCAAATTATAAAAAAAAAGTTGAGTAAATTGTATAATGGCATTAAAAGAAAACAATCAAATGGGTTTAGGAGTTAAATTAATATAAGAGAAAGTACTTTGATTTATAAAGTAATATTTATAGAAAAAAAATCCGCGTATAAAAAACATTATGCTGACATTTGCATAAAACAAAAACTTCTCCACTTTGTTATGGATTTATATATAGTGGTTGCGTTGTTCTTTTGTTTGAATGTTAAACTTGATCACTGAACTGAGCATTTAAAAATCATTTTTGAATATTTTTTCAAGTGAATGCAAAGTTCATGAGCAGCCAGCCGATCAGTTTCCGTGTGAAATTCTCTAATCGCAGGCTGATAATTCGCGCAAAGACAAAGCAAACAGCTTCTAACCAGGTCACCCAGAGGAAGCGTGCCTTAGGCTCAAATCTTTTTAAATTTGATCAGATTGTACTGGCTGCGATTAGGATTTTCAAAACAATCGGGAAAAGATTAACCAAACTAAATAAAATGAAAGGGGAGCGCCCAGAAAATCGAATTAAAAGCGGCTTCAAGCAAGGTCAGGAGTTTGTGCGGTTATCCCCGTTTGGGCAAAGTCTGCAGCCCACTTGAAGAAGTCTAAAAGTTAAGTAAAATTGCTTACAAACGGGGGTGCCACAGAAACCGTTCCGACCAAAGTAGGTTGGAATTTACATAGAGAAGGGGTTGGACATTCGGTTGGAATTTGGGTGGAACGGTTTCTGTGGCACCCCCGAAAGTAACATTTAAGTTTTGTAGTTAAAGTTTTCTTTAAGCGAATCTTTCAGCCGGTCTTGAAATTGTATATACAGGTACGCTCAAGAAATCTCTCCCATCCAAAGACTATTGGAATTTACACACCATGAGGGTTCTTCTTTGCTTGGAAAAGGTTTCTGTCGCACTTCCGACCAATCCTGAGACCTCCGGTCTATGAATATCCTTTTTTATACTCTTATTCAAATTAGAATAGGTAAATTCTTTTAAAAAAAATTTATATAAAGTACATTTGTGTTTGGCTTCATGTGCAAAAATATTAATCCTTTAAAAAGTGTTTTATTAATAAAAACATATATTTTTTTTAAGCTTTAAATATTTCTGTCAAGCGCAAAGGAAAAAAATTACCTTGTGCCTTGGTCTCGTTTGATCTGTGGAAATATTTTCTGTGATGTAGCTTCAAAGTTTGTGTGGAAAAAAATGTAATGGTAGTCGTTTAAAATCTCATAAAAAATGTGTCAAAAATGAATGCTGCTTAGATTCGTTATGCTAAGTATTGCATAAAGCTCTTTACGTCAGGGCAATGCATTTTTATTTTATCCCATTTGGGACTCTTTACATTTTTAAATGTTCGCCAGGGAAAGGAAAAACACTTAAATCGAGTTAAATTCGTTGGCAAGTTCTGTTTTCCAACAGCAACAAGTTGCGTTTGAAAATTTCCATCTGTCTGTTTCCCCGTGCCTAGGATAATGCATGATTTATACAGCTGCTCGCAGAAATGGCTTTACTTTTGATGTCTTCAACTTTGTCTGAGAGATTGTGCTATTTTACAGCGATTTGAAGTTTCAACTTTGGCAGTGAGGGCGCATAGCCATAAGCGTTTAAGTGGGAGTTATTAAAAATATATCAAAGCGGATAAGGAAGTAGGATGGGGCACCTCCTATCGGCACTCAAGACTCTACAATTATGAGAATAAATCTAATTTGATTCAATTAGATTGGACAAATAAACAAAAGAGGCAGAGTCCGAAACCGTCCCGGAAGGCATTGGGAAATTAATTAAAGAAAACATTCGGCTAACAGTTAAAGTAAACATACGTAAACTAAAACTTTTGGTTATCATACGTGTACCTAAAACTTATAAAATTTACTATTTGTATTTTGTAAAAGAAAATTTCATATCTATGTCATAATTGTATACAAGAAAGGACTTCTGAATGAACTTCTTGTGTTGTGATCATTATTTTTAAATATAGGTAAGTATGTATATATGTTTTAAAAAATATTAAGCTTTGATTGTAACCTTTTTTTTTATGTACTTTAAATAAATGACTAACAGATGCTTTTGTTTAGGAGTATAAAAGGGTCACTTTGGATAATATTTAACAGAACAAAGATGCCTTTATCACTTTTATTAAAGTATCCCTAAATGTTGTCATTTAAACTTTTTATGAATTTACTTAATTTAAAAACTTGATCTACAATTTGTATTTACTTCCAAACTGATTAAAAAAAGCACACATTTTCAGGACTTTCACACGAACTAATAGCACTTTTTGCTCTCGAGCGGTGACACCTACTTGCACTTGACTGGGTAGGCTGCTGTCCGAAACAAATGTCCTCGTCTTTCGTCCTGGTCGTCGTCCTCGTCCTTGCCGGATGGTTTCACTATGCTGCCGCTGCTGCTGTTCGACTGCAAGCCAGAGTTCTTTTGGTGAGGCCAAAGGCGAATCGGCCAGCTTTATAGCTGCAACACCAGGGCCTAGCAGCGTGTACGTGTGTGTGGGTGGCAGTGTGGGTGAGTGTGCCAGTGCGAATGTGTGAGTGGACTGGAGCGAGTCAGCCAATCGGAAGCGAGAAAAAAGCCGAGCGGTACACGAAGCGCTTTGCCTAGAAGTATGCAGCGATATTTTTGGTCGCTCGAAAATTCATTTGATGCGTGGGCTTGCAAACGCTTGTAACGAAGAGAAAAGAAGAGAACAGAGGGGGAAGAAGAAAGGGGCGGTGGGCGGTGGGTGGTGAGGTCGCTTCGGGGAACGTCAAATTAGCAGCGCGCTCAGATTTATTTGCTCAACATTGCCGCGGCCAGCGGATATGAATGAATGGCCATCATCATTGTCAGTCCCGAGTGCCTGCTGACGTAGTTGCCAAAATCACCGTTCACGAAGTGCAGCCTGCCCCCTTTTACCCTCTAAGCCGTCCAGAAATTGCTCGGAACTTAATTAAGCCACAATCGAATTGACTTAATCCCTAAGCGCACAATTTTCAGATTCTCTTTGAGCTGCCCATAAAGCATTACAGTTTTTGCACCTCTTCTAAATATAGAATTAAAATTTGATGGCTCTGTATTTAGGAAATTCTTAAGGTTTGGCAAAAGGTTTATCTACTGAAAAACTTGAACTGCATTAGTAGGTTGCACTTCGCTCTTTTATTTTTTATTTATTTTGTAATTCCCTTCAAAATCAAAAGCACAGCTCAAAAAATTCGAAATGTGACTAAAAATGGTACATTTTTGTTTTTCTCTTTAACATGGAACCTGAAGGTGTTGAGACATAAGTTATAAAGGGACTTTACAAACAACGAATTATTTGTGGACAGCGCCCTGTAATATCAACCATTTTAGATTAAAGGCTTTTTCTCGAAATTTTAATTTTTTCCCTGGGTCGTAAAATCTTGTTTGCAAATCAACAGCGCTAGCAAATTGATCTGCTAATGACTTGTTTACAACAATTGCCGCCTCCACCTCTGATTCCATGTCCATCTGGTGTAATCTGTCCGGTTGAATGCGATTGCTATAGCTTCTGGTTTAGCCTGTTGCTACAGTGAATATACCTAACCCACCCACCTCTGCCGCAGCTTATCACTTTGCACCAAAAACAAATTAGCCGATAAGCAGCTGACGGTGCTCAACCGCATAGTGATCAAAATATTTGACAACAAACACAGGAGCAGAGGCCTCACACTTGCTGAGTTTGTCTATCGAAGTTCATCTGTACGCTGGAAAATGCAAATCTTAATCAGCAGGCTGCATCACCTGGCCGACTTTTGACTTTCGATGCGTTTTTCCTGAAAAAAACATAGGCCAACCTGGGCGTTAATTAATGATTAGAAAAGAAGTGGGAAACCCCCAGAAAAAGATTTAAATAAATCCTAAGCATGTTGTATTTATAACAAGTTGGGAACTGTTATAAAAAATCTTTAAAAAATGTTTTATTTGCTTATTAAATATCCACATAATCAAATAATCAACTAAAAATTGACAACAACTACTATATCCTGTATCTAAAAGACAATTTTGCTTAAATGTTGTCATTGGTTGGTGATCCATTTGACACGCCGTTGTCTGCTAACAACCAAAACACTTTCAGCAAACATTACTCAGCATATATCATATCTTATTTCGTTCTTTCTGTTTGTGTTCTAGTAACCAGTTTAAAGGTTTAAATGCCTATAAAAATGGTTGAGAAATTTGACAAAGCATCAGTCATTGACAAACCAACAAACCCAAACAACCAAATCAACATGAAGTTCCTCATCTGCTTAGCTCTCTGCATTGCCGCCGCCCAGGCTGGTTACATCGCCTCTCCAGTGGCCACTTATGCTGCTACTGCTCCTTTGGCTTATTCCGCTCCTGTGACCACCTATGCTGCTGTTCCTGCCTATTCCACCTATGCTGCTGCTGCTCCCCGCTACTCCGCCTCGGTGTACAGCGCTCCAGCTTATGCCAGCTATTCCGCTGCTCCCGCTTTCTCCACCTACGCTGCTCCTTCCGTGGTCACCGCTTTCTTCAAGAAGAAGTAAACAGCCTGCTCTTTTTATTGATCCCTTATCTTATTGACTATTAAAACACCTTATTTGCATAAAATATAAAAACAACAAAATCAAAGGATTTTTACACTAACTACTGGGTGGGAATGTAAGAAAAAACTCCATCAGCTCCTTTCAGTGTCTTGTTCTCGGACTGATAAGATTTGGTGGTAATAGCATTTACAAAATCAAATAACGTTTCTTATTAGAAAAAGTTTACTCCTTTGAGCGCAACCACAGATTACTTTATACGGGGGTGCCACAGAAACCGTTCCACCCAAATTCCAACCGAATTTCCAACCCCTTCTCTATGTAAATTCCAACCTACTTGGGTTGGAACGGTTTCTGTGGCATCCCCGATAGTGTCTATTTATTAAAAGATTGTGCCATTGGTGCATTTTTATTTTACCCGGTATTTCGTCCTTATAAGTTCTGCCTAAACTAGTGGCTCAATTTGCCTATTTCTAAGGAAAGGTACATATAAAAAAAAAGCTAGTCAAGGGCTTGAGCTCTAATTCTAATTTTACGTAAGAAACGCATTGAAATTTTGACTTTTGGCAATCTGCTTTGTCTGGGCCCATGAAATAAAACAAAGTTTGTTTTTATTATTTAAATTTGTTATAATTATTTGCGATACTCGAGGAGTAAGCAAATACTGTAAACGTTGAAATGTCTGTCTGTCCGTCCGTCCGTCTGTCCGTCCGCACAAACATCGAGATCTCGGGAACTACAAGAGCTAGAACCACCAAATTTTGCACACAGACTTCTATAAGCAAAGCGCAGATCAAGTTTGTTTCAAAACCGGACCACGCCCCTTTTTACGCCCACAAACCGCGAAACAACTGTGGTGTCCACATTTTTAATGCTAGAGAAAAGTGGCCCTTATAAATGTTCTTTGTATTGAAAATATCTACCCAAATATCTAAAAATTCTGGCCATTTTCAAGAAATTGTTTATACAAGTGCGTTAAAAATTTTTATTGCGCTCGAAAGTAGGCTAAACTTTTTTCGAAGAGAGCGCTAAAAATTTATTGCGCTCGAAAGAAGGCTACACTTTTTTGAAGACGGCTAGCTAGCTGTTTTAATAGAGGGCAATGAGTATCGCAAATCTTATAGTCGGGAAACCCGACTATAGCGTTCTTTTTTTGTTTTGAAACTAAAATTTCGTGTAATACAATCTTACCAAACTGGTTTTGCTGATGAGAACTTACAAAAAAAAACAAATAGAGGAACTGAAAAACCCGTAATGAAATTTATAGTTTTATCCCGTATCAACGTATTAATGACTATTACTGACCAAAGTACAGTAGTAAAAACGATTTATCCAAAGAAAAAGTCTTTTTTTAAAGGGCCCAATGCTCTGCCACTCTTGAATGTCTGCTTATTATGAATGTAGCTGAATGTTCATCTGATACTATGGTGCTTACCATTTTTTTTAACATACGCCATTAAGCCAGAAAAAACCCATAAGTGAAAAAGGTGCCAACTAGCCCCGGTCTCCCCTACTTGTAAACTTGTGACGTATTTTATCCAATCGATATTAAAATATTTATAACAATGCCACAGAGCAAGCAAAGATAAATTACCAGTAGCCGACATTTTCTTAAGCGAAAACTGGAAAAGATAAATCTATTTGAAACGCCTGGCTGGTAAAAACCGAAGTGCGGCTTCCGTGTTCAATCAACATTATCTACCAGAAATCCCCAATTGTGTTCTAATTAAGATCTTTGTATATCAAAACCAGTTTGCCAAAGTGACGACAATTGATCTATAAAATGGTGGAGAAAATCTGACAACAGCATCAGTCATTGACAAACCCAAACAACCAAATCAATATGAAGTTCCTCATCTGCTTAGCTCTCTGCATTGCCGCCGCCCAGGCTGGTTACATCGCCTCTCCAGTGGCCACTTATGCTGCTGCTCCGGTTTATGCCGCTACTGCTCCTTTGGCTTATTCCGCTCCTGTGACCACCTACGCTGCTGCTCCTGCCTACAGCGCCTCCGTGTTCAGCTCCCCAGTTTATACCGCTCCAGTGACCACCTATGCAGCTCGTCCTGCCTTCTCCGCTCCCCTTACTTCCTATGCTGCCCCGGTCGTCGTGAGCTCCTTTCTAAGGAAGAAATAAACAGGAGTTGCCTGCAATGTGATTGACCATAAAGAAGATTTAACAACCTATATTTTAACCACACAAAAATTGTAATTTTACCCATTGTAGTAATTAAAAATTTGTTATCCAAACATTAAATAAGTTTTGCACACTATGGTTTTTTGATAAGGAAACATCCCTCATCCTTTTATATCATAGATTTTTGTGTGCAATAAATTTAACAAAGACAACACGAATAAATCTCAAAGATTCCATAAAAATAACTCATACGAAACGTTTGCCAGGGGGTAAACATTACAGCGACCATAATTTATTGCTCCATTAATTTTTTCATCGATCTCATTTTGTAAACTTTTGAATAAAACAAATGTATGTACATAGTGAAAGGATAATGACTGGAAAGGTTGACAAGGATACTATTAAGTTAAGGATCAATAAATAAAACCCAGTCTACGCCACCTATAAGAAAATAAAATATTTGGTCAAAGGAAAAAAATTTATAAAAATCATATGTAGGTACTTAATAATTATATTCAAAACGCACTAAACTGTTTACTTGGTTTTTAACTTTATTTAATTGATACATGTAAAACAGCATTTGCAAAACTATTCATGATATCTTGTACACGTTTGCATTTAAGCTGGACAATTGGACGGCTTGGGTTTCAATTGGCCTAAAAACAAACCAATAAAAAATTCAAGAGTAAAAGAAAGAATAAACTTTTGAGATTCCCGATTTCACAGAGGTCTTAGCTGAGTTGAAAGTGGGAGATAGCGGAGGCAGTTGACAGCTCAGTGCGGCTCAGTAGAAGGAGCGGATAAACCACAGACCCAGCAGGGAGCTAAGGATGGCGCTTACGCTGGCCAAGGAAGTAGTCGGAGCTCCATTGTGCTGGTTGCAGATGCGGGGCTGCGGTGCGGACACATACTTGCAGATGGTGCCGATGAAGTTCACCTGGGCGCGCTCATTAACATTCTTGTCAAATTGCTGTAAGTAGAAAATCAATATGTTAAAGAAGGTAGGTATTAAAATGTTTAAGAGTAATTTCATCACTTTAAAATTATTAAAGTATCCTCGATGATATTCTTTTCTTTTCGTACATAAATATCAAATACACTGTTTATGCTTGTGTTACTATACAAATTTAAACACATATGTACATAAGTACATATCCCCTATTTAACAAATAAATCATGGATCATAAATGAAACCAGCCGCAAATTACTCACCTCGTTGAACAGGATGGTGGGAACGCTGGTCAGTGGCTCCTTGAGCCGCATGGTGGTCTCACCAGCTTTGCGAAGGAGCACGCTGCCCTCGGTGGTGTTGGCGCAGGTCTTGATGTTCTCCCAGTTGTTGATGTGGTTCTCCGTAGCACATCGAGCGCCGGGATAAACGTTGTCCGGGAAGTTCTTGCCAGCCCTCATCAGGCAGTTGATAAAGTCCATCGTCAGGGACTCGCGAGTGTACTCAATCTGGTAGGAGTTGGCCTGAATGTGCTCGATGGCACAGGCATGCACCTTGTTTCCATAGCATTCGTTGGGACCATGGTGGCAGGTGAAGGTCACCTCGGAGCCCTGGGTGAAGAACTGCAGATGGAGCAAAGAAACGAGCCATGCAAATGAGCCATTGTCCTGCCGATGACCGAGGTTAGAGGCCACTCACCTGAGACTTTCCAAACGGCACGAAGGTGAGTTCCACCACATCGCGCAGCTCTCCCTTCACCGCCGGATACACCTGCTCCGTAATAAACTTGGCACTGTCTGGACACAGGGATTCGTAGTAGATGGAAATGGGCACCTGCAATATAGAATGCACACACGAAAACATTGCTAACCAATAATTTAAGAATTTGAACAAATAAATCATAAACAATTCACAGTTTAGTTTTTGTAGTATGAATTATTTGGAACATTATAATTTTTTATTAAAACTTGACAATAATGAAACAAAATTATACCTTTGAACAAATTTATCCAACACGTAACACGTGTTTGCTACATTACAAATTTTGTTATACCCAAGCTTTTATGTATAAAAATTATAGCCCTTTTAATAGTAGGGGAGAAGTGGGGGTTGTGGGCATGGGGGGGTTATGGGCACCCCTACGTATCTTTTCACAAAATGAAGATTGACTTTTTTTGGTGATGTCATTCGCAAGCAATTACCTTATGTATGATTTATGCCAAATATCAAAGTAATCGAACGCGTTTTCTTTTGAAATGAACGAATTGGTTTTTTTTGTGCTTGGAAAAGGTGGTGAAGTTTTTTTCAAAAATTTTCAATAGTGTATTAATTAAAGTGAATCGATTAAGAAGGTAAGTGTGATGCATTTTTATTTAGTCAAAGTATTATACTAAATGGAACAATATCGATTTGAACCAAAAAATGTATGCAAACACATTTTTTAATTACTTCTTAAAATGTCTGCTAAAGTTGGTTGTGGGCACCAAAACTGGGGGGTTGTGGGCACCCGTTTTTTCTTGGCAAATTTGTTTATAACCTACAATTTCTTGTAAAATTGTTTTCAAAATTTGTTTGGAACCCTCTAGAACATTCTTGTAGAAATCTTAGGCTCTTGGAAAAGGATCCTCTCCCGCTGAGAGGGATTATCACCAAAATTTGTAATTTTGCGATCGAGCTTTTCGTCTGAAATGTGTGGAAATGCGGGACAGTCATTACACATGTCAAAATTGTGTTTCCGACGATGAGTAACTCCTATGTAGTCTTTTAAATAAATAAATGTTCGTTATGTTGATATTGGTTGCGGTTTTTTTCCATATTTTTCCATTTGCAGCATTTTTTCCCAGGGTGCCCACAACCCCCCCAAAAAAAAATGGTAGCTGAAAATTAGGGTTTTACAAAAGTCCATATAAAATTTTTTCGCATGACGAAATCAAGTATATTTCTTCATAATTAGTTAGTTTAGGTCTCTAGCTTTACACAGATACCCATATGTCCAAATAATATGCACTAGTTCGGTAATTATAGGCCAAAAACAAAACTATGCCCACAACCCCCACTTCTCCCCTACAAATACTAAATAATTAAAAATGTTATCTACAATATTTAACATAGACTCATCACGTTACTGCCATTTTAAAATAAAAACATAGTAGTCAAATGGAAAAATACTCCTTTAATTTTGTAACAAGGCACTTAACTTTTTTCTGTGGAGGAAATTGTTGCAGTCTTTTCACCACCGAATGGGGTGCATTTTAAAATTAGCATTTTTCGAGAGTGCAGCCAAGCTGAGGCATGCAAATCACTTGCGGCTGAATGGACCGGGTCCAAATATTGTTTCTCTTTGTTTATCAATTGGGGACAACTGACACATGCTCCAATTGACAAGCCAAAATATTGTTGAACTTGAAGCGGCATGCGTATGAGAGTGATAGATAAGGGAAATAATAATACATATATGTAATTTACGTATTAAATCAATCCGGGGGTGATTCCAAATGTAAGTTAAATAGTTCTTTTACAATAAAAGTTATTTGTATTCGAAAATGTGTGAAAATGTTTTTAATATTTAAATGTGTGAGTGGCAATAATATTTTTCTACTGATAGGTAAAGTTTTTTGTAAAACAAAAAAATCGAATTCAGATATTTTTTATATTTGTTTTTTTTGCAAAATATACAGGCCTGTTCCAGTTTTCACTTCCGAAAGATTCACACGGATTCGAATTTCCCAGACCTGTTCTAATATTCACTTCCGAAAAATCCTCACGGAAATGAATTTTCCTCCGTTAACTCTCTGTTAACTTCCGAGCGAAACCTCACGGAAACTTTCCGCCAGCCGTTTGGCTGACGGATTCAGATCCGCAAGCACAGAAATTAGTTGTTTAAAAATACTTTGCGATAATTTAACGTGCAAATGATATTTTTTCCTTATTCTTTGATGCTTTAAGAACATTATTGCATATTTAATATTGTTGATAACAACATATTTGACAATTTAAAAAATATTTTGCGGCTGCACCTCAAAATAGGTTCGATTCTATCCTTCAGCATTTTGACAAATCCGCCGCCTCTGTTCCAGTTTCCGAACGAATTTGTATTTTTTTGAGATTTATTTTAAGCAAGCCCTTTTGTGCTCGTGTTACTATGGATAGAAAGGTATTTTATCTAAGTTAAATTTAAAATAGTTTTTGTGCTTATTACCGCTTAATTTAATGAAATAATTGTGTAAACACGTGTGGCTGGGACCTTTTTTATCGGCTTCGGCAACTCTGGTTTCACAAGACTGCCACCAGAACAGCTGATCGAATAAACAAATATTTAAAAATTTGTATTTGTGGCCGCCAATGCTTGTTGTCGCTCTTGTCGTTGGTGGCCAGTTGCCAGTCAGCTGATTTTGTTTGGGAATAAAAGGGAAATTCAAAGGCAAATCCCCAGTTGAATAAGGGAAATTCGACAATGTTAAAGGGAAATCCGAAAATGTTATCAAATCCACTTCCGAGTGAAAACTGGAACAGGCCTGATAAAATATGTTTCCTTTCAGAATTTTAACAAATGCCAAACAAATGTAAGACCTAATTCAACATAATCAGTTTGCATTGAATTGTATTTATGTATATTATTTGTTATTCATACATATGTATTTCTATTAGTTTTGAACATGTGGTTTGGTTTGAACTCACTCCCCCAATTTAAGTTAGTTTCGTTAAGTTAGTTTCGGGATACTTAAAAATAACAGTCACCGAATCAGATAAATAAAGCTAGCTTCAGCTTTAATTCTCTCGTTGGTCAATTGCGTCAGCATAATATTTCAGGGAAGATCATTAAAAATAAAAAACTGAGTTCATGCGATCATAAAACCATCTAAAATATGTTATAATCTGTCGGGTCTTAAATTGTTAAAATACATTATATACCTACTATAGTGTTTGTGACACAATTATTTATTGTTATATGTGAATATTTAAACGAATTGCATTCACTTGATTTAATTCACAGGTAATTTAATTTGATTATTTTGCACCAAGTACAATGATTACAGATGAAACTCAACAAATTGAGGGAAGCACAGCTAAAAAAGTACTATTTAAATTAATAGTTCTTTACAGCTCGTGACTGATGCGCAAAAGGTTTAACAAAGCCAGCCAACAAAAGTATCAAAAGGCAAAGAAAAATACAAAATTAATCAGAAATGTGTACGGGTGTGTACACACAAATGCAAATTTATTTATTTTTTTTGCTGGAGTTGAAGTTATATAAACGCTGCTGACACATCGCTGAAAGAACCCACCGTTCTTGCCGATCTAAACAACAATGAAAGCAGCAACAAGTATAGTAAGTATGTATGTGTGTGCACTTAAAAAAATTTTAAATGAGGTTATATGTACGTGATATAAAATGAATATTTTTATTATGAATCAATAAAGCAAAGCACCACGAGAAAGGTAATTATTTAGTAATCGGTTGAGTAAGTGATACCTCGAAACAAAACAAAAACTTAGTAAACAATTATATTATTCATATATGATAAAGGTAAGTACATAGCAGAAATATTTTTTTAACCGAAATTAACATTAATAAATTATTTCGTTTTTCAAGTAGGACCTGCAATACACTTGTATACTTTGCATACATTCTGAAGATCAGGTTCATCTTAAACATGATTTTTGTTCTGTGTGTACAATGAAGTTGCAGTTGGGCAGCCGGCACACCGGTTACCTCCGTGAGAAATCGAAACTGGTCACAGAACCGGTTTCCTTACCCAAATGAAAATAACAACAGAGCAACAGGGCGCTCTATGGCTTATTTATAATATCAATTATGCTCTATGCTTTTCCACTGCGGCATTTTCCGACTGGCAGCAGTTCGTTCAACCCACGAAATGCCACTTGTTGCTGCCACAAAAAGGGTGCAGCTTTTCTATGGGTTTTTTCTTCATAAAGAATTTGGTTTTTCAACTTAATCACGTCTTCACCTAGATACTAAATGCCTCATAGCGCCCCTGACACGCTTAGCTGTTGTGTAATGATTTTATTTAAGCATGCTGATTTTTAGCTTGTCTAAGTGTTGGCTTTTACCACAGCCGGAAACTCACCCTGGCGGCACTGTAGGCCGAGGCAATGAGGCAGCTCATCAGGAGGCACACCGCAGCGACTTTGTGACTCATTTTCGGGCTTCTTGTTGTTCTGGGTCTGTGTGGAATTATTTACTTCTTTATACTGCTGAGCTGAGCAAGCGGCGGCGGTCGTAACGTTGTGAGCGGTCCGATGTCTAAGCGCGAACTGATGTTTGTTGTAGAGAGAGCTTGACGTTGTGGCCCCAGTCCCCTCCTAGTCGCTTTCCAGACTGGTACGGCAGCGGCAGAGAAAGAGTCAGGCCTGCATGCATAGTTTGGGCTGGGCTTTGGTCAATCCATGGTGAACCTATGTATACAAGGTGGTCTCGTCAGCTCTGCCGAGAACATTAAATATGTTTACCCCTCTGTCTCTCTGAAGCGATAAAAAGGGATAGCTAGATAGAGACTGGTGCAAACAACGTCCTCAAAAGAGGGCAGCTCTTGCTATGAGACCACATTGTATAGTTTCATCATGGGTCAATCGTATACACAGCCATGGAATGGCTCGATCAAGAGGTTTTCCAGTTAGAGATGGGGCTTTGAACGCTTGTTTACCATTAAAAAAAATTAATTTGAAATTAACACGAAAATATAATAATAGAATATCACTTTTTTAAGCGCCTTTTTACTTTACTTTCATGTTGAGTAAGTCTTAAGTTCTGATTGCACTACCAGAACGTCATAAAGCCATACAGAGATATTCGAAAACTTAAAAAAGGCTGAACTCGAATAGAAAAATATTTACAAAGCCAAGGTCTTTAATTTAATTTTGTTTAAGCTGTGGTTAATCATATGTACACTCTTAAACTTGCATTATATAAAATTCGCCGACGGAACTAAAATTTATTCTTAGTTCTTTTAAATAAGCAAAGCTGAATAAATTCTGTTTACAAAATATTTTTTATGCAATTTTCTCCTTTTAATTTGTCAATAAAATTTTGTGTATAAAAGAGTAAATTTAAAAAATAAACACAACCATTTTTAAATTTAGATGAATAGTTTTCTTTTGGTGATAATACTATCATTGTATTTCCATACAAAAATAAGATTAAACTAAATTAGCATTTAAAGAAAAAGTTTCAAAATATAAAGCTATCAAGCCTTTAACAAAATCTTGAACAGATTTTTGTTTTCAAACTTTCTGCACCTGGGGAATTCAACCCCTACAACACGACAGCCCCCACAAAAAGTGGTCTAGAGTACATTTGCGTGAATTTATATAAATAATGGAATTACAGAATAACATGCACAAGTTCTTCGAGGTTGAAGTCCCCGTTTCTCAGTCGCGAAACCGAAATCCCTTGGCTATCAAATCCTTGCGTGCCTCCAGAATCTCATCTTGAAGTTCCTTGGCGGCCTCGGGGCAGTCGTTGAAGGTGAGAGTTCTGTACAAAACAGTCCATGCGGAATAGACCTAGAGGTAAGCAATCATTTTAATTACTCATATGTGTTATCAGCAGCATTATTCCCAAGAACTTACACCAAAAACAACGAGAAGTAACAGGGGCAAAAGTTGAATGTGCAGGTAGTACTTCGTGGTAAATTGATTTTGCACCGTTCCCAGGACAACGGAGAGGTAGGGCACCGCAAAGAGCGATGCGTAAAACAGCCAGCGTTGCAGGTTTGTCATATTTAATGATGTTTAAGGGTAAATAAAAACTAAAGCCAAAATAAAATTCTACACGTAAACAGAGCGACAATCGATTACCGGCAATCGATTTGGTGTGACCACGTTTCGACCGATAAGAAATACCAGAAACTATACCATAGCAGTCAGCTTTGCACAGGTAGCAGTTCAAATTCGAGTTATCGATATACATAGTTCAAAACTTGTTAAAACTAAGATAAATTTAAACGCTAGTGGGCGTGGTTTCTGCAGCGCCCACTGTACATGGCGTATTGGCAAGCAGGTCAGCCGTGCGGCAGCCAACTATTTGGAACTTGACCTCGTTCTCCGGCAGAGCACCGCCCACAAAGAGTTTCGGCTGACTGCTCAAGGCCCAGAGCTCCTCCTCGCCCTTGGAATTCCGGTTGATCTTGAGGCCCGTGACGAACTTGATCTTGTGCGGATTGTAGGCCACCACTCTCAGGTCGTCCGCCGTGTACTTGGAGCTCTCCTTCCAGCTAACGAGAGCCCCCAAGCTGATGAGGCTGCAGAAGAGATTTCCGGATTCGTCCATCACCTCCGATTCGCACTGGATTCCTCGGGTGCCCAGGATGCGGAAGTGATCTCCGATCTCGCTGGCATTGGGGGACTTCCAGAGGGTCTCATTGTTGATCACTGCGAGGGAAACCTGGACCTCATTGAAGCCATTCAGCGTGTGGAAGTACAGGAAACGTTCTGTGGGTAAAGATTAATTTAAATTATTTTTTTTACTGATTGAAAATAATTGCATTACTCTTGTAATTAAGTTTGAAAGTCAGTTCACTTGTTATATCTAAGAATCATATCTATGTTTTACATTAGAAAACCGATTTTGCTAAATTTCAAATTATGCTAAATAAATTAAGTAAATTATTCATAAACTTTTCAAGTTTTTTGTAGTGGGGATGTTTTAAAACCGATTGATAGTTTTCCTTTGGTCATACAGGTTCCGGTTTTCCCTTTTAAAGATTTTTTTAAAATGAAAATTACCTTTTTCGAAAAAAAAAAAAACTATGTTTTAAGCACATTGCCAATAACTAATCCCAAATATTAAAAAGATTCTTGGTAGTTTATGTTTTCAATTTAGCACTGTTTGTAAAATTACCTTCCACTTCACTGGGACTGAGGCTCACTGTGAATATTCCCGCCTGTGAGCTACTGGATCGTGCCAATCCCACCGGAATCGAGGGCTTCATGGACTCGTGCTCTATGCGCCAGGATCGGCCCGACAACGAGTCAAAGACGATCAGGCCATATCCCCAGGCATCGGCTATATAGGCCTTGCCACCCACACACCGGTTGGGCGTCCCGCTCTCCGCCAGATCTACCACCAAAGCCGTGAAGATCGAAACACTGGGGGTGTAGGCATCCGGGGGAAGAGAATGTCTCTGTATTAGTTCATCCCTGACCAGGTCGAAGGTGAGGATCTGCGGCGGGCACAACTGCAGCGAGTTAACCTGCCCAGAGTCCACCACCCAAAGTCGCCAGCATTCATCGATCTGTAGAAATATATTGACAGGGTTTAAATATAATCAAAATAATTTTGTATTTAATTTAATTTTAAGAAAAACACAATTTTTTAAATAACATTATTGACCATGGTGTGAAAAAAAATAATAGAACGCTTTAAAAAGGAAAGTTTCATTGAAATAAAATAAGCTTTATTATTTTTATTTATATTTTACACCACTTTAATTTAACTGTGTCTAAAATCGCTCAGATTGTTGTACTTACATAGGTCCTAATGGCGGAGGTGATGCCGGAGCAATTATTGGGAGGCACATGCCACTCCTCATTCGGATACGCCACCAGTCTGGGATTCTCCACCACCTCGTTGTCATCCCCAACCACCGTGGCCAGTGTAAAGGGTGTGGCCATTCCCAGCCGCGGAATGGTGAGGAAGGTGCGGTGTCTGCCCTCATCCCCATACTCAATGTCCACATCCACCGGCAGGAAGCGATTGCCCTTGGACAGGTCATCGCCCAAACTGAGATTGGTCCACTGGTGGAGAGTGTGCAGCTCCTTGAGTGCCAACTTCTGCCCCTGAACTGCACAGCACAAACCGAGGAGGATTGCAATCATGGCACTAGCCGAGGACCTACAAAGTGACAGTTCCATGCGGTTCAAGCAGTTTCTGAAGACTGAAGATGCGCAGGTAGGCCTAAAAAGTGATAGCCTTTGGTCGACAGTACACTCAAAGAAATTTATAACGCTGATATTAAATGGTATACAACAAAAATGTTGGATAATTTAAAATACACTTTTAACCCAAGGACATTACGTAGTAAAAACTGGTATATATTTTGGAAGTTTCCCATGTTCAAGTTTGGCAAATTAAATCAACTTTCTGCACTACATCTTTACATGATAATTTTTAAACATTTAATTGTTTTTATTAGATATTTAAAGTGATTGTATTAGGTAAAAGTACACTTTTTTTGTTGTTAGTTTTAAACAATGCAGAAAAATCTTCGCAAACATAATTAGTGGTTAATTTCAATTCTCTACGCAGTAATCTGTTGTTATTACAATTAGTAGAACTCACTTTCAAAAGTAATATTTAAAAATGCTTATAAATTTTGAATACATTTATTGAATATATTTTTTGAGTGTAATTGACCACCGAGAGCAGAGACAAAGGTCGTGTACCTGTGGCGGACAAGCAAACACTTTCGAATAGATCGAAGATAAATGGATGGACATCTTTTATGGCGGCTTTAAGAGTGTTTACACAGCCAGCCTGTCAGATCTTGAGGGTCTCGCCTCGGATCTAAAAGCAGCCCCGCCCCTGCAGCAGGTCGTCCACATCGCAGCGCAGAACCCGATAATTGATTTCCCTGTAGTCGATGGTTCCGGCAAATACCTTCTGCAGCCGATCCGACAGCAGCCACAGTTCCTCCCGCCCGTCTCCAGGTCTCTGGACAATCTTCATTCCACTCACAAACTGCAGGGTGTCCGGATTGAGGGCCAGTAGCTGGACATTTTGCCGGTTGTAGGCCGTTTTTATGTCCCAGCCAAAAATGCCGATGGGCTCTAGGAAACCGCAGAACCAGAATCCCTGCCTGCTGATGGCATGGGAGGCACACTGAACCCCTCTCCTTCCCAAGCTCACAAATTCCGAAAGGGAGGCACTAATGCCCCTTCGCCAGTTTGTGGCATTATTAAGGACATCCAGGGGAATGGCCAGCTCCAGATCGTTGGATAAGGCGTGAAAAATCAGATGGCGTCGTATCCCCAATCCCAAAGGAGTCACCGCCAGAGCCAGAGGTCCATCCAGCAGCTCGAAACTCTCACCAGCCACCGTGTGGGTGCCAAATTTTGCATCCGGGTAGGTGAACTTGTTCTCAATGCGCCAGGAGCTCTGACCCACCACGTCGTACACCACTATAGCCTTGCTGGTGGGATCGGCCAGGTAAGCGAAGACATCCTTGCATTGTCCCCGTGGTGGTGGATCCCGTATGTCCGCAAAGATGTTAACGAATCTGCTGACCTTCGCCTTGTACGAGGATTCGGGTAAGCGGTAGCGATGGACCAACTGGTTGGTCGCCAAATCAAAGACCACCACTTGCGGTGCACAGTGCTGCACAAACTCAATTTCTCCACTGTCCAGGACCCACATCTGACCACAGGCATCGATGTGGACCCGATACACGGATGTCAAGCCATCGCAGTTGCCTCCATGGCTGCTGTGCCACTGGTAACTGGGGTAAGCCTGGATTTCACTGCCATTCTCGCGCTGCACATCCGTTACATAGGCCAGCGAATAGGGAACTCCCTGTCCAAAGCGAGGTGAAGTCACAAAGTGACGGGCGGGTCCGCCATTTGCTGGAAAATTAAGTGGTTATATTTTTATCATAATCTAAAGAGGTGCAGAAATAGTTACAGAACTTTATCTAATTTGATTTAGTGTCTAGTTTTTACTTTAAAAAAATTCTCACAATCGCTTGTACATTTTTTTCCAGTTTCTACTAACTAGTTAAAAAAATTTTTGGGTAAAATTATATTCAATTTCCCATTTATTCGTTGGTCTTTTGTAAGTTTTTTTGTCGTCGAGTGTCTTATAAATATAGAATAAATTGTAAGTAAGATGAATAATAAAAATAAAAATGTATTAAGGTATTAGCAAATCATGCTACGTCAAAATCAGCTTTCTGTGACTCCCCTGATTATTTTTAATTTACTTACGTGGGTAGTAAACATCAATATCGATGGGTATGGGACTATCTGGATTATAGCGACCATTTTGAAGTACCTGCTCCCGTTCCTGTTCGCTAGGGAAACCATATTGAAGGTTTTTCCATTCAAAAACTGTGGGAAGCTCTTTGTTCTCCGAGGGAAACTTGAACTCTGGAACATTATGCTGGGGACGATTTATGTGATACTGTGCCAGGCAAAGGTTTGTCGTAGCTATCCATAAAACAAGATGTATATTAAGCCTACGACAAGGAGGTATTAGTATTAATATTTAATAAGTCCACAGAAATCACATAATATTTCACTAATTCAAGTTGTTTACATTTTCGGGTTTCGTTTGCACAGTAAGTGATCCTTATTCGAGGGCTCTCGCGATTAAACTAAACTACCAGACACGCTAAGAAACAGTAAGAATTGGGAAAAACAAAAACAAAAATCATTTTGAGATGGTATATCATACTCGCGTCCAACTGGTTTTTAAAATGTACATATATTGTATCAGCTCGGTTGTTTTTTTTCGCTCATTTCTCTGGAGTCTCATCTTTTAATAGCATACTCTTGCTGAGGGTATTTATATTTTGGTTAAACGTATGAAACGCTAAGAAATAGTTATGAATAATTAATTTCTTACTTGTTTTTGTGACCGCTTTATAAACTCATAATCTTAGTCTACTTACTTCTTGTAATGTTATTGTTTGGTTTTCTTCAAATTAGAACGTTAAAATTAGCTAAAAATATATAACGATATAAACATATTTTTTTAATTTGTCTCATCTTTAAAAGAGTAGGTAAATCTTCGATACGTGAATTCAGATGATTAATGGGAGCAAACCAGTTAAGTAGAGTTCAACAGGTACTAAAGTGTTGATTTAATGTATTGACATTGAAAATACTACGAACAAGACATGGTCTGATTTATGTCAAAACTCTTATCAGCTGGCTTGCTAACCAAGCTTATAAATATCCAAAGGCTCATGAATATATTTAGTGGATGTTTATAAGTAGTTTATTGGTTCCGCAAATTTGGACTACCGGCGACGCCGTTTTCACGCTAAATTAGACTTCAAATCTTAAAGCCATTGAAAAGCGAAAATAAAACATAGTTTGTTCCATTTTGTAAATGTTATTAATAGTAGCTACATTTGCGAATAACTAACTTTTAGTTACCTTTTATACGTTCCGTGTCCGTGTTAGTAAATTTGAATAAATTTATTTGCTTATCTTTCTTGTTTTCGGGTTGTAAAAAAAAAATTACGAATTCATGGAGAAATGATTAGATCTCAAAATTGAATATGGGATCTGCATTAGATTAAGTATATTTGATAATTATAATTTAACAACAGATACCACACAATAAAACCTAAAATTAAATCTTGCCCTAATATTTGTTAAGTTTTTTACTAAATCTAAATACAACTATGAAGTGGGGATGTTTTTGGGAGCTCTGGTAATAACACACACAGAACTCTTGTCAAAAACTAAGGGACTGGTTGAAAGTGAAACATTTTCTTACTATCTTACTCGCTCTGTATTATCACTAGCCTTCTCTTATTAAAAAATTATGTAAAAGTATTTATAAACCAGGAGTTTAAATACATGTGTACGAATTGTCATTTTAAATCTAACAGCAATGATTAAAGTCCTAAGTCTTAGTCGTTCAAAAGAAATGCGATGGAATTTCAGAACATATTTAAGTTTCAATTTAACTTTAAACATTTAACAGGTACTAAATAGCTTCCCTCTACAAAGTATAAATTGTAACTTCTTCAAACACCACAACAGTTTAACCCACATGTCAAATTTTTTATCAGCTTGTTTGCTAACCGAACTTGTCAGTCGTTAATGAATAAATCATTGGGTGGCGAAGGCGCTGATAATCGGATTAGGTCTGCCGCGTTTTTAATGCAAACTACTGGAAAAGGCACACGCCACTAAGAATTAAACCGCAAACCAGAAAATGAAGAAATCATGGCATTAAATGTAGCAAAAACTAGTAAGGCTGTCGTTTCACGCCTCATTAATGTGGCAGTTTAGTGCAACGGCTGTGCATTTGACGACAACCGGCTTTAATTATTTTTATTAATCAAAAATCATTTAGTAAAATAAGACAATTTGTGCGTTCCCTTCACGAAATAAAGGCAATTTTTTGGGTATTCATAATGGGGAAACAAAAGGCTTATGGACAATCGCTTATGCATTCAAAGTCATAAAATGCTTATGGTTTCGGGCTCGTCATTTCCCTTTCTTGTATTTTAATGATAACTTATTTAATTTAATCTTGCAAACGTCTGTGACATTTATATTTTAACATTAATCGTTAAGCAACCAACTTAATACAACACTATACAGCATAAACAAGCTAGTCAAGTTTTTTTTTGAGCTACTGTTGTTGTGGTTATTTGATTGTGTTTAGAAAATCCGAATTCTACTGCTATCGACTCAATTCATGGTTCATTTTTAAATAAATCATTATATTGGAGATTGATTTTCTTAAAGTGTATATCTCGAATTTAAAAGCTCTTCGTATCCCCATGTCATATAAGTTTACACATGTACCCACTGATATTAGAAAGTGTTTCAATCGATTGCCTCCAAAATTAAATTCCCAATCAATTAACCAATCCTGCGCGCTTCACTGCATACAAATATCGCAATCTGGTATAACATACAAATCTGTCCACCTTGCCCCTGTGCAATTTGTTTCTTGTTTTCTCATCAATTACTGCATGGAACTTGAGATACTATCTAATTCCACCGACGCCTGCTATCAACCGGTTTAAGTTTCAATTTATTAATGGCATTTAAAAGCGAATATTGTGTGATGTCTGAAACTGGTCGCTTGATTTGAAGTCAACCAAATAATATTCTTCGTACAACTTAACCTTACCCTACTTTTCACTGAATTTTAAGTAATTTGGAGGTGCTAATATAAAAATATTTATTTTGCAAATAAGATAATATATATACCCAACCAAGCAGAAAATAAATATTTGCCGGAAGCAAAAGTATCGCCTCTCGAATATTAAACAATCTTTAATGCCCTGATCCAGATGTGGCTCGATAATGTTGCCTCACTAATCTGCCACAGGTGAAAGACGTGTTCCGACAATATCATTATTGTCTTCGTTAATCAACAAAGCTATGCCACTGCCATCCAGAAATGGCTCGATAATGTTACCTCACTAATCTGCCACAGGTGAAAGATGTGTTTCGACAATATAATTATTGTCTTCGTTAATCAAAGATCACTGCCATTTAATCCGTACACATGTAAAAATAATCTACCGTGAAGTGTCGCCTCAGAGCTTAACGTTTAATTAATTGGTTTGAATGTCATAAATAGTTGTCTTTATTGCCTCCATTAATCATGCTCTGTAGCTTTCATGCGAGAGAAAAGAAAACTATTAAAAATATTGATTGGAGTTTGGATTGGAGTGTAACGTAATAGCACAGTACTTAATTTCTGTATCATTTCAAAATGTTTGTTTAAATTGTTAAATTGTTAAATTAATCTTAAAATGTCAATCAATGACTATGTTTTTCCAATAATTTTGGTTAACGTTTTTAAATATTATTGTGAATGAATATTATACACAATAAATTCTTCATAAAAACAGGGCTCCCATTAGCTATGTTTGTTAGTCAAATTTAAAGAATTTTAGCGAAAACAAAATGATAAAAAACCTTTATATAAATAACAACGTAAACAACTTTTGTCACTAAGTTAATTTAATCAATTTACATTTATGGGGATTTATTTACATCGCATTGCGTATACGCAGCGTGAACACAATTTGTTTATTAATGCTGTCCCAACGATCTCGTTGCTCGCTGATAGTAGTAACCACTGTGACGGTTGCTGAAGGCGGTGGGTGGCACCGAAACCACACGGGTGGTGGCCGCCGGAGCAGTGGTGCCCACCAGAGTGTCCAGATACGATCGCTGGTAGATGTCCCTGGTCGCCTTGCTGGGCGGGAAGGCCTCACCCTGGTTCAGAGCTGTGAAGGGATTGCGGGCAGCGTAGTTGACAATACCGCCAGTTTCGAACTTAAAGGGCGACTTGGTGGTAAAGGGAGTGGTCAGCGCAGGACTGGTGAAGTACGTCTGCAGGGCATTCGTCGAGGTCTGACCGTGGGTGTTGTAGACCCCATAGTTCAGCAAGCTATTATGAGTGGGTGGTGCTGGGAGAGCGACCCGATGACCCAGGAGCGAATTGGAAGCGGGCAGCTCCAGCCTCACAATGCGGTTGTTAAACTCATTGGGATTCAGGTTCTTCAGGAAGAAGCGATGGAACTTCGAGGCGATGGCATAGATCACTCCAGGTTCCGATCTTGTAGTGGTTATATCGGCCACAAACTGCAACTGATCGCGATCGAAGGCCAGCACGGATTGCTGATTGGTCGTTGGGTTCCACGAGGCGATGGCTGTTTCACTCAGGGGACTGAAGATCAGGCTGCTGTCGAAGGGTGATACAGCGAGTCCAATGCCCTGGGAACTCTTCTTGCCCACCAGTTTCACATCCAACATTTTGTTATCGGGCAGGGGGCCTGCACGCAGTACATTCTTGTGCACGGAGAAAACTCTGCGAAAACATAAGGGCCTCTAATTAGTTAAATATAACAATTTTTTTCCCAAAATCTTTTTTCCCCACAAATACGTAGCTAAAATTAAATATTATTTGAACATGACCGCTTCTGAATTATTGTAATCATTGCTTAAATACTTGCGGTAACATTAAGTGTACATAAGTGGCCTTCGATGGACCAGTTTCATACTATTTTTATACTTATTATTTAAACCAAAATTAGCCCAGCATTGAAACTTGAAAGTTTCTGGCAATGTAAGGCATTATAAATAATCGCTCCTTTCTGAAAGTACGTGACCAACTAGTTAAGTCAATAAAACGGTTTATTCGTTTTAAGTTTCGGTTAGGTTAACTGTTTTGCGTCTGTTAAGTTATCCAAATATTTATTTTTTAATTAAGTTGTACTTGTAAAAGGAAAAACTCTTTTTTAAGATAACCGTTCGATAAAGAAGGTGTTAAAGGTATGAAAAAAAGTAGCTACTTTAGTTAGTAAAATTATGTCAGTAAAATTATCGGAGGTATATATGTCTTTTAATGAAAAAATAATAACCATAATTGATATTTTTAACACAAATTTTGTAATGTAAAAAATCTTTTTTTAAGACTCACCTGTCTGTTGCCAAAGGCTGGAAGTAGACAACGCCAGTGCGCTCATCGAAAGTCAGCCCGACCACTCCATCCATCAGCACAAAGCGGTGCTCGTGGATCTCCGACTGAGCGAAGTCCGGATCTGGGTACATGGCTGGATGCGACACCCGCCAGGTGACGTCCTTTCCACTGTCGTACACTATAATTCCAGGCTCCACGGTGTCCGTGATGTAGACGAACACATCGTCGCATCCCTTCGCCGTCGTCTCATCGATCACCATGTTGGTGAACAGAGATTCTCCACGCAGAACCTCCGGGGGGAAATCGATCCGTCGCACCACTCGATCGGTGGCCAAGTCCACTACTAAGATCTTAGGGGGGCAGGTTATTTCGTAGTCCTCCAGGGACCGGGAGATTCCAGCATCCAGCAGCCAAAGACGGTTGCAGGAGTCCAGGCGCAGGCGATAAACCGAGGTAAGGATGAGATCGCTGCAGTTGAAATCACTGCGTCCAGTGTTGGAGAAGGACCAGTCTGGATAGGCCTGCAGGATGGGGGAATCACCAAATTGGGCCTTGGAAACCCAACTGACAGTCGAGGATACCCCTGAAAAAAGCTTTGGTGTGGCCACAAAAATCCGATCGTCCGCTACAGCCACTCCTGTGATCAACACATTTTGCGGATTGTAGAAGTTAGGATCGTTGATCGGCGCCTGGGGCTCGAAGTTATAGCGCAGGGTTTTCCACTGCTTGGCCACCTGCAAGCCAGGAGTAAGGGCCTGGATAGCCGGCGACCAAAGGAGCCCGCAAATCACTCCAGCAAGGATGCAAAACATGGCAAGATGGGGCTGTAAGAAATCAAACAAAAAACCAGAATTACTTGATGTTGCAGTCAGAGCCAGACCAGAGTTTTAACTGCTGCAATTCAGCATTTGCTCGCGCTTATCTATCATTTCTATTTCCGGCCTCATGGCCGCCGGACAATCGTCAGGAGAGGAAATCGGAATCAGAAATTTTCCCAGCATAAAATAGTCTGATCAACGAGAATCGCGAGACGCACATTGAATAATATCTACTACTATAATAAATTCTAACACGTTCCAAAATATTTTGTTAGATTGAATTATTATTTTTTAAACGTAATTTAGAGCAAAGAAAACTAAAATGATATTTGATACTGTTCGATAAAAGAAGCTCCAATTTGTTTTTTTTCTTAATTTTTCCAAGAAAGTTTATATATTTTTCAAAGTGTAAGCTTTGAAAACCACAAGCCATAAATGAATAACAAATCAGTAAAGTAACCCAGACCCTTTCTCGTGATACAGAATGAATTAGCTCCAAACGATTAACCAGTCGTTTTATTCAATTGCAGATTAATAATTGGTGATTTATAATCTGCATACAATGCCGTAACCTTTTTCATAGGATTCCCAGTCACTTCTATAAGGCTAAATGGTACCTGTAAGGTTATAGCCTTAGATGTCATACCAAAGCCCTTTCTAAATATATGCAGCTCCAGTTATCGACGGTGAAACAGATTGCATGTAAATGTGCTAATTCCGGTGTCGATATCGGTATGCGGATTGCAGATTGCAGACTGCAATCTGCGGAGTGGGCTTGGCAATTGTATTCAAATGAGTTCGCCATGCAGCCGGGTCAGTCCAACGTCCCCGTATCCGTATCCATCAGATACTCGCATGCATCTGCACCGTGCTTTAATTTCTCACGCCGGTGGTATCCCACTCACAATCACGATCTCAATGCCCAGTTACAAGAGCAGCACTGAGAAAAAACCCCATCGGAAGATAATAATAAATACAATATTTTTTATAGCTACTTAGTTAAAATTTATTTTTTTCGTTTAGTGAGTAAGTTCCCTTTACATAGCTCTATTTATCTTTTGAGCCTACTAAAAAAGAATGTTAATTACTTACATTATTTTCTTTTATGTATATATATATTTTTTTAAATTTGTAAAATAATAATTGTTGTTTTATTTAAAACAAAAAGAACTTTAAAATGGTTCTGACTTTATGGTAATTTCAGATAATAAAAAAATATCCAAGAAGCCAACGATACCTTTATGAAATGAAAAAACATCTTGTTAGCTAATTAATAATAATTAAACAAATTAAGATTATGGACACCAAAAGCGTACTTTTAATATTAAACAACAAACTTAAAATTTGTACCAAGTAAGTTTATTAGCTGTTTTTTGGAGTGTACCAGCAAACCACATGCATTTTTTAATTGCCAAGCGAACTTTAGAGAAAAATTCAATGATAGGCATTTGAATAATTTGGCGAATAGGCTTTGGGCAGTTGTCGCTGGCTTCGCGTAAATCATATATTATTACATGTCGTTGCCAACTCCCAGACTCGTTTGAATCTGGCAAATTGCAGACAAACATGAAACTTTCGTTGGCTCGTGCCGCGATAAGCAGTAAAAGATAATTGAATTTTTGTAATTTTCCTGCAAGCAACTGGTATTTGATGAACTACATAAAAAAGAGTTAAAAGTCAAGGCTGATGTCGGCGCTACACGCATGAATTCGATTTAACTCAGCGTACTTGCGCACTTTACATAACACTTGTGCAACGCCAAGCGGAAACCCGAAGAGTTTCCCCAATAACTAAACCATAAAAAAGATGAGAAATTAAAATAAAAGAAAACATAAAAACTTGCATATGTTTTTGTCACCAGCATTGGGCTCTCTGAGCGGCAAGCGGAACAATTACAGTCCGTTTACAAAAAGTTAACAAGTCAAGAGTAACAAGCCGCAAAGCCACAAGCCACTTGAGTTTTGTGCATGTTATTATATGTTTCTGGTTAAACTGCGCATTTCGCTTGATAGCCTTTCATGTTGATGAGCTATGGCAGCCAGATGAAATGTCGGTTAATTTTCGTTTAATTTGTCTATTAAATTTGAGCACGAAGCGGTTTGTGAGCATATGCTGAAAACAACTTGACTGCACGACATAAACATCTAACGCAAAATATCAAATACTGGTATTTCATTTTAAAGCTTTCGCTTTCTAACCTTTGGAACATGTTTGTTGCTTTTTGAAACTATTAAAAACATATACGTGTAGTTTTTAATTAACGATTAAACTAATCAAAAGAATCAAAAATAATAAAAAAGCTCACAAAATGCACATGGCTACAAAAAAAAATTACTTGAAATTAGGTACTTGGTTTGTGAAGTACATTTTGATAAGACCCTGTTCATTGTTTGTTAATGCTCTCAGATACGTTTTTTATACCTCAAAAGCTTATCAACTGACTACAGTAAACTAAGAAAACAAGGTCCTTTTAATAGAAGTACAAATAAATAATAAAAAATAATTATTTTCTTAAATTTAAATTTATTATGTGTTTTTAAAAACCAATTTATTTCAACCAAGTTGATAAAAACCAATCGAAAAATGTTCATAAATATTAATAATATTATATTAATAAAGCATAGGCTTTAAATCACTTTTTGACAATGGCTTTATGTCAGACGTTTTGAACATAAATCATTTCAGAGACAATTGGGCTAACAAAAGATATTTATACGTTGTGGGCCAGTATTTGACAAGTTACTTTGTAAAAGGTTCCTTTGAGACAGTCCCCAATGTGTTGCAACAAAATGTGTGATTCCCCCATTAAGACGCCCGAGGCCAATTAAGAAAAAATAACTTCAACCTAGTTGCACTAACTAGTCCTACATACTGCTTATGCGGCTAAAACAGAGCCAAGCAATCGTGTGTTGCCTTATCTGAATCACAATGTTTTGCACCTTGTCGCTCGGCGTGTTCTCACGCGTTCCACAATGGAAATGCGACCAAAAATGTTTAATCACAATTGAGTTGTATTATTTGCCTTAATCTCATTTGAATCGGCTATTTTTGGTGTTCTCATAAAACAAAAAAAAAAGCTGCTGCCGCGTTGGGCGGAAGGCACGTTTGCCGAAGGTTGATTAACACCTGCTTGTAAATTTCGTATTTTTGCAAGCAACGGAAAAGGTCGCCTTCTCAGCTTCCTTAATGTCAGCAGCCAACAAGTGTATCGATATGTGGCCATAAATTCAGCGCAAATCAGCCGTCACGTAGAATGGCTGCACTTTTCGACAACGATCGATTTTAATTGGGCCCAAAACAAAAAGCAAAAATGCGTTTGCCAACAAATCTTAATTAACACAGTTCCGTTCCGTTCTCCGGCAGCGGCTTCTTTTGGCCACACACTGACACACGCGATCGGTACATTTGGATTTGGATTTTGGTTTGGCTAACACAATTCACAATGTGCAACCACGTACCCTTGGCTATGGCTCTTGATTTGCCAATTAGCCCGATGGGCTTTCAATTTTTATTAAGAATTAAGCGGTGAGAGTGGCATTGGCAACGCCTATCGCACTGCAGCGGAGTTTTTAACTAAATGCACGGCAATTTGCACTTTAGCCGTTAGAAACGGCGACTTCGCGACGTGCTGCTGTTGCGGTGCCGCGTTCGTTGCCTAAGTCTTTTGTTTTGTGGCCAATCTGCTGTTCATCTGGCATTAGCTTACTTTTGAGACACTTTCGGTTCGGCCGCTTGAGCTTTGCTATCTGCTAGCTGCTATATGTATCTGTATCTGTGTCTTAAGCTGCAGATACTGCCTTCTTAGTGATCGCGCGACACGTCTGAGCGTAGCGGTTGCCGTTTTGCGACTGCGCTCCGCTTGCCAGGCGCACTGAATTTTATAAGAGTGTGTGTTGTGTGTCTAACGACAAACAAACTCGGGGGCCTCCTGCTGCAGGCCCACATTGCAACTCTTATACGGATCGCTGCGTCTCGGTGTCAGAAATCGCTCATACGCTCCGTTGTGCTGGCTTCCGCACATTTGCATTACAATCTGCAGGCCATCCAATTGCTGTAACTTAGTGGTTATTTACAAGTTCATTATCGCCATCAGCGAAACAATGTCAATAAATTACTCATTGGTTTTTATTTTCGCATTTTCGTGAATTTTGGTATTTATATCGGAGGGTGTTTTGTCAATGGAGAGTCCATTGTACCGCGGAATTTAAGGTAAACAGACAGTTATAAATTAAATGTACTGCGCGGGGCAATTAAAATACCACAACCAGTTCCAAACGCCTGTTCAGCTTAAATGAAGATTTGTTTTATAAATATTTTTAAAATACGCAATATACCTGCGTATAGCTTTTTAATTTTCAGTAATTGCCATGTCAAACTTAAGATTTATTTTTTCGCCTTTTGTTGAAAAAAAAAATACTTTGGCTGGTAAAGACTTCATTTTCATATTCATGTTCAGCTGAACTGGAAAATCTGCTTTACATTTTCATTTAATAACTAATTAAACAGTCAAAAGAAAGATCATTATCCCCTCTTCTTAACTTTTAGTAATCTACTTAGTTCTTAATCTGTCCACTTTTATTACGCAAGCAGACTTAAGACTTAAGATTTAAATTAAATAATAATTATTGGTACCGAACATACTGCATACTTTAATTAATTTTTAAACCCAGCCAGTGGTTTATATTCCCAGTTCGGTTGCATTTTACTATTAGTAAATAAATTAAACTTTATACTATTTCATTTTGATAGCTGTCAACACAAGACAGTTGTTTGCCTGAGGTGACCTGGAATCGAGTTTCATAATATACATTCAGGATCCCATTTACATTTTACATTTGTATATACTACATCGCAGTTGTTCAGCTGAACTAGAATAAAGGCTTAAACTAGGCATTAACATGTTCAGAGCCCCTTTCAATTGATAACTAATTAAACAGTCAAATTAAAGATCGTTATTACCTCTTCTTAACTTGTATTAATCTACTTAGTTTTTAATCTGTCCACTTTTATTACGCAAGCAGCAAGAACAAACAGCCCTGTGCTTAAGATTTAAGTTAAATAACAATTTTCCAGTCTCTCTTAAGGTTATTAATACCGTACATACTGCATACTGTAATTAAATATTTAAACCCAGCCAGTTGACTTTTAATAATAGTAAATAAATTAAACTTTATACTATTTCATTTTGCTGGCTGTCAACACAGGACAGGTGCTAGAGACTGGATTTCCATCGGAGTTGTTCGCTTGAGTTGAACTGGAATCGAGTTTCATAACGTGCATGCAGGAACCCATTTACATTTGACCAATATCGGAGCCAGTGAAAGCCCAAGAGACCAAGAGCCGGCTCTTTGGAGGGACCAACTTGTTTGCCACCAACCATGCAATTGAAAATGGAAAGTATTCCGAGCGATTTGAATTTCGGGCCCCAGTTGAAAATCCCAAAATGTTCTCTGCCGCCGATTTCGTTGGCTAAGCTAACCCGAAAACGTGAAAAGCCCCACTTAAAAGGGGTTATGCAAAAAAGGTGACTGCAGCCGCTAAATCGAAACTGGTTTGCGGGCAGAATTAGCCAAGTTAGCATTAACTGCCTCGCTTCGGTATTTGTTTGCCTTGTGACACATGGACTTTGTTTACTTGCCCAAAATAATCAATGCGTGGAAGAGTGCTGGCTGGCGTTAATGCCCCAACGATGATTACTCTAATTAGCAAATGTAAATTCACTGCCCTGGGACAAGCCCATTCGACATTCACTTTATCGGCCCACTCACTCTTTTTTTTAATTGTGGTATTTTCGGAGAACACTTGGACCAAAGCTAATTCCCAGTTGCGATCTTAATAGACACTTATGTAGTACCGGTTCTAGGCGCCGGTTCAAGGCTGTGGCTGTGGCCAATGTCAGCCGACATGGATACGGCCACGAGCCAGTGATATAACCGAGTAATCCGAGTCCGACTTGTTACGACATGTGAGCCGGCCGGAAACGTGGGTGACTTGTGCCTGCCCCAGGGCACTTCACAGCTATCAAAACTATCACAACTATCACTGTTTCCTTTCACAACAACGCCCTGGACCGATGCTCATTAGCCGTTTGGCGGCTTGGCCTTTTCGAAAGTAACCAATCCGCGGAGAAACAAAACTGTGGCAGGTCTGCCTGCTGGCCACTCGCTCGGTGACGATGAACACTTGAAGATTAATAGGCGCAACGCCTTAAGATGACTTTAAACTTACACCTAGAGAAAAACTCGAACTGGATTATCAGTTTGAGAATTTGGTCTCTTCAAACTTTTAGTGAACTTTAAGATGCTTAGAAAAATATAAATTTTTATAAATAAAAATAAAATGGTGATAGCCTTAAATAATTTAAATTAAATTATTTGGTTCGGCCAAACTTTATAAATTTCTAAATAAATTTAAATTTAAATAAATGATTCAACTAAATTTATAAATATAAAAAAGAGAAACAACAACCTAAGAACAAATCTAAAGAAATAACTCTTTTTGGTTTCCTATTTTCTAAAGTAAACCTTTTGAAATTCTGAAAATTTATTTAAAGAGGACTTTTGCCCCTTGTTCATTTTTAAAAACTGTGTGGTTTTCTTTCCGTATACCTCAATGCAATAATCACATATCTCCTCTTATTGTGTCCATTACGAAATGAACTTTAAATATGTTTCAAATTGGGGCTTTCGGGCTGTCCGCTAGCATTCTCCAAATGCCTTGTCATCGTCAACGTGCAATTGCTTCATTTGCGCATTCTGCGCGCACAAATGTGAGTTTAATTAAATCAACTCGTGCTGACGGAGGTAGCTCTTGTCGCCCGTTGACAGTTTCATTACCGGCTCCGTCGGCAGCGACAAGGTCTTGATGAATTTGGTAAACATTTCGGGCATTTAGGTGGGCCTGGGACCTTTTAAGCCAACCATTCTAAGAGCGGGATCTCAATCAACTAATATCGCGATCAGCGTTGGGTCTTAAGCGCTTTTAATGGAGCTGCTTAAGTGCTTGCCTTTTGGTTTTCCATAAATGCAGACCATTAAACCAATTAGGCCAATGCGGCTTGGCTTGAAGGCTCCACCTCCGCAGAAGGTGTGCCAACAGCCGGTTTCCCACAAACAGATACATTGCTACAGCCACAATTGTTTGGTGTTGTTTTGTTTGGCGCACACTTTCGCTTTCCGCCGATTGTGAATTCCACCGGATTATCAATATCCTCCAATGATATTCAAGTACCAGACTCACCATACTGCACTGCTGCGGTTGGACAGTTATTATTATTCGACCACATGCTCAATAAATCATTCTTGAAGTATACTATATGTGGCCACTAGTTATCCATACTCCAGATAAGCAGAGAAAAAAAATTTGTTATTTGAGGGTCAAAACAATATAGTTTTTATGTTACAAACAACAAATATATTTAGTTTAGCTAAAGTTAAGAAATTAACTAAGACTTAAATTGATAAAATCGATCTCATAAAAGATAACCTTTGTCTTGAGTTACATAGGTTTAATCTTGATCTTTTTTTCGGTGCAGATATGATTGTTTCTATTCTCTTGACGAAGGTCAGCAGCATGCCAAAAGTACTGCAACTGTCTCTTGCTTTGACGCCTGTGGCCAATGCGAAGTATAGCACACTCAACCGATCCGATATAGTACTCTTTATGGGGACAAAAGGGGTTGAAGTGCGCTGGACATGCACGCTGGCTTTGTTTTCATACGTCAAGCTAATAAATTGACCGAAATGCACGCTGGTGGCACAACGAAATCTGAATACCTTTTTCAAATGAGTCACTGAGTCACAATGGGCAAACAATGAATTGCAGCTGTCTAAGCTGGTTATTAAACAGAAAATAATTCTTATATAGGTCATAAGACACGTTGGTGTGTAACTTAACATTATCATGGTTTTTAAAATAATTTAAATATCTTTTAGTATTTTAAGAATCTGTGTGCATTTAAGACTAGACTCAAAGACCAACGTAATATGCTCGCGGCTTAAAGAGTATACAAAAATATAATAAAAATATGTACTTATTCATCAAACCTCAATCTATATTCAAAAGCAAAAAACAAGTCTATTTCTATTGTGCTTAGGCAAGAATATGTTTTATCAAATTACCATACCGACTATCCAACTGATTTTTCGATGTGTTTTGAGGTACATACTCTGCCATTCCTAATATTATAATTTATTATTAATTAAAGGATCAGACGGGAGAACTCAGACATAACAAAAACAACCAGCAACTCCGATGACTCGTCCGGTTAATGTATTTTGAATATTTAACATACTTAACATATTTTGTAGTTCATGACCACAAAACAAAAACCGGATCAACTTTACCACCACCATTGCGACCAAATCAAACTTGAGTAATTGTGTGATTTGAAAATTAATCAATTGATTAAGAACTAGTACACAAAGTTCTAGCACCAATGTTATCTTAATTGATTCTTAATTGACTAATTAGATGTTTAATGTCCAAACTTAATAGTTTCGATCAAGTAAATTTTATGTAGGTGTCAGTAATGAAAATTGTGCAACTTTCTGTACGCAATTGATTGGTAACTTACCAATACAGTGTATGTAAATTAAAAACTTGAACCATTTGCGCAATTCAAGACCATAAAAATGTGCGTTTATGAAATGTGTTGCCGTCCAAGAGATAAATAAAAATGAGTGCAATTTGCTAGATCGAAAATCTGCTGCCTACCAACATTTTGCGATTGCATTGCACGCAGTGGTCGTGTGTTTGCATTTTTTTAGCACACGCGCTTTCAGTTCAATTTGTTTTTTTTCTTCACATTCGGTGAGTTGTTATTTATGAGTCCAAAATGTCAGGCCTTTTTGTTCCCGCTGGTAGCGTGGCTTTAACTTTAATGTCAAATGGGTAAGACTTTACCCGGTCATGGGAATTAATGGTCTAAGCTTTTCTAGTGCTGTCAGCATTAAATGAAAAAATGTGAAAAGAATTTGTTAGTACCTACATTTTTTTTAAATAAAATTGTTTTTAATGAAACATATGAAAAGGTGTTTTTTAAGTCATAACTAATCTTAAAAGAATAGTGAAACACGTATTAGAAAACTTCAAACTATAAAGAAATACAATAACTGTCTATTAAGTTAATTTAAATAAGGTACACTATAAAGCTTATAAGCTAATTGATATATTAGATACCATTATTTTTCAAAAATGGTGTTGAACTTAAACAAAACAAGAAAGAACGCTATAGTCGGGTTTCCCGACTATAAGATTTGCGATACTCATTGCCCTCTTTAAAAACAGCTAGCTAGTCCTCTTCAATAATGTGTAGCCTATTTTCATGCGCAATCAGTTTTAAGAGCCCTCTCTTAAAAAAAATGTTTGCCTACTTTGAGCGCAATAAAAATTTTCAACGCAGTTGTATACACAATTTCTTGAAAATGGTCAGATTTTAAAAATTTTTTAGATATTTGGGTAGGATTTTCAATACGAACAACATTTGTAAGGGCTACTTTTCTCTAGCACTAAAACTGTGGACACCACAGAGTTTTTCCGGTTTGTGGGCGTAAAAGGGGCGTGGTCAGGTTTGAAACAAACTTGATCTGCGCCTTGCTCATAGAAGTCTGTGTGCAAAATTTGGTGGTTCTAGCTCTAATAGTTCCCGAGATCTCGATGTTTGTGCGGACGGACAGACGGACGGACGGACGGACGGACGGACAGACAGACATTTGATCGTTTACAGTATTTGCTTACTCTTCGAGTATCGCAAATAAAAATCAACAAAATATTAAAAGGTGTACGAAAAGTGCACGAGTATAGTCTATAAGAACATCTAAAGACCAATACCAAGCTACAAAATCGCTAAACTGTCAACTCTGTTGCAGACAGAGTAGCACATTGGCTTGGAGAGATTATAGATAAGACTTGTCGCAATTGAATTGGAGCTTCAGCGCCATAAAAAAAGTGGCCTATGCACACAAACCAGGCGAATTGGAATGGTGGAAAATACATCAAGCCTAACAGTCACAGCCGAGGGGCCAAATCAGCCCAAAGATAGAAAAATTAACATAATTGCAGTGTAATAACAGAGTCGGTTCCCGGGGGATCGCAGTGCTTTTGACCGCCCGGTGGGCGTGGTCGGTGGGCGTGGCGCATTCAGTCGTCTGCGGCATGTCCACACCTGAGCAACGTTTCTGGGTGGCGACCTTGCTGCTGCTGCTCCACGGATGGCAGCTAAAGTACGGAGTCTATGGATTCGGGATCAATTTGATGAAGGTTCCATCAGAGGATAAAGGGCAGGGAGCATGCATCCTAGCCTTGCTCCGGAAATACTTCGACTCCGGAGATGGACTCTCCGGTTCAGTGCTCTGCTTCAACCGGCACTACCAGTTGCACGATATCCAAGAGCAGTTATTAAGAGGCATGAACTCATTTGGCCAGTACCCCTGGAGCCTTTGGATTACGAGTGCCAGGGAGGGTCCTTCCACATCGAAAATTCTTATGGACGAGAAGCCGCAGTGCTATTTCCTCATTGTTGAGAGCCTCGACGACGAAGACCTAGACGAGATATTCGAGCACTGGAAAAGCATGTTGAACTGGAATCCCCTGGCCCAATTCGTCGTTTATTTGGCCACTTTGGAGGAAACAGACGAGGAGATGACCGACCTAATGGTGGAACTGCTCCTTACCTTCATGAACAAGAAGATCTTCAATGTGAACGTCATTGGCCAGAGTGAGGAAAACGAGTTCTTCTACGGCAAAACCGTGTTTCCCTACCATCCGGATAATAACTGTGGAAATCGCGTGATATCTGTTGAGCTACTGGATGCCTGTGATTATCCGAGTGATGAAAAGACCAACGAGGACCGAGAGGAAGACGACGGCGAGGGCGAAGGTGACGGTGACGGTGGTGGAAGTCAGGAGGAAGGGCCTGAAAGTGGTAACAGTCAGGAAAATGATAATGATCAAGGGAACGAGGAGACTGGCGAAAGTCAAGAACATCAGGCTGATGATTACGAAAATAGAAACGACATGCCTAAAAGTACAGAAAACAAGGAAGAAGAATACCCTCAAAGTGACGACCAAAGTCAAGAGAGTGTCAAACCAAACTCAAATGAGAAAGAAACTGACAAAAGTCAAGAACAGGAAGGAAATGGTAATGATTTTGATGAAATAAGTAAACAAACTACAAAAAGTCAAGAACAGGAAGATAGCGATAATACGATAGATGACCAGGAAGTTAATGGGAACAGAATAAATGTGGAAAACAATAATCGAAATATGAGCGATATAGAAAATGAAGACTATAATAACTACTCTCAGAATCAAAAAAACAATGAAAAGTTTGTTGTTAAAAAATATCAAAGTAATGATAAGTATTCGGATAATTCCTTCAGCGACAGCAACGAAATGATATCAGATACTTCAACTGAGTCAGCCAACGACAGGCAAACTGAAAGTTCAGTTGACGGTGTTTCTTATAGTTCAACTGAGAAAATAAATGAAGATCAAGCTGATGTGTCTCCTGAACCTGAAGGAGATGATGATGATGAACTCGAAAAAAACTCCAACTCCACAGAGCCGGAAGCAACTATCGAGGAGTTCTATCGCGCCAAGTTTGAGGACAAATTTCCCCGCGATCTCAGTGGATGTCCTCTGACAGCTTCCTATCGCCCCTGGGAACCATACATTTTTCGCAGCAGTGGAGAGGAATCCGTGGAGGATTACTACGAAGGTGTGCAGGACGAGGGAGATGACAACAACGACACATCCACCAACTATGGCGAGTCAGAGGACGATAACTATTCTGATCCTGGGGGAGAGGGTGGTAATCCTATCCCTGATACTAACACCGACGCCGGTTCAAAGGTCAAGCTAAGTGGAATCGAGTATCAAATGGTGCAGACCATCGCCGAGCGTCTGCACGTGAACATTGAACTGCAAACCGAAAATAGCAATTTGTACCACCTCTTCCAGCAGCTGATGGATGGGTGAGCATTCTTTTATAAAACTTAAAACAAAATATAATAATAAAAACAAATAAAACAATCCATTGTTTGCAATAGTTTGATGTACTTGTTAACATCCACAAGTACATCTTTTTACTGCAAAAGTTTAAGAAGACAGCACTACTAAGATTAATTTTATAAAATGTGTATATACGCAGAGAAATTGAGATGATTGTGGGTGGTATAGATGAGGATCCGAGCATTAGCCAGTTCGTGTCCAGTTCCATCCCATATCACCAGGACGAGCTCACCTGGTGCGTGGCAAAGGCAAAGCGCCGGCACGGCTTCTTCAATTTTGTGGCCACATTTAACGCGGATGCTGGATTTCTGCTCGGACTCTTTGTGGTGACGTGTTCTCTGGTGGTTTTGGTGGCTCAGCGAGTTTATCGCTTTCGGCTGCGTAATCTAAATGGATATTTCCCGATATGCCTGAGGATTCTGGGCATTCTGCTTAACCAGGCCATTCCAGCTCAGGATTTTCCATTGACCTTAAGGCAACTGTTTGCGCTTTCCTTTCTGATGGGCTTCTTCTTCAGTAATACGTACCAGAGTTTTCTGATCAGCACACTGACCACTCCGCGCAGTTCCCATCAGATTCAGACTTTGGAGGAGATCTACAGCCACCGAATGACCATCATGGGCACCGCCGAAACGTCCGACACCTTAACAAGGAAGGCGAGGTGAGTCATACATAAATCTGCATAATTGGCATGAACAAGTCGTATAAAAATATAACATTCTTAAAAATTTAGAAATAAACCTTTTAAAATTTTAAAATTCCATATACTTTTGGAAAGTGTTTTTCAAATATTAAAGAAGAAGAGGTAATACCAATCTTTATACACCCTATTTAACTTATTTTCAGATATTTAAGTACATTCGGGAGAAGTTTCAAATGTGTTACAACTTAGTGGACTGCCTCAATGATGCTGCTCACAATGAACACATCGCAGTGGCTGTTTCCCGCCAGCACTCCTTTTACAATCCGCGCATCCAACGTGACCACCTTTACTGCTTCGACAGGAGAGAATCCCTGTACGTGTACATGGTGACCATGCTGCTGCCCAAGAAATACCATCTGCTCCACCAGATCAACCCGGTGATCCAGCACATCATTGAATCGGGTCACATGCAGAAGTGGGCTCGGGACCTGGACATGCGGCGTATGATTCATGAGGAGATTAACCGAGTGCGCGAGGACCCTTTCAAGGCTCTTACTTTTGATCAGTTTCGTGGAGCCATCGCTTTTTCCGCCGGTCTTTTGCTGGTGGCCAGCTGCGTCTTTGTCGTCGAGTGGTGTTATGTTAAATGTTTCTATCGCTCTAAAAAAAGAAAAATTAACAAGATGAAAATACGGCAGTGTAAAACTAGTAACAAAAGCAGCGAAACTTAAAAAAATTTATTAAATGTTTTATTACATCCCTCTGACTTTATTTTTTGTACACATATAAAAAAGTTTTTATTAGTTTAACTTAGTTCTAGTTCTAAATCCTTATTAGAAACCTAAAGCTCGCGTAAGTATTTGGATATTGAGCTGTACATACGTACAACTGTCTACAGTACATCCACCAAAAAGTGTGCAGCATATTTAACTAACTAACTAACTGATTATTTATAGTATTTCAGTTCTGAATTGATATTGGCTTAACTGATTTTATATTTGGTACACTAGTTGGTTGCCTTACATATGCGTGTTTGGCTTTTGTTAACTAGGTGGCTGCTTTTATTAAACACGCATACGCCCTGTGGAACTAGAAATATGCATTAAATTAAAGGCTTTGAGTACAAATTAAATATTTAAAAATGCCGAAATTTGGCTTGAACAGATTCATAAAAATATGCTTATATATTAATATTTTCTTGGCACAATATTCAATTTAAAAATACAGCATTTCAATACACCGTGGAATGCAGTCAGCGTCACTGCTGCACAGAAAAAAAACTCACCCATTTTTAAATTTAATAAAATGTTATCATAATATCATAGTGTTTTATGATCAAATATGTCTAATATCAAATGATCAATATATAGTTTAAGTATAAAAAATAACAAATGTCAAGAAAATTTCAAAAATAAATCAATTGTAGATGAATCGTTTTAAACATAAACATGGCGAAAATGCCATCAAGATAATTCCAAAAACTATGTTGTTTTCGGAAAGTTCTATTAATTTAAAATTAAAAACATTTTTGTAAAAAGGTTTTTGGTCTTTGACAAGTTGTGAACATTTTTCTCCGTGTCCGGTGCTCACACCCGACCTCATATCCGTACCCGTACTCATACCCGTGGCTGCTGGCGATGCGGCTGCCTGTCAGAAAGGCAAACAGGCGCGCACGCCGCCAACGTCAAGCTGTCGTCGGCATTCGCCTCTGTCGCTTGGCGCATCCTTAAAAGGTGGTGGCCCAATGTTCCGACCAGGCCTGTTCCGCTGTGGCCTGGCTGGTGCCTCCGCTTCTGCTGATTCTGCCACGATACAGTCTACAGTCTTGTATATGTGGCTTTCACAAATTTTTATAAATAATATTTTCAGGCAGCACATTTGTTGCAGTATCATCAAATTGGCAGGTTTTTGTTGTTGCTGGCCAACACAATTCAATCAGCTGCTAGGCAGCTAATGTGGGCCGAAAATTTTAAAAAATACACAGGCGTTAACACATGTATAAATGCAGACGTATTTTTATATTTTTGCTGACCAACTAAGCGTTGTGGCACACCGAATGAATGGCGCCCAACAAGGCGTTGTGAAAATGTTTGCCGATTTCTCAGCTGATAGTAGGAAAAATAGAGTGAATGGACGCATGTCTATGTATATCTATGGTAAATTTTGTGTATTTTTAAATGATTTGATATTATTGGTTGGACATAAGAGAAGTAATATTTTGAACTATGGCATCAAATTAAATATGTTAAACCAAGTACCATTTGATTTTCTTATAGGGTACTTAATTGGACTTTTTTTAAAAATTTCACTTCCTCACCTGCACTAACTGGCCAATCGTATATTTATCTAAATTTAAATATAAGAATTTCGTGAGTTCTTTATTAAAAATAGAATTCCATACTCTAGATACGTTTCTGCGCGTAAGCGTCAAAGAATCTCTTGCAAAAACGTGAGAGCGCACGATTTTCATTTTATTTATTTTTGCCTTTCCCTTCGGTTTCCATCTCACACACAGTTTTCCCACCCACACGCAAACACTTTTAAGTAGTGGGAGAATAGGGTAAACAACAAACGAATTTTTGCTTTTTGTTATTATTTTTAAAAATTCACAGGGCACCATATAAGTCAATAAAAAGTTCTGATCATTAACTGAATGGATTTTAATGATCTCGTTTGTGATTAATGAGGGTGTGCCGAAAAATAAAGAAAAAATGAAATCGAAATGTTAATGGGCAAATTAGTTGGGGCAGTTTCAATTAATTTCAGTTTTGCCGACCAAAATCTGGTAAATCTATAAATGCACTTTGCGCTCTATTAACAATTTTCGGTTTGCGTTTATGGCTTTTGAATCCCTAACCAGCCAGCACACCCACCCACCCAACGAAACAGCCCACACCCACCAAATTATGGCCGAGAGCATGCGGCGATATATAACTTTTGGTTTTGTTTTGAAATTCTTATTTCTAATTGCGAGTGCGTTCTCATCATCGCTGAGAGATTTCCATCGCAACCATGTATGGATTGGACCAACGTGCAAATGTTGATTAAAAATTAGACAAAACAAAAAAGCGAACACGGCACAAACACAGATACACCCGCAGCTGCAGATAAAGATACAGATACAGATACCGATGGAGAGAAAATGCTACGCCTACGATGGGGATGCTCCGATCCGGAGGATCTGTGTGTCTGTGGGTGAGCAATCGCTCTGTTGTTTACCCTGGCGCTCAGCACCGTCTGTTTCCCAGACGGTACACTGGGAAAAAGATACAACAATAAAAATATTCCCTCAAAGTTGAGTTTGTTCACTTTAAATATTAAATCTCGTATTTTGTTAGCATTTTAGCTTGCACGTAATATGGCAGAGAATTATGGGTGATCTAATATACGTATGTACCGGATTACATTTCCCCTGAAATCAAATTTTGAAATACAACTTGAACGATGGACATATTTTCATGTTTTTTGTTGTTATACTATGAACAAATTTAATCTAACAGATTTGTAGTCTTCATTTAAATACAATTTTCTCAAATAATTGTTTCTAAAGCATGTTTATTTTAGGTCTCCTAATTTTAAATAAAATTTGAAATTTGAACAACAGTAGGTACCTATTTCACAGCGAGAAAGCAATGTAGATTTTAGTAACATTAACTTGAAAATTTCATAAAAAAGGTATTTCTATTAAGTTTAAAACTTCAAATACCTGATAACAATAATACAAATAGTTCAAATATTTATCATCCTTTATAAATCGTTATCCAAATCATTAGATCCCGCAAATTACAAAATTTCAATTATAATTAGTTCTAAATTGCAGATTTCTCTCCCAAATTCAGCTAAGGTTTTCCTTTCAGTGCACCATCTCGGAAATTATGAACGAAGCGAGCAGAAGTCCAAAACCGAAAATCCAACGAAAACAAATTATTTTTAAAAGAAATTCTGAATTTCCCCCCGTCGGCGCAATGTGCATCCATGTGCTGCATGTGTGAATGTGAGAGGTGCTTGCGTGTGGGGACTGCGGCTGTGTGCGTGCGGAAAATATCTAAACCGACTGAGGGTCGCCTGAATGGTATAAATATTAGCGCATCTCGGTCCAGCGACCACTCGCAGTTCTACAGCGAAAGTGTTGATTTGGATTTCTAGTTTTTCTTCGTCTAACGGTTAGTATTTAATAAGTCCGTCTCTCTGACTGACTTTCCCCAAAACGATACATACTCGAGTGTACAGTGCCCGACATTTTATAAAATAACAGTTTGAAAAGGATATAAGGACAACAAAATACAAAAACTAAATCAACGAATCTCAAATACTTCTTAACTTCTAACGTTCTTCAATTGTCCTGTGACTGACTTTTTGAATAGAAACCATCTGAACCAATCATTTTTTAAAACCACATCATTTAGTAGTGAAAATTCGACAAGAACAAAAGTATTTAAAAAACTATAATTAATTGACATCGTTTCTATATAGAGTGCAGATCGAAAATTAAAAAAAAATTCTTCTTAGCATAAATAAAGAAAAAAAAACAATCTACTTCACAGTCCAATATCTGTACCTCGAATAGGTTTCAACTAGTGCCTTGAAAATAAGTGATTTCCAAGCGGAATTAAGAAACCATGTCACCTGTCTAGT